>JBAMHX010000013.1:10710444-10742079 GCA_037177515.1 Pseudomugil tenellus
GTGTGTTGGATATGGGTTGCATCTAAAAGTTGCAGGATGGTAGATCTCGAGGACCGAACTTGGAGACCCCTGATTTATAGTGTCAGTTAATAAATGTAATGGCAACATTGTTCTTCCCTCTCCTATCTAGAGGTCTACTGTCTCATTTGAGGATGATGACAAACCAGAAGGAAAATATCAAACTTATACAAATAAGTCAAACTATGAAACCTTAGAAAGTAAAGTTCCATCTTAGCCCATAGTCGCGTCACGTTATTACATGTGCATATGTGCATAAAAGTGAGAGGTGATCAAGCTCTCTGTATGTAGATGTTTCTTACAGAATATCAGTGTTTTGTTTTCCTTTTGCAGTATGCAACAAAGTAACCAAGCCTAGCGGGTCCTTCAATCAGAGTCTAGGGCCAACTCGACCAGATCCAGATGTGGCTCCTGTGATTCTGATTATGTTTGTCTTGTTTACGAACCCTGCTTCGAGCAGATTCCTCATTTTTTCTCTCCTTCTGATCTTTACACAAAGAATCAATCTGACATAAACTGTGAACAAAGAGAATTTTGGTTCTGGTACAAAAAGCTTTGCTTGTCACAAAATGATACTCACTGCCACGGGATCTGGGATCAACAGTAGTGACGTTGTGAGAGTTTACTTGTTTACTCGGGAGGAGAATATACAGCAGAAATTTCTCTGTAAAGAATGTATTTTTCATGCCACCGTCTAGCTGAATTTCCTGAGAATACAGTCTGTTATGGGTGATACCGACCTGTATCACACATATTTCTTCAAGAAGACTGTGCTTCTCGCTATGGTGATGCCCCCCCATACTCTAATCTGAGGTCAGTTAATTCAGCCTTATTGGTTCTTCACAGTCACTCTAGGAAATGATCTAATACCCAAAGAATGAATCAACACTGTCAGACAACATTGTTTTTTTTAAACTAAGGTTAAGAGTCAGTTGAATCATGAAAGAACCAGAGTATGTGTGTGTCTAAGTGTGTGTGAGGGCAGTCTCTGATCTGCTTTGTGACTCAAGTACATTAGTGAGCGATTCATTGGTATGTGAGGCATGTGAAACTGTGTGAGAGCAAACATGTTTTGTTTATAACATTTAAGAAACTCTTCTCCCCCCCACCTCTCCCATCTCCTCTGGGCAAGGCGGGGGGCTGTTCATCTTAAACTCGGTCCTCTACCAGAGTATATGGAGCTTGAGGGTATTTTAGCTGTTCCTAGGACTGTTGTCTTCTGGATGGAGATGTCGGATGTTTATCCATGAATCTGTTGGTTTCACTTCCCCACCGTGGGGGATAGGGCCCCCGCTATTCCAATGACTAGAGGTACTACTGTTGTTTTCACCTTCCAAGCTTTCTCCAATTATTTCTCCTGATGTTTCTCCTGTTGTATTTATGATTTGGATGTGGGTAGTAAATGAAGCAACTTCAGTGTAAGATTTGCTCCCACATCAGCTTCAACCTGAAGTTCTTTTTTCCCTGACATTTCCTTAGTTAAGGAGGGCTCCATTGATCTCCACGGTTTCTCTCTGCTGCTAATCCATGATCACTGTGTCTGGTTTCTGGAAAATCCACAACATCTTTGCCCTTTCATTCTCCACCACCTTGGGAAGTGTTTCTCTCCATAGGCTGGATACTTGGTTATGGAGATCCATATTGTTTGCCTACCAGTTGCATCATGCTTTGAGGTGCTGGATTGTTGAAGGGACCTCACTGTTTTTTTTTTATTTTTTATTCTGAGATGACTGGATAGATTGGCCATCTCTCATGGATATGGGTTCAACTGGATGGTGCACATTGTGATATAGACATTATTTCTAAGTAAAGTTGTTTAAAGTACTCACGAGTAGGTACAACGTAAAATCATTGGAGAATTGTGGAAGAATAAAGCTAGCTGTTGTTCAAAACAAAGACAAAAAAAAAAAAAAAAAACTATTTTTTTCATCTAAAACAAACCAAACCTTCAAAATTTCATTTTTTAAGTGTTAAATGATCATTTTTACATGGGATTTTGGTAAATGGTGAATGAGCTTGTACATGTATAACGCTTTTCCAGTCATGTTGACAACTCAAAGCGCTTTGTGCTACAACTGCTCTTCCTCCTGAACTACAGTCACCCCTTTTTTGGCATCAAACATTTATTTACTTTGTCACTATTTTCACAGTTGACTTAATTTGTTGTTCTGATCCAATTTATCTAATCTGCTGAACCATCAGGACTTGCGTCAGACTCTTTGGAGACCATGTTTATAAGATTCCTTTGATATAAATGATTGTGTTTGTACTGTTATTGAGTATTCAGTAATTAATCTGTCTCACATTCATGCAGAATTAAACCAGCAAGACTGATTCATAAACTGATGCACAAAAAGTTACATCGTCATATTAACATATGTATTTTCCTCTGCTTTGTTTCTGGCTCAACCCACACTGTTTAGAATAATTCTGCATCCTCATCGTTTTCCTGTCCTGTCACATCAGCAAAAATCTGTTATTTTCCTAACAACTTTAAACATCTTTTACTCATCGTTGACAATTTTATTTTATGTCCAGATGCTGTGGAGGGAGAAAGATCCTCTTTATGCTTAGTTTTTTGTCTTAACATCCTGTCTACACATGTAGTATAACTCCACAAGATCAGGGCTGCTCCATGTTTGCTCCCATTAAAATGATATGATGTCAAATATCAACACTACGATATTTGCAGGTGAAATGGAGGAACTAAACTTCTGTGATTTTATTTCTTTAATATTTTTTGGTTTTTACTCTGCCATCATGTCCCCACAGAAGATGAAACCAAGAACAATTTCAGTGTCCGATTTATCCAAAATCAAAGACATATTTTTTAAACAAGTCTTTCTGTATATGAGTACATCTTGACTTTGTTTCTCATTGTTTGACATTTCTGTGTTACACACCAGCATGGTGGTGAGAGGACATATGAATGTATGTTTATCTCATGTCCACGGAGCCAAACCTGCACACACACATTGTTAGTATAATCAGTAATAGGATCTCTGAGACAAATTTTATTTGCATGACGTTTTTCCTCAGTTAATTTTGACATCTCTAGCTTAACTCATATCCAGTAACCCTGCCTTTTGCTGACATGATTATAAAAAGGTGATGGCAGCAAACATGCACAGCAACATCACACTTAACTTACTAAAGAAAACCCAAAATAATGTTGCTATTGAATCAAGCCGATGGGTTTTTCAGAAGTTCCAAGACTCTTGAGCTTGCACCTTTTTCTGCACAAAGCCAGGTTTACTGCAGATAAGCTGTCAGCAGCACATTTTGTATATACATAACAGTTCTTGGCAGTCTGCGGTATAGCAAAACAATAATTAAAGTACAGTCAATAAATACTGTCATCCATCTGTGCTTTCATTCAACCATTCTATTTAGGAATGTCAAGTCAGCTCCCTTTTTTCTGCATATACTTTCTGATTGCCACCACAAATGTCCTCTTTTATCTCATTTCATCGCTACCACATATTCTTGTACACCTGGCTTGAAAACAGATGCATGATTCTTTTGCTTTAAAAAAAGAGAAAATAAAAAAAAAATACTCACACTCACCATATTGTAGCCTTGCGCTTAGTTGTGATTGCGCTAAAACATTCACCACTAACAATTTTGGCCAGACTTTGTGAGACTTATACAAGAGAATGCCCACATCTTGACCAATATGCATAAATTTTCTAAATTGTTAGCAGGCAGTAATTAGAAAACAGGGATTATAGCTGCAGGATGCATGCTTCGGTAATTATGACAGCTATTTTCCCTTTGCTCTAGGCAGACCTCACAGCAAGTCTTACCAGACTTGAACCAAAACACCCCAGATGCTCAAAGACATGACACAGAAGAGCACAAAGTTCGACCCACAGGAATGAAGAGGGGATATTCATGTGACAAGAATACAGATGGATGCAGATGTCCAGCGAAGCAACCTTAAACACCCTTCTTTGTCTTGTCTGGAGATGTCCCAGATTAGACCGTGTTTTGGTTAATTGGCCACTTAAGCAATGACCTCATTGTACTTTGGGGAAAACAAGCAGATGATGACTGGGATGGCACATTGCTGAGCCAAAAAAAAGTTGATGCAGACACAGTGGTTTGGCTGCAGATGGTGTCAATGCATTTTGCTTTAGGCATTGCTGTTAAAAGAATGAGATTATTGATATGTATAGTCAACATGTCTTAGAAGAGAGGAGCAATAATTTACAAAAGAATATCCAACATTTCCCATTTGACGTGTCCTCATTTCTCAGGATTTTGCCGCTGAATTATTGTCACGTTGTCAAAAGGCCAAAATTCCAACTTAACTGAAGTAAACAGCATCATAATTAAACTTTTTTAGACACTGCAAAATAAGACAGCACCAATATCTAAGTAGCTTTCCATTTCATTCTGCCCAACTGCATCCACTGTGAGCTGAATTTTATATTCCTCAGAGTACCTTCACTGGGTCTGGTATGCTCAAACTTAGCTAAATACCACTTTGTCCTCATTGATACAGTTCTTAAGGTGAACTACAAGCATCTACACATGAACAGAAGCAGTACATGACACACCACAGCTACTGGCTTTATTTTATTTTTGAATACCTGAAATAGTGAGTGATAGCCATAGATTTTATGTGGGAACATTAACATTAAGTGGAAGATATTTAGCTGAGGAAGAGGAAGGTAAGCGACCACGTTGCGTGCTGTTGGTATAAATCTTCTTAATGAAGGTTGATGCTGCTTGTTTATGAGCATGAATTCCATTAAGAAAGTTAACAGTTCCCGTTGTTGTTGTTAAGGCTTGACTGAACAAGAGGTCTGGGTGAGTAAACACAGGTCTGGACAGCTTATTAGGTTTTTACCCTTTAAATGTGTCACTTTTTCCAGTAGGCCTCCCAATGAGACCAGTGTGCAACCTTCCACCAAACTGAATATGTGCAGTCTAAATTTGCAAGAGTGCTATGTGAGAATGTATACAAAACAAAGACATTTGTTTGTGGGTGACTGTCAGTGAGACAACATTTCCTTTCCTCTTTTATACAGTACAGACAAATGAACTTGCTGAGAGCTGAAGTCCATGTGTTTGACTGTTCCCTCTGCCTGTTTCAGGCAGACTTGGTTTTCTGCTTTTTTTCATTCCTCATATTTCTATGGAGCCACAGCGCTGATATTGTATTATAGTGCTTATTTGTTGAGGCCGTGTATATACATTCAGGGCAGCACACGTTTCCTGTTAACATTGGAGAGTGAACTTGCTTCCAAAAATTACAGCTTCTCAGGCCAGTTCTACAGAACAGACCTCTGCCTTGTCTAAGGACGTGCCAGCAGCAACAATGTCTAACCCAGATCTTTGGTAAATGTTGCTTCAACAATAAAAGGAAGGCTATGCTTTGTCAAAATGAGACTAAAATGGCTTAATAAAATTAATTCAATTTGTTATTTATCATAAATGTTTTTAATTTTTGATCACACACGATTGGTTAAGCTCTCTTTTTTAGCTTTTGGGGAAATATGGTCATCAATACATGGATATAAATGAGACACTGGCTAATTAAATCTGTTGTTCTTTTACTAACATTTTTTAAATTATTTTGCTTCATATAATAAACGTCCACATATTCAGGTTAACAGTTTCCAGACTATAGCCTGCTTTTCCACCATAAAGTTGATCTTTTTTTTGTTAAACCAGTCAAATATTACCTTTTTCTGTAAGCTTGGTCTCCTTCTCTGAGTTGCCGCTTCATGGGGGAACGGTGGAATTGCCCTCTTGGACCCCTTCAGATTGCATACATAAAGCCTTTCAGAAATTAGGAGAGGTAAACAGAGGCCAGGAAGCGCTGCAACCTGTCAAACAGCTCCATGTATGATTGAAGACAATCATGAGCTCAAACATAAACATTCCTGCAGGCTCTCGCATGCACTCAGCACATACTGCCTCACAAGTAGCTGGGGGGGGGGGGGGGGCAGTAGCTGAACTGACTGAGGAGGAGGGGATAATTTTATGACTGCAGAACTATTTAAAATAATATGTACGTTGCTTGTGGTGGAGGTGCACTGATGGGGATATTTGTGAAAAATATTCAACATTTTCTTGCTTCGGATATGTTTGTGATAAAGGGGGAAAATCCAGGTGAATGAAATGGAAGTTGGCACCGTTGGGACATTGAACTGGCAGCTTGCGAACTGTTCTTAAGCTTTAAATCAGCATGTGTCACTCAGCGAACTGGCTTGATACTGAATCCTGAGGTTATATTGCCATGAAATATATTCAAGATAGATGTTGTTTTGAGTTTTACACTGATAGGACTGGACTTGTCTGACAAAGTATAAGTAAATGGAAAAAATATTGTAAGAAGTTCATACAGAAAAACCAACTGCTGTTTAGTCTGCAAATGAATGCAAACGTTGAAACTTTTGGGCAAAAATATAAGCAATCACTTTTTTTGCACATTTATAAATCAACACATTTTATCTTAAGTTTTTATGCATTTTGTAGCATTCTTATTACTATCCCCCATTGCTTCGGGATTCTCGGGTGATTAATAACTTTCCCTCCCTGTTTTCATGACTTCTTTACTGTAACTTTTTGAATCTTCCTGATTCAGTTATGAGATGTGCATTTTCAGAAAAGAGCTATTTCAGAATATGTTCTCAAATGTTCAACTACATGCACAATTCATGTGTGTTAAAATAATTGTATCTTCCATGTCAATTTCATGGTTTACAATTAATTTAGGCTGCAAGAACACGCATCATTGCATGAAATGACATATGCAGTGGCATGATATTGTATATTTCTTACCACTAGAAAGAAAAAAATGTGCTCTTTCTAAAAACTCTACTTCTTCCAATGAATAGAACACATCATTCTTTTATTTTCTTCCCCCTTTTGTGAGTGGAAGGAAAGAAAGACAGAAAAAGAGAGAGAGGACATTCTTACTTAATTGGGATCTTGAGCACATTTGTTTTCAATAAAGAGGTGTGCTTTGTTTGCATTTTCCCATTCTCTTTTTCTTCTGAACTCCCCCCCCCCCCCCCACCCCACCCCCCACCCCACCCCCCACCCCTTTTCTTCCTCTCTCTTCATGTCCTTTTTCAATGCCCTTCGGTAACTGCCTGCACCACCCCTTCATCTAGTCTTCTGGGTGATTGCAGCTGCCCAAACAGTTCTGTTACTACACAGACAAATTGAGTTTCCTCTGCAAAACCTCTTATAATTTTGCACTGATTCAAAATGCAGGAGCAGGAATATTACTCTTTTTTAACAAAAAAAAACTTGGGGTCCAAAGCGGGTTATCATTCCCGGGAGTGGAAGTACACTTGCTGAGAGATCTCCACACATCGCTGCAACAACCTTCACAGTGAATCTGTTAAAGGGGAAACTCTGGTTTTGACGTGATAGTAACGTGTTGGCACATTTCTGCTTTGAACTGTAATCCACCTGCAAATCATAAATAGGCACATGCACTCAGTGAGGTTTTTCTGCTTCTTTCTTCCTGTGGCTGCAAGCCAGCGACCAGCCTGGAGGGGTGTGAAGGGCCTCGCAAAAGGTCAGAGAAGTGATAGGTGGATGAAGTCATTCTGGGATTGATGCCCAATCGTCTAATTCCTTTTGCTCCTTAATGAATACTTCATCTTCTTTGCCTTCTAAGAAATCTGTGTTGCTGTGGAAGAGGATTGCATAAAAAACCAGTCATCAGTATTTAAGCTGCAAAATAATTGTCAAAAAGTCTGATTATGGCAGAGAATATGACAGCTATTCTTGAATTTATGACAAGTTTCCAAATTAAAGCAATTTAATGCTCTCTGGTGTCAAGTTGAATGTTTCTGGTATTTTTTAATCTTTGACATTGTGGCTGTTTACAAACATGCCCTGGAGTTCCCAAATTATCTAGACATTTTCCAGACAAGCTGCATGTGAGAGCACAATACATAATGAGAAGGGAAATGTTCCAAACACTTGGTCTATAAAACTTTTGGATTTGAGCAACATTCTCAAAAGGATGTCAGAAAATGAGAGTGAGTTCATGCATTAATGCAGCAGGTTATCTTCTGGTAAACCTATGGAAAGCAATTTATATCCCAATATTGCCAGAAGATAGCAGGTATCAGCCAGTTTGCAGTGTAAAAAATGTATAAGTTTCTTCTACATCAGGGATCTTGAACTCTGGTCCTTGAGGGTTACTGTAAATGCATCTCTGTGTCACAGCTCTGGAGTATGAGATTCTTATGATAATGTTAAGTATACCCTTTAACAGAAGATAACTTTAGATTTTTATATCAAATTTCAGCAGGTGCAGAACTATAATAATGTGAAATAAAATAGGAAAACCAATCTACACACACAACTGCTAATACGTTCACTTTAAAAACAGAACAAACTTGCAGGAGTGAGTTGATTTATTTCCTATATTACCAACAAAACTCAAATTCAAAGGCTAGCCTGCGGCTACAAAACAAAAACACACTGATTTAGAATAGTTCTTCGCCCCCCTCCAGCCGATAATTAGTTCATCCGATCCATCTTAGCATATACTGGTAAATGAGAAGACGGGGAAAAAATCCTCATGTTTGGATAAGGGTGTTTTGGCATCATATGTGCATACGTGTTTCATTAGTTCACACAGATGCTTGCAATATAATCTCCCAGAACATTTTACTGGCATATCTTTACAGGCCCTACACTACAGTACGGGAAGGAATGGACCATTTTTCACAATGACCCACGGCACTATAATGAAATCCTACAGCGGCTCTGTGATGACAACAACACGAACATGTCTAGCTCAGATATCATTCAGGAGTTGTGGCTCTTGCACCCAGAAGGGGCATTAGGGGGCATCACTGCTTAACTTTGTTTCCCCTTTGGAAGCATTCTCCCACTCAAACACCAAACCAGAGATATATGATGTGAGGTCTGAGTTGGGATATCTGTGTGCCAAGAAACGTGTAAGTTTTGATGGTACAGAAAAGAGAAAAACGTAAACTTTTCTCTGTTTAACTGGAAGAAACAAATGCTTTTAACACAGTGATGACTTCACAACACAGGTATGATTCTATGGTGATCATTTATGGAAAAAAGGTGTTTTAACATGTGTTTGAATTAGTAGGCACGCATACATCTTGTACCGGCTTTTATTAACCTCAAAGAAGTGACTGGATGCATGCACTCACTCAGGAGAGATCAAATATTTATTAAAGTGTCCCTCTGTGTGCGTTTCTGTTTCTTAGGATGACTGGTGTGTAAGCTGATAAGGTACAGTTTTCAAGTTTGGAAGATATCACGTGACAGCCAAAAGCTCTTGCCTTTGGATCAAATAGGACCACCCACGTTGCCATTGAATGAAAAAGCCTGTAACTGTGCGCAAATTGCTGTGTGACACAAAGCAAGAGGCCGCGACCAAGCTGGACACGTCTTTCTTCCCCGTCACATCACTAAACTACAACTCGTTTTTTAAATACCACCACCAGTGATTCATTTGGCACCCCGCAGGGGGCGGATATCAGGGATTTCCTAAAGCTCTCCCCCACCTGAGCTGATGATGCTGGTAAGTGCGCGACTGGCGGCTAAACGAGCCGCTACTGAGGTGCGCTGATGTTGTCTCCATCAAGCGGATGCGGCTCTAATGCGCAGGCGCTACAAGACATTTCAGATTTGATTTTAATGTTTGAATGAAAAATAGTGCAACTTATGTGTAGACTAGCTGTCTGTACAGAGGTTCAAATGTTAAAATTGCCTGTCAGTTGGATTCAATCTCAAAATGTTTGATTCAACTTAGTTTTGAAAGTTAGTGATCAGAAACTTTATCCCGAACAGGGTCTGACATTGTGACAACATGCCCTGCTATAGACCTACCTCCCCTGTAATTTGAGGCTGAACAACCATAATGTTGGTCGCAGAAGCGGAAATGCACCAAAGTTCCAAACTTCTATAGACATTCCAACGCACGGACGGAGAGATTTCTCTCAAACTATACGGGTCTTTTCGGACAAAACCCCAATTTTCACACAACGGAGCGCTAAAAGACAAACTTGTCAACCAGTTCGGCTATCAACCAACATCCGCCTGAAGTCGAAGATGCGCACATGAGGTCTGTCTGCCTGGGTGGTCTCTCTACTTTAGTGAGCTGTTGCTAAGCAGCTAATAATAGTCCTGTTTGCTGAGTAATTTTTGCCCTTCTGGAACCAATCAGATGCAAGAAAGTCCGGCAATCTGACAGCCCCAGAGGCGGGATCTTGAGTCGTTTTCTTTTTTTTCCTCCCCCATTCTCACCCCACCTCCTTCACTGCCTCCAAATGGAGAGAGGTCTTTTTCTCCCCTTCTATTGAATCTCAGAGCTGGCCGTGACGCGCGGCCCTGGGGAAGACCTCATAGATCTCAGCAGAATGCTACGACCATCGAGGTTTCCTACCCGACGACTCGTGTATGGGAATCACTTTGGGCACGTCGCTTTTTGAGAGAAACTTCCTTTTTTAAGAGATACGGTGAATGCAGTGAAAGCGGTGGAGACCTCCGGATCACGAAATGTTGGGATGGAAGGCGCAGACTTTGACTCGCTGTCTCCAACAGGAGTATGAAGTCCTACTTCACGGGTGTGAGATCTCCAAGAGTGAAACTCTGTTGCCTTGGGATATCGCTGCACGCAAACGGGGAAATACTATAAAGTGGGAAACGGTAACCACCTCACAGTCCCCGCAACATGGCCTCGGCTGCTAATGCGCCCTCCGAACAGGAAAACAGAGACCCCGATCGGCCGAGGATAACGCGGAGGAACAGGGGGAACTATACCCGCAACGCACCGCTGGATTTGGAGTATTTGCAGCGGCCAAGTTATTGCGATGCGGGCTTTGCCCTGGAGCAAATATCAGAGGTGCTTATTTTTCATCTTCCACCAGACAGGAGCTGTTTTGTTATTTTCCAAGTATATTGGCCAAAAATACGTCCAGTCGCTGCTTGGCAACGGGACGGGTTGAGGCAGGGGAGGGGTTGGAGAGTGTGTGGGGGGTGGGGGGGACACATGAGGTTGTAGAAAGTCCAAAGTTTAGCCTAATTCATGATTCTGTTTCTTCCCATGCAACTTGCTTAGGTTTAAGCATGAGAGACAAGTTGCTGTTGGTCCGTTTTCCCCGAAGCTGCTGCGTCTCAGAACCGCGCTAAACATGCGGATTTCAATCCCAGTCAGCGCCAAAGCCGACTGTTTCATAACCTCCTGTCCCGATGAGCTGCGTTAAAGGTTTTAAACGTAAACATGTGTGCAACTGCATCTCGACTTGGGCGAGAGTTGAAAAAAATCCATGCGCTGCCCTCTTCCGTTCACAGTCCCGTTGTGATGGCTTCTCCGCTCCCCATGCAGGCCGGAACACACGGGCAGCTGGACGAGGGAGAGGGTCTGTGTGCGCGTGCGTGAGTGTGTGTTTGTGTGTGTGTGGTGGTATTTGTGGGCTTTACCACAGTCATCCTTTCAAAGTATTTAATAACACCGGATGATGTATGGGGTGCGAGTGAAAATCCACCTCAAGGACAAATCATAGACCGCAACCTCCCAAAATCAAATAGTTTCATGTCTTTATTAGAAGGAACTGTGTTTCTAACTCACAGCGAACTTCTAAAAATCCCAGCAACTGATTGGCAAAGGCTTGACAGTTATTCCCTTTTATTTGTGTCCATCCACTCTGGAGGTCCAGCTGCAAACCAGTTCTGCACATTTTTGCTTTGGTATATTCATAATTCATCAGTGTAGCAATAAAATGACAGAACTGGCCCGGAGCTGTGTAACCTATAGGCTATCTGCAGGGGATGGAGTTATAGTTTCCTTGGATTCATAAAGCTAAGATTGTGGTTTAAATGTGTTACTGATATGACAAGAAGTCGTAGCTCTCACTCTGGGGAACCCTCTGCGTTTTCCAGACAGTTGCCAGCACAGCAGATGTGTGTGTCTGAGACACTCCATGTTTCAGGTTAACAGTGAGACAGTGAATGTGCTTGCTATTTTAATCACATCTCATTTCCTTTGGATCAATCATGGAGCCGTATACTAAATTGTAGCACTACTTTTCCCAGTTTAATAAAGTTTCTTTGATATCAACTTATTATGAAGTAGTTTATTCGTCTGTATAATACATAAAACTTAATCCTACACCCTGGCTTGCTCAGGTAAGTGGAGCATTTTTGTGCTTTCACAGATAATAATATTAGGACTCTTGTCTTATAGGGGAAGGCAACTGGGAGGAAGGCACCTCTGTGGCTGAGAGCGAAGTTCCAGAGACTTTTATTTAGGCTTGGCTGTTACATACAAAAGAACTGCGGAAAATTTTTGGTTGTGGGCCTCATGATTTTTGGAGCTTTTGCCGTGGGCTTAAAGGCAGCTAATTTAGAAACGGACGTGGAGAAACTCTGGGTGGAAGGTAAGACTGACTTTTTATTGGCTGTTTGATATGTTGATCTGTTTTTCTAGGATGTGCTCGCATCTAACCTGCAATTTTCTTCATTTCAGAGCTCGAAAAGATTTGTTGATTTGGATCCTTAGATGAATATGTGCAGCTTTAGCTTGGACAAAAGTGTTGATGTGGCGCTATTAAACAAATCTAAGGGGGATTGTTTATTTTTTAGGTCCTGGAAAGAAGCCAAGCAAAACTCTTGAAGTAACCCCATGATTCTTTTGTAGCTTCTCAAACTGTCTTCCATGCACACACAGAAGTGTGTAAGTGGTGACTGTAACAGCTTCCATGAAGAAGGCTGTAATTAAGCTCATAAGCAGCTCTTGGGGTAGAGGAAATTTTTGTCAAAGGCGCCATTTTGTGAGAGTGTGTGTGCGTGTATGTGTGAGTGTGTGTCTGCCTGCCCCCAGCAGTTTAAGGCTCAGAGACTGTGTGTGGTCCTGTTTTGGACAGCTCTCAACTTTCCAAAAAGATTTGTCTCCGGCTGCAGGGAAAAAGCGGACAGGAGCTCATGTTAGTGGGGTGGATGTGCTTCTTGTTTGCTTTTTCTGCTTTTATTTTCTGCTTTCTTTCCCTGAAAAACTTACAAAGAACATACATTAAAAAGAAGGGAAGAGTCTGCATATGGGTGGTGCTTTGGGGGGTATGGAGAAGGGGCTGAGCTTTTTGCCTTTCCTTTGATCTGCATTCCTGTACTTATGGCTAGACTCAGCAGCAGCAGTCATGAATGGAGGAGCAGATTTTGCCACTGAAAAATGAAACTGAATAGATGTTCAAGTTTCTTTTTAACATTTAGATTTATTTGGATGTGTTTAAGTTTTCTTCACATTGTCGCCGTCCTCTCAAGGGAAGAAAAACGTGTAGATTTGAGAACTCTAGCTCTATCAAAGCAGACTGATTTCTGTACAGGTCAAACACCCCACCTCCTCTGCGGGTTGGCTGTTCTCTCCTTGCGTGCTGCTGCAGGGGTCTGATAGACAGCGTGCTCTTCCAATCCGTGGCGCAGGCGCAGTTCGTAGTGGTTTCGGCAGAGGGGTGCCTCTTCAGCTCAGGATTCCTGATTGTATTCAGAGGATCACACTTGTTTTCACACCCTTTTCACATGCTAGACCGCAGTCAGGCTATGGTGAAGAGAACCATATGAAACAAGGTGTTCTAGCAGACCCCACAGTGCATCCTGCACCCTCAGTCACTAAAAGTGACTGATAGACGTTTGGTCTTCATTCTAAAGAGCTGTATGTGGATATGATTGTCATCTTGTTGCCTTTTTGAGAGAAGTTTTATTTAGTAAACTTTGCTAAGCAGACGCAAACATGGAAGATAAGTTTTGTGTATTTTTTTTAAAGACCGTTTTGAGACATGAAGTGCGCACAAGTATGCTAAACTCGAGCCGGTTCAGTTGCTTTACCATATAAAGGAGATTTTTATGGCATCTGTGGGGCAGTTGTTGGTATAGTAATGTTTCAGTTGTCGCACTGCTGTCTCAGATCAGACGTATAACTGTCTTTTGTCAGTATTTTGTAATGCTTCATGCATAGTCTGGCTCCATTTTGCAGGTAGACACTCTGGTAATTATTTTCTGACCTTTGTTGTTGTTGAATCACCTCTTTTATGCACCGACAGAACCTACCTGATGGTTGCAGTGCAGTGACCCTGGAGAAATCTCAGCAATGTCATATTGGCTCTTAGTGATAAACGTAAACCTCACACACACATACACACAGACTGTCAAAGAGACAGAGCTGTGATGGTTTCCTTGGTCCCGGTACGTGAGGGGTTCCAGATGCTAGTGGGAGAGATCTGTTTGTTTAGATTAGACTGCACAGCTGAGGGATAGATTAGTTCTGCCTGGACCATGGAACGCTGTGCTGGGCCGTGCAGGGGGACTGCCCCATCGTCCAAGAAGAAAAAGAGGAGAGAGGACAGAGTTTATGTTTCATCTGGAGCTGCCCTCCGCAGGCGACCTGGCGACGACCCCGCCTGGAAGTTGTGTGGCCTGTAGATGCACATACAATACAATCAGCTTATATAAGATGTGTTGGTTCCTTCAGCTGTGCCTTTTTTAAATCTTATTTTGTTTTTGTTATATTGCGTTGTGTCCTTTGTCATCTTCTCTGTGGTTGTGCCAGAGCGACTGAGGCCTACAGCAGACCATCATTTGTTGCATACCGGAGTTGTCTAGTGTGTTTATTTTACATGCCGTCACGTGCAACAGCTTTAGCACGAATTGTCTCTTCTCACTCTGGGCTCACTCAGGACTGTTTATAAATACTAAAACACAGGAAGTTCTGTTTATTAGACAAAGAGACAGAGACCAATGGGGAATGAGATGCAGGTCTGCACCTCTGCGTGCATGGGGTGTTGTACTTTGCTAACCAAGTGATTTTATTAAGTTTTGAGAGGCTACACTCCCTACTTGGGAAAATAATGGCAGTGATGTGGATATGGGACACATTGCTTCCAACTATGTACTCACAGGAAATGATTAGCGCAAAAAGGAAGTTGTAGTATTGTAGTGTGATATCTATCTCCATGTGCGCTTTGCTAAGCTCCAGAATGCATGCCCATTGGCTCGTTTTTGATTTAAGATTCATCTTCAATTTCAAATTACAGGTGATTTTTTTTTTTTTAGAGGATTTTGTTGTATTTAACTCAGCCATGGATGCAGGCAGCATGAACCCTTTGCAGTTCCTCCAGGCTGCATGTGGGGGATGGAGCCAGCCCATTGGCATTCAGAGTTCAGGCAAACACGGGCCAAATTATAAAGAAAATAAGACCGCTGCCTACCTCTAATTAAAACAGTATCACATAAACACTGGCCTTCCTGTAGGACAGACACCCCCCCCACCTCCCCCCCCTCCTCCCCAACCTGTGCAGCCACAAAACCTGGGCATGAACTGAATTGATCCTATTATCTAAGCAGATGAGCTGTCATTGTGTTAATATCTTATCTGCTAGTAGCAAACATCAGAAAGACAAGATGTGGGGTAGATATGGAAGGGGGGGGGGAGATTGTAGTCTTGGGGCTGCCAATGTAGAAGAAGCAAAGGGTCCTGGGGCACTTTCTTGGGGTGCATAAGTGCAGAGGCCAGCGGCCACGGGCATGGACCCCGGGGACCTTGAGGTCATCTTTTGGAGGCCCCGCTATTTAAAACCTCACCTGATACTCACCTTGTGGCCTGGGTGTAGAGTGAAGACTAGCAGCGGGTGGGGGGATGGGGGGGCAAAGCTAGAATAAATGCAGCGGTCAACAGTTGCTGTTTATGTCCTGTGTGTGTTCACATGTGGACTTACTGTAAATGGGTTCGTTAAAGGAGCCGCACGACGTTGCATTCAGGTGATCTCAGTATAACAGGATTTTTAGATCTGTGTTTAACCTTTAAGAATAGCTTCTCCACCACAGGGCAGTGAATCTGAAGCACTTTCTAAAAATGAAATATTAGAAAAAAAATGTACATTAGTGCACGTCATTTTTATTTTATTACTCTTATTATTCCTTTATAATGAAAATAGATGGTATTTGGATCATTCCTGAATTTACAATAGCAATTGTTGCAATACCTTTAGCTTATGTTTGTGTATGTGTGTGTATGTGTGTGTGTGCATCGGCTGGACCTAGTTTCATCCAGTAAGAAAAGAACCATCATTTTTCCTTTTTCTCTCTCCTTTCATCAGCAGCTCCTTCCTTCTCCTGTCTGTTTTGTGTCTGATTAAGAGCCGAGTTGACTGAGTTGGTGGTTGTTTTGTTGGTAATGCGAGTGAGGAAGGGAGCGGTGTAATGCTAAGTAAATGCAGAAGAAGCAATAGCATCCTTTCTTGTGGACGAAGATGAGAAGGAGAGTCCTGAATGTGGCCACTCTACTGAGAGGATTGTGGTTTGTATGATCTGAATTATGCAGCTATTGATACACACACACACACACACACACACACACACATAGACACACAGACACACTGATATGCAGAGTTCTTTTTAGAGTCTTGGTTTTGTGAATGAGTATGTGGTTTAGAGGCCTCTTTGTTGTTTTTCTTCTTTTTTTAACCACTCTTGTCTGATTCTTCACTTTTTTTGCACCTTTTTACTTTGTCCAAAGTTTCTCCATCAAACACAAGGAAACTTACAAACCTTTTCCAAATTAGCACCGAATACACTGCAATGTCTTCCGTCTTTCCTTCTTCGTCGCTCTTTCTTTCTCAAGCAGCACTATTCACTCGCACACACTGTGTGGAACCGAACTCCGTTAAAGCGCATGTTTATCAGTTTGCTACAAACAGGATTAAAGCCATGTATAAGGAATAACATTCCTGCGTGTTGTGTTAAACTTTATGAGTTGATGAAAAGCGCAGTCTGACTGGTGAGGGATTTAGTGTGTGGAAACATTGCGCCTCTGGTACTGTACACAGAATTACAGTGCTGTTTTCTCAACCTTGCTCTCCCAGTAGCTGTGTGGATATAAACCCTACCTGGCAAAAGGAAACGTGCATCAACATTTAAAGCTTTTAAGTTATCTGTCGAGTATCTATGAGTGTGTGTGTGTGTGCTCTCAAGGCGAGCGCACTCCCATTCACAAACAACTTCCTGAGATGCCTCCAAGCTCTCTGTTTACATTTTGCATTCTTTCAGGCGCTCTTATTCAAAAACCAGAGCCCTGCGAACGACCGACCACAGGAGACCGTGGAGAGAGAATTACCCTCCCCCTCCTTTACCTCCTTCTTTCTCTCTTCTATCCCTCTCTTTTCCCCTTTGCCAGAAAGGTCTCTCTCTTTACCCCCCTCCTCTCTTCTCACCCTGCCTCCCCATCACCACTACTCCCCCATCCCTGGCTGGAGAGAGTGGCCTCAGAATGCCAGATGTATTACAGAGTGAGCCACGGCAATGTAAACACTCAGCCCTGCCATGAGAGCAGGGTGGTCTGGCCTCCCTCTTTCCCTCCACTCCCTCCCCTTCTCCTTTCCTCTCTTCCCTCCCTCACAGCACTGGCTGCCAGAAGGGTGGAGAAAGCACAAAACAGCAGAGGGAGACTGTGTGTGTTTGTGTGTGTGTGTGTGTTGGAGTGGAGACAGAGTGAAGGAAGAAGCAGGAGTATAGTAGCGGTAGTGTGTTTGTGTTTTGCTGTGGTACCTTCCATAAACTTGGGAGAGATTAGGGTGTGGATTGATGCTTCTCAGACTGTAGTGCTGCAACGGTTTAGTGCAAACAGGTCCAAAATCTATGAGTGTAAGTGTGTGTGTGTGTGTGTTTGGAATTTTTTCAACCCTTCTGGCTTACCACAGTTACATATGTAGCTGTATAGTTCATTGCAATTCCTGCAGCACGTCGTCATAGAATCTGGCAGTAACAGCAAGTACCACACATGCACATGCGAGACATGAAACTTTTTCTTTCACAGATGATTAAGTTAAGCTTGGAGCTTAAGTCTGTATGCAGTACAATGGGGGGGCGGGGGGGGAACTGCATTTATTTATTTTTCTAGAACTGAATATAGCATAGAAGGATGAATGCATGCAGATTCTGACCATGCTGTATTGTAGCCAGATGCACTAAAACAAACATGCTTCTTTTCATGTGCAAGTCTGTTACTGGTCCGTTGATTTCTATAGGAGTCCATGTAATCTCCAAAAGAAATCTAAAACTATGGATCTGTGTTTTTTCCACTTCTATTGGAAATATTACATTTTTAGCTGACATTTAAAAGAAAACTGGAAAACAAACATATTAACTCAAATAATCTATAAACTAATCCTTAGCAGCCATGAGAACAACTGCATGAAGGGGAAATATTATATCATTTACATGACAGCTTCACTGAATGAATGTCATTTAGTCCTGTGCTGCTCTCAGACATGTCTCTCGGTTAAAAGGATGCATAACTGCACCATTATGAGAGCTTTGTAGTCTGATGAAGTAAACAGTCACATCTGAGACGATATGGAATCACTTGTGAGATGTATTGTTGGAACAGTTATAAGACACCATTATTGGCTGTAGAAAGAAAATTGGCAAATAAAAAAACATAACTTGGAGGACCTTGTTTTACTCTTCTGTGTTTTTTTGTCTTCTCCTTCTGTAGTTCTTCGTGCAGTGCCCCCTTTTGGCCAAGAGGGGGAATAAGTTGTTTACAAGTTTTGGTTTTGTTACTTTTTAATTGTACCATGTCTAGTGGGCAGTGAGGTGAGAATATGGCCTCAGAGTGCATGCAGGGGGGTCTAAAATATCCCAATCTGCACCCATATCCCACAAAACTGGAAAGCAATTTCCTCTCAAAGAAAAAAAGGACATTTCCTCTTCAAAATGGAAGTTTTGAGAAATGGGAGGGATTGGAATTAGACTACTGTTGAATATCTTCATACTTGTCCCCACATAACTGTTAAACTGAACTTGCATCCAGTAATATTTTGTTATTTACAGCTGTCATTGCTTGAAGTAGCACCACAGAAACCCTTTATACACACAGTTGCTTCATTTCGGATGCTAACACATCAGTTATGGCAGCATCACTGTAGGCTTTACTTAAATGAAATGTGTCTCTTATACTGAATCAGGAGAAAGGTTGTTCAAATATGCTGTTGCTTATGCATGAAATCAGCTGCAGAATCTTAAAGTTGGTTTCATGAAGCAAATTCAGAGAAACTGACAGTCATTTGAAAGCAAAATAAAATTCGACTATGATGACTGATGAGGGCAGGACTGATTTAGTGAGAGAGCACTTATAACTGCGTTATTTCTACATTTAATTCCATGTCAATGTGAAAGGTACACTGTTTGGCGATTTCTTGCAGGAAAGGTCTTTTTACTTCCTTGTGGTTTTCCATTAACACACTGTGAGTTTCGGCCTCTGTGTCTGCTGTTTCATAGTTAGGAATGTGTGATTTTAGGATACCTGGAATCATGGGCCATCTTTGCAGGAAATGACAGAGATGGCTGGTTGAGATTGGCTGCTCAGGCTCATGTCATGGTCTATTATGGATGGGCAGTGGGCCAATCACAAGGCTAGAAATCCAACGGGGGGCACACCTTATTGACCGGAGATGCAGGATGAGCTTTGTTGTTGTTTTGCTTTCTCACCTGCACAGCAAAACTTTTATTTAATTGACAGTTACACAAAAAAATCTATTTGTAAAGTTAATCTTTAAAATATTTTGCAATAACAGAAGTGTACTCAGTCAATTTAATGCATAATCTGTGATTAAGTTACAACCACTGCAATGCATATGCTAGACTATACTGTCAATGTTGTCTTTCCAACACTCTTTCCACTGCTCTTGAGAATCCAGTAGCATTGAATAGGATTTTTTTTTTTCAGGGTGGAGGTGGGGGGTTGGTAAGGGAGAGAGCGATCTGAATGAAGGCAGCAACGTGGAAGAATCTGCCCATTGAGGACTGTGTGAATGTACACCTCGAGCTCAAGGGAAACTGCATTGGGAGCCAGCCGACTGCTAAATACACCCATTTTAGGGGCTGCAGGGGCTGGACAGGTGATTAGCATAATCAGGGGTGAGGGGAGCCATACATATGGTAATGTTGTAGGTGGGGTGTGTGGTGGTGGTAGGGTGTTGTGGTGATATGGGTGGGGATTCAGGGGGGCAGCGGTTGGCAGCTGGGGTGTCACATTTGTGTCCGGGGTTGTCGTGCTCGGCATGGTGTGAAGCTGCGTGCAGAGAAAGTCAGTCCCAGCTGCACGTCAGAACTTCCACTCTCTTCTCTTATTTCTTACTCTGTTCTGTCATCTTCTCATTTTTTCATCTTCTTACAAAGTCACCCTCTCTCCACCCTGTTTGCTTTACCCGCCCTCTGTGTGGCAGCTCTCCCCCTCCTCTGTGAAGGCTGATGGGAGAAAAGGGAGACCACGAGGGAGAGAGAACATTAGAGAAAGCGGGGCTGGGAGGGAGGGCTCATCGTGGGTCAGATCGGGTCTCTGCTCTCAGTAAGGCCTTTCATCACATATTTGTGGCTGTGTGCACACCTGCATCGCTGAGGCCATGTTCAGAACCACTGTGCTGCTGCAGCAGTTACTGCTTCTACTCATTTTACAGCTGCAACAACACACTGCAAATAATATGTGAAGTTGTCCATTAAACGGTGCTGATTTTTAAAAAATTTAAATGTTCCTGGATGCAACAAAGTATTGCAGTTTACAGTAAAATGTCTTTAAATCTGTAATGAAGTGGAATGTCATGTGAAACTATAAGTGTGATGGTTACAAACGTAGGTGTAGAGTGTAGAAAAAAATATATTTACATGAACAGATTTGCCTTTTTTATGAACTACGTATTAGTACTTTAACCTGCAGATTAGCGTGAATGTATTAGAGGATTCTCTGTTTGTACATAAGTTTGCATATACAAGATTTTAATGTCAGTGGGAAAAAAAGGAGCAGGATTAAGTAAAAACTGTGTTTATTCCCCAGTTTACAGCCTTCATAAAATGGTATATATGCGGTCTATATCACAATCAGTCCATTAAAGTTTTTTGCAAGTGACCTGTATTATATTTCAAACATGGTGATACATTAAACAGAAAATTGGACTTTTTGCCATAAATCTGAGGTTGTATATTTGCTTCTTGCTCTTATGCTCCATATTTAGTCTTGTTGTGTTACTTTAAAACCTAGGCTGTGAAGAGCCACATACGTTCAGCTCGCAACCATCCAGGATACGTTCTGCTAAAAGGTTGCTCACCCTAACCAGCCCAGATTACATTTACATTCAGACCATTTACAAGAATGTGGCCAGCCAGAAGTGTCTCAAACTTTGTCTAGAAGTTGCCTGAGCAGTTTTATTTGTATTGTTTTACTGCCCAGCTTGAATATGTTCAAACCTTTGAGCTGTTCATCACTGATTACATATTCCAGGATGCCTGTAAGCTGAAGGTCTGAATGTGTAGATTAGTTGTTAGCTTGGCATGCCGTTGCTTTGATTCAGTTACAAACCTTATCTCATTAAAGAATTGTTTATTGCGTTTTAATGGTTTTGTCACAATGTAGGAACAGCAATCTGAAGCTAAAAGTGATCATTGAGCAGGGATGAGGTGAAAGATGGTCAGACATAATAACAGCAGATGCTACAAGTGAGAGAGGACTTGTGGAGGAAGGCAACAGGTGGGTTCTTCTAGTTGATCAAAGCTGTTAAGTGATTGGCAGTAGCAGCCGAGTGAGAACAAAGGCAACTGCAGGAACTTAAAGCAGGCATGTTTTATAGAAAAAGTACCTTTTATTGTTGCTCCTGACTTTCCGTTGTCCAACTGCAGTGATGCACCATTTTCAGAAGGTAATCTAAAACTGTTGGGATGTTGAAATAACTAGAACAACCAGTTTTAGTGACTCAGCCATGTCCTTTAAGACATCTTTGAGCAATTGACAGAACATATTTAGCAGATTCTATCCTAAAGTCCTGTAATAATTGGGAATCAGTTGTTTTGCAGATGGTGTAGTTTTTTCTTCTGTGTGTTCTGGGTGGAATTTAACTGTACATGTAAATAATATAAACACATCTCACACTTTTGACTGGTACTGTAGCTATAAAAGGAGCACATTAGTGTGAGAAGAAGCCATATCTACAAGACCACTGACAATATCCAGAGTAAATGACTTCCATTGCTTCTGTTTGTCTTGAGTAAATAAACCTTTAAAGTTGCCTTAATGTTTTTTTCATGTAAATGACATTCCATCTTAGTTTTACCTTGCATTGATTTAAACATTTTGCTTTTTATATATAATTTATGTTCTGCCTTGCACCAACTTAGCTTGTGTCAACAAAAATGGATGCATGTTTACAGTCTATGTATGGGCTTTTGCAGACTTTGTCACCACTGTAGATCATTATACACAAAAAATATTACAAGCTCAGAGAGAGAGAGAGAGAGAGAGAGAGAGAGAGAGAGAGAGAGAAAGTTGCAGGCTATTTCATTCTGCAAACTGGTGACACTATATTTATGTTTATGCATTATGATAATGCAGCAGTCATCTTAATGCAATACTAACCTGCCCATAAAACTACAGTATAAATGCGTCCACCATTAACCAGCATTCAAGTTCAAACAAAGTCTGCTACTATATGCACATCACATCCAGATAAAGAAATCATAGGTGGCCTTTACTTGCAAACATAACTCATCAACTTTAAAATAACTTTGCACTGTAAAAAGATTTTATTTTAAGTGACTTTCTTGTAGCAGCTCTTCAGTGAGGTTTTTGCATTAAGATGATCTCTTCTTTCCTTGGGTGGTTGGGTGGCATGGGGGTGGGGTTGGGGTATGGGAGGTCGCTGTACTGGTAGCAGAGAGGTGACCTGGTTTTGAGGGGCTTCCTCCTCACTATAGGGGGTCTTTGCTGAGATGGGGCCTAATCCAGCTAATCCATTCTTGCACACATATGGACACACGTGCACACTCAGACACACACACATACAAAAAGATGATCTTAACTTCATGCATATTCATACTGCAGTCGTGCACATAAATCACAAATATTTTAGGTGATGATGTATCACACATCTGAATAAAATAATAACAGATGAGGAGCAGTAAGGATTTTTCTTTCTTTTTGTATTTTTGTACAGTTTGTTCCACTGAAGGCGCTTTGTGATTTCTGTTTGAAATATCCCAGCTTACTCCAGTACCAGGATTCTGTACTGGGTTTGTAGGGCTTACTGTAACCTGCTGATGGCGATGTATGTTTTCCCTGATGCAGGTTGCTTCCGTTTACAAATCTAGAGATGTGCATGGGATGGGGATTCAGTGCTGTGTGGGCTGCATGAAAAAGAGAAAGGGGGCTGGGCTGGCTTTGACAGAGGGGCTGGGCTGATTGCCATCATGATCTGGCCAATCAGACAGTAGAGCTGAATAGAGCAAAGAGAGAAAAAATAAGAGCACAAAGAGGGGGAGTTCTGAACTGAAAGGAGGAAAGGGGTGATGTCAGTTCCTTAGAAACCTGCTTTCACTCCTTTAGTGCCCCTCCACCCCCTCCATTTTTTTTACTTTGAGAATAGGGGGGACCAGGGGTTAATGTTATGCAACATGTTGAATACCCACAGTGAAGGCTTCACTATGGTGACATAAACAGGCTCCTTCTACGTCTTCTACTACTACTTCTCATTAGCTTGACTATTCAGTTTGCACCAATCATTTGTAATCTTCATATGGGCAACACACACACACACACACACACACACACACACACATACACATACACATATGTAGGTACACATATACAGGTGCCAGTTTGTACAAGTACTTCTTAGTGCTAAGGAAACTATTACTAATACTACTACTAAGAAATGACGTTACTGACCTCAGGGTTGCAACCAATCATCTATTGTCAATTACATACATAATTAACAAGTATTTTTGTAAAGATAAACTTTGAAAAAATAAACTAAACAAAGGTGATATATTAGAGTTTAATGAGTTCAATCGTTATGCAAGACTGTAAATCTTCAGACATGTAAATATTAGCCAGTAATGTCTCCGAATCGCACTTCCCATGTGTCCAGAAAAGCACTTTGTTAGAAGAAATGCCATAAAATGATCAAAACTATATTTGTTTGTTTTCATTAATTAAAATGTCCTCATTACTTGTGCTGCAGACGTGACAAATAAAATCACTCTTTAGTGCCGCAGAGTTCCCAGTTTGTTCAGAGGGCAACAATCCTTAGTCCGTATATTTAAATGACATTTAATTATACACTCACATCTATTGCAGAATGAATTTTAACACCTAAATGATGGAATACAGATGTACAAACTGGCGGAGTGTCCATATCAACTGGTTGAGTGGCCGCTACTGGTATTAAAGCTACAGCTCCTTCTGCAAATAGCTCAGGTTGAAATCCCGGCCTACAACCTTTTGCTGCATATTGCGCGCCCCCCCACCCCGTCTTTTTATGTACAACCCCGACATAGCCATAAACTCTCCCACTGACAAACAAAACATTGCGCTTACCAATCCATTTACTCTTGCACATCCGTAGCTCTGGAAGCAACCTCTTTCTCTGCTTGTGTAGCAGCAGAGCTCTGCCCCCCCCACCCCCCCTCCCACCACTTAGTTCTCTCTATTTCTCTTGTAAATAACAGTGCATGATGAGAGGCTAAGGTCAAGAAATCTGCAGAGGTATTTTCAGGTGGGAAAAGTGAACAGACTTAAGAGGCTTTAAGAGGCAGATATTTAATTAATCTATCTTTAAACATAAGAAAACTATGTGGTGGGGAGTCCAATATGGAGGCCGGGGCTTTCTTTGTCATGCTTGAGGATGTGCATCACATGATGTCTCACAGTGGTGTGTTTTCAGCTCAAGGAAGAAAAACCAAGAGAGGAAAAAACTGCTGCTATGGGAAGTACTTGAAAGTGACACTTTTTTTTTGGTCACAGCAGCTGAGCCTGAAGCGGGACACCTTCAAGTTATCAACACATGCTGGGGTCACCAGTTTTCACAGCAGAAGGAATACGGGAATAAGTGTCATTGAAGAAACACAGCTGTGTGTACACACGCTGATATGCAAGTACTTGCACGTATGCAAAAGTGTGCACACACTCCAGTCTTTTCTTGGTCCAGCTGGGGTGTTAATTTCACCCCAAGGCTGTGTGAGTGTTGACCCCAAAACTTTGTAACCTCGTGAAGTGTGGAATTCTCTAAGCCTGAGGCTGTAATGTGCTGTTTCCTGTAGAGGGAGAGTGCATTCCTTTGACTTGTCCCATTCCTCGCTGCTTTGCTGTAAACTTGCAGTCTTTGGGTGGCAGTCCGCAACTCGGACAGCGTCTCAACCAGACAGTGAGCTCTTTCTGAGCGTGACCCGCTCATCTTCTTTCAATCAGTTCTTCACACATCTAGAAGCAGAGTGCAAATGGATGTGTCTCTTTACGTGTGTTCTCTTTCTTCCTCTTGACAGTGTACTTGAACCAGGCCTTTGGCTAGCTTTGCCTTTGAGCCCTGACTGTATCAGACAAGTTGACTTGTTAGTGCACTGTCAGTGCACGTCAGGTCTTAATCAGTTCCATGCATGCTCCTTTGAAGGCAGCGCCGGTGTAACGTAGATGCGTAGCCGGCCTAGCAATAAAAAGCATGTCGCTCCAGTTAGCCTAGGCCTGCTATTAATGATGAGTATTATAAACATGCCTTCAGACAGGATCAGATGGGAATGCTGTTTGGGTTCAGAAAAAAAGAAATCAAGTGTGTTTTCCTAATGCCCCAAGACATGGCCCCCTCCTTCCCTGTTCCATTGGTCTGACTGGGTGGTCCAGCCCAGCAGAACAGGCATGCTTATGTTCATCTTTAATGCCATTACAATGGAGTAAAAACATTCAGTCTGTGCCTGCTGTTGCACGAATTGAGCCGAATTGTTAAATTGGATTAAGGCATAATAAAATGTTACAGATTTTTCACACAGTCAATTCTCTCACTGGACATTTTTCATGTTGTGTGTGTGTGTATGTGTGTGTTTGTAGGAGAGAGAAACCAAGTGAAAGAAGATGACGATAAATTGCTTGAGCTTTCACTGAGCATTTAGGCTGTGATGAAGGAAGGACTCAAATCCGTTGCTCGTAAATCAGAGTGAACTGGGAGATACATGCAGACACACACACTCATCGCTCACTTAAATATGAAACATGGAAGAAAAACATTTTTCTACAGCTTTTCTTCTTATATACAGATATTTTTAAAATGACCATTTGAACTTAAAATGGAAGAAATAATATATTATTGCACTACTTACGTTGTCTGCGTATTGTTTGTGCATACATCTTCATTTGTGAGTGATGTTTTGCCAAACTCTCCTGTCTGTACTGGGGTGGAGCAAAGCAGCTAAATGGCCTGAAAGGGTGCAATTGTAGCTAAGCTCAGAGATCTTAAATATATGAGAGCTACACATGGAAGAGAACTTTTTCTCTCTTTCCAAAACACATACACATATGCAGCTGGTGTGATCTAGCACTGCTGACTTATTGGCAAATGTGGGCTGTTTAGCAAATTATGTGGTGTTCGTTATAGCAGTTTTATAAGCTCATAAGAAGAAAAAATCAGAGGATTGCTTCTCAAGTCAACGACACTTATGCACATACAACGTTGACAAATAGTGCACGAACTTGTAGCTGTGTATTTATTGATACCTGTACCTACAATTTACCGTATTATGAAAAGTTTAACGTGTATTTCTTGTTAATTTTTTTTTAAATTTATATATAGTTTTCTAATAACACAAATAAAATTAAGTAGCATATGTTATTAGGCTTAAGATTTGTTTGATTTAATGGAAAAGAGATTTAAGTATAATTAATCACATTTACAGTTTGTATATTTGCAGTAGAAGTTTTAAATATTGAGCTCACGAATGTTTCGCTCTCGGTCCAGTTGGTGGGCGTGTGAACCAGGAGCTGAAGTACACACGACAGAAGATAGGCGAGGAGGCTATGTTTAACCCCCAGCTGATGATCCAGACGCCGCGGGAGGAGGGAGCTAATGTTCTAACAGTGGAGGCGCTCCTGCAACACCTGGAGTCGGCGCTTCAAGCCAGCAGAGTTCATGTTTACGTTTATAACAGGTACGTTTTGTTAGTTATACTCACCCAGCAGATGTGAAGCTACTGTTAGGATTTAGATTGTGCCATATGATTGTACATTAAATTACATAGTCAAATAGACTGGCGTTGGTTTAGTTTAGTCTGAGAAACTCAGAAAATGGAAAATGTTTAAAATGATGTTTTCTTTCTCAGACAATGGAAAATGGAACACTTATGCTACAAATCAGGAGAATTCGTCACAGAAACACCTTTGATGGATCAGGTGAGATGCTAATCTGCAGTGTAATCTTCAATTAACTTGCATTTTGTTTTACTCTGCTGCTCTTACAGATAATTTTCTTTCCATTTAGTTAATAGAAAGACTTCACCCCTGCCTCGTCATCACTCCTTTAGACTGTTTCTGGGAAGGAGCGAAGCTCCATTCTGGAATATTTTATCTCCCGTAAGTACTACACACCCCTTTACTAAACACAATCTTGACATTAAAATGAATTGTTACAATATGCCAGTGCAGCATATTATTAGATCGACTAATTTCATCCTAGCAAAGGGTTTGCTGATTTAAAAAACAAAACAAAACTTCTAATTAGGCACACATAATGTCTGTCTTTTTCATCATGCCTGTTGCCAGGCAGAGTATAGAGCTCCCCGGTGCCGGTTAGAGCATTTGCTTATATGCAATGTTCAAATTGTTAAATAAAGAGTTAGAAAAAAAAGAAGATATGAATCTGAGCTTGTTTGGTAGAAACAATTTTGGCTCACTAATTCCATCTGAAGAGACAATACAGAGGAGCAAGTGTGTGCATGTGTGTTGTCCTGAACTTGTCCCTTCTAAAGGCTCTATTGTAGTGGTTGCTGGCATGCGTATCACTGGCGATAGTTTCTCTCCAGTTATGGGCCTCACACCATTGTCTGGCCGGTCTGTTGCTAATGGCCTGCTGCTACAGTAATACTCAGCAGACCTTTACCTCTGCGTGGGTTTGTGATGCACATAGTGTATTTCTTTACTTCGGGTGCATACATGTGTTTTGTCAGTTTGGATCAAGGTTGAGTTGCTGTCAACAGAGAAGGCGTGTATGTGTGCCTGTTGGTTTGAGATGACAAATAAGGTTTTTTTTTTTTTTTTTACTATGTTCTGGTTGGGAGGCTGGGAATAATAACCCAAGCCTGGTTAAGCACATACAATGTAGTCTGAATGACAGAGAGAAATAGAGGCTGGAATGTGTGAGGAATAGAGAGCATAGAGAGACAAGGTCTGAGTTGAAGCAGGAATTTAGCAGTTGTATGATGGGATATGCTTCTCTCAGTTTTTCGTTGTTTAGAAGTAACATTGTCAGGTAACAACAACCATCAGGGAAACATGTTCCTGCTGTTTCCTCTGTTCTAATAAAAGTAAAATTATACATCAACACACATGAAGACTCTACAGCAGAATAGAGAATCTCAAAACTTAACCAGTCCGACCGTTGCTTTTGCTTTTGAGCAACATTACATGTTTCAGCACAAATAAAACAGTAGTTTATTGGTACAGTTTTGGACCCATGTAATGCTGATGATCAGCTTGTGTATTTGTGAGTAAGATTAATTATACAGTCGAGCCATGAAAGAAAAACGTGACTTAAATTTTTTTTATTGATTTTAAAAAATGTTAATAAAGGTTTTTCAACTTTGCAGAGGAAAAGCTCCTTTGCAGTGGACCAACTTTGACCCTAAGGAGTTCCTTGAGGACTTACGAAGGGTAGACATCCCCGTGGAAACCTTTGAGGAAATGTTGGAAAAGGCAGATGTCGGGCACGGCTACATGGATAGACCCTGTCTGAACCCCGCTGACCCTGACTGTCCCCCCACTGCACCCAATAAGAACTCTACTAAGGTGGGCACACAACCCGACTCAAGTTTCTGTTAGGAATATCTGTCCGCACACACGCAACATTTGTATGTTTTAGCAAAACGTGAAGTTTGAGCTTAGCCGCTGACAGTTGCGTTTATTGCACCAGCCGTTCGATGTGGCACGGGCCCTGAGCGGCGGCTGCCATGGTCTGTCCAGGAAGTACATGCACTGGCAGGAGGAGCTGATTGTTGGAGGGACCACCAAGAATGGCAGCGGACCTCTGCTCAGGTAACATACCCATGGTTACACCTATACGCTTCCATAAACACTCCAAGCACATCAGGGTCAATGCTGGAGACACTGTGCATTTTTTGTTCTCCTACGCTGTGAAGCAGCGAATGCGTGTGTGCATATGCGCTGCGTGCTATAAATCTTGCAGTCATTAGCAGATTCCAGTGAAATCTTAAGAGCGCCAGCTGTTCCTGCTCAGCTCTCGCTGTTCTGCTTGGACACTACCCTCCCTCTCTCTCTCTCATTCGCTTACACGTGCACACCGGTGCACACACATGCATCCGTGCACATAGTGATCTATTGCCTGGCTAGTTTGTTCAAATATACAGTGATTTGAGTTACACAGACCTAATTTCAACACAGGCATCAGGTCAGAGTTTTATAGAAAATGTACTTTGCGTTGCATGCTTGGTGTGTGAATTCTACAAGGCAATAGTTTAATAAAAAAAAAACTTGCACAGGAGTTAAAAAGTTTCCATTAGAGCAACAAGAAAAGTTATACCAGATTTTGTGTGTGCACTTCATTCCGGATTGCTAAATTGCAGTGTGAACGGCGCATGCACTTGCACACGTAATCACACATACTGGTCACAGTACAGTTGGCTGTGTTGCTTATGTTTTGTGGTTGTGCATTTTCCTGGCAAGGTAGGATCATTAGAGCGTCTGTGTATGCCTACTTCAATGTGTATGTTTGTGTGTGTATGTGTTGATGCTGCTGTAGGGACTTAGTTTCTACATCTTGTTTACTAACTACCAACACCGCCGCGATTGACACCACATTACAGAGATCACATGCATTGAGAGAATGCCGGATTAATGTCTGTTCTTTAGTTTGGAAACATTTTGATGTTTGAATGACTCAAAGCACTGTTGCTCTCCAGTCCAGCCTCATTTGTTAAAAACTAATGAGTTGCATTACTTTATTGCTTTGTGAATGTGCTCATTAAGACAGTGCACTGCTCATTACACTTGATATGATGGCCCCTGTGAACAGACACTTTATAGAAGGACTTTGAGAGAAAAGCTTACTACTGTAGAAAATAGAGCCAAGTAAGTTGATTTGCATTTGGGTTTTCTAGGAAATGCCAAGTTCATGTACTGGAGGGATACATTTTTTGGGAACAAGGGAAATCAAGTTGTCTAAATGCCCCCTATAAAAGTAGTTCATGATAACTTTTATAGTCTTTAGTAATGCTCAGACATACTACTTCATGATGTACATTAACTTTTTTATAACCAGGTGTTAAACTGGGATTTGTTTTTCCAGGGTGTAATCTGTGCATGGATTACACAATTTCAAATTATTTTAACGATTTAAACTAAACAAGCTAGTTTCGTTGTTTTTTTGCTTGTGTTGCTGATCTGCAAGCAGAGTTAGCAACACTGCTAAGGAGTAGTGGTGTTGCAGTGAAAGAATAATAACAGTGTCTCAAAGGTTAAAATATTTTCAACTATTTAAACACACCTGACACATCTCGTTAGATGAAGGCTTGTTCTGAAGGTAGGACTTTTCCCACTCATGATATAATTCAAATGAGGAAAAGAATTCAGATACAATTTTAGATGTTTGTAATTCTTTGCAGGGATTTCTGAAAAGTAAGTTTTGAAAGTTAATTGAAAAGTCCCTTCTCAAAGCTGCTGTATGATTGCTGTATTTTTTGTAAAACATAGAAATCAACATTGAATGTGTGGTTTAAGTAATTGGAAATAAAGTGCACAGCTTTTCAGATGGAGCCTTCCTTTTGAGTATTGCTTATATAAGAGCCTTTTGCATTTTGGATGTCAGAGATGCTGTCCTGCATTTGAATTAAAGTCCATTTTGAGTTTTCAGTTTTTTTAATTTTATTTTTTGTTTTATTTTCTTTATTTTATAGTTTCAATATACATGCATTGGCACAATCTGTTAAAAGACAAGGTTTTCAGGATGTTTGCACCTAATTGACTTCCTTCTTTTTTTTGGGTTTTTTTTTTTTTTTTGCTCCCTCTTTAACCCTTTACTTCATTTTTTTCCCACCTCTCCTAAACTTTGCCATCCTTCCTCTAGTGCCCAAGCCTTACAGACCATGTTCCAGCTGATGACTCCCAAGCAGATGTTTGAGCACTTTCGGGGCTACGATGAAGTTTCCCACATAAACTGGAATGAAGAAAAGGCTGCAGCTATACTGGAAGCCTGGCAGAGGAGATACTCTGAGGTAAAGCTAGCATGAAAAGAAATAAAAGATTCAGAAAAGAGGAAAAGGGAAAAGAAGAAAGAAATCTAACCTAAATCCTCGCAACCACATTGTAAATCACCAAGCGGATACAGGTGAACACGTAAAGGCCTCATCTAAAGCCTGGGCCCCTGATAGATAGTAGAGCCACTGTCGGTGTGTGGTAAAGGGTTGAAGCGTTCCTCACAGCTCAATGGAGAGGAGCGATAGAACAGCAGGGTGAGCACGTCTGGAAAAGATTAAGAAAGCACTGGGTCTCTGTCTCTCTCTTCCTCTCTCTCTCTCTCTCTCTCTCTCTCTCTCTCTCTCTCTCTCTCTCTCTCTCTCTCTCTCTCTCTCTCT
>JBAMHX010000013.1:10745774-10759116 GCA_037177515.1 Pseudomugil tenellus
ACTTTCAACAGAAATAAGGTGGTGGCCAGGGTGGATTATCTGAACAATCCAGGACTTTGAATGTGTTGTGAGCACTGTCAGTCAGTCATGCCACTCTTATGATAATAGTTCTTAATCTCAAGTATTATATATATTTGCTCCTGCCTAAAGACTATTTATAAAATAGGTTTATAATTTTTTTATACATTTCTAATCTTTACTTGTGTTTGTCAGGATCGTACAGGGGAGTGCTTGAAGAGGACCGGGGCCAGCGTGGCCCTCACTTCCATCAGTAACGTGACAGCATTCTTCATGGCAGCCCTCATCCCCATCCCAGCCCTCAGAGCCTTTTCTCTACAGGTATGCTAGGCAACCACATTGTGTGTGAGAAAGAAAGTTCACCCATTTGGGGCCTAAATCCAAATAATAGTTATTTTCCTGTCCTCACTCCCGACCGTTCTTTTATCGATTTCCATCATCAAGCTGAAGGTGGATGTGTTTGTGTGTCTGTGTAAGTGTTCATGTTAAAACCACCTACCTTCCTTTCCTTTTGTGGGGCGGTAAAGTGGTGGGCCCGGTGTCTGTCCAGCTTGTGGTTTAGGTCCATGTAACTAAATCCAACTGCGTGTGTGCACATGAGCGTACTTGGATATCCACATGTTCATGAGTTTGTGTGAGCATAGAGAGTTGTATTATCTGTGTGGGAGGTTTGAAAAGCATTGGTCAATGTGTGTAGATTGGGGTATCTAGGGTATCTCCAACATCTGTCAGTGATTATGGACGTCACCAGAACAGTGTCTGACAAAAGGCTTCCAATAATAACTGAATTGTGAATTGATTTAAACACTCTCTCAGTCATAATGAAACAAACTGTTAAGAGGAGAGCAGTTCAGATAAAGCTTCTGAACTTTTGATGTGTGTGAAGGTTGAGTTTTTGCAGCAGTATAGAAACTTAATAAAAGCAATTTTAAAGCAACCTATCCCTCCCAAAAAGGAAAGCAAAGATCCCCATAAGTTTGGATAAGTGCTGGACTTGTCAAGTGAATCATACCACTATCATAGAAATATTATTTATTGCTAAGCTTACAAGCTGTTTGCCTCAGACTGCAGAATACAAATATATTTGGTTTGACACAAGTCCAGCATTTATGTCAGAGCTACTGTTTTTTCCTCCTTATAAAGGCTCGTGAATTTGTCCCATTTCATCCTTTATGTTGTTTTGTGAACATGTTACAGTGTAGTCTTTTAAAAGATGAGGTTCTCGCAGGTGGGAGGACTTTGAGAACAGATGGTGCAAAACTAAATCATGCTTAAATGGCCATTTTGGACCTCACTTGGGACAATCTAAATTAAAGTCTTTGTTTGCTTTACTCAGTTTATCTCTTATCCAATGAATTGCGACTTTATAGAGGTTTAAAGAGGTATATTTATACTGTAAAAGTGTATTGTAGACTATTGTTGCAAAGATACATTCATCTTATTTTGAGTCTTCAATTTTATGCTGGTAAGCTTTATACACGTTGGATAGCATTATGGGCACAGCCAGATAGAAGATACTGTCACAGCTATTGTTGTTACTAGCACATGGTTATAATACAAAATTTATACCTTTGAATGACCTCTAAAGCCACTTAAACATAACCCCAAAAACATTTGAAACTTCAACTTCACTGGTTATAAGGCGCTAGCAAAGCTAATATTGTAGCTAGTAGGAGTGCTGAGCTAGCAAACAAGAAGCTTCTGTGTTCTTTAGAGATAAAAAGTAAAAAAAGATGCACAGATTTTTATACAAGTGGATTTTATTTGTGTAAAAAAACCTTTGAAACTTCAACTTCACTGGTTGTAAGGGGCTAGCAAAGCTAATATTATAGCTAGTAGGAGTGCAGAGCTAGCGAACAAGAAGCTTCTGTTATCTACAGAGATGGAAAGAAAACAAAATGCACAGATGTTTCTTCTTCGTGGATTTTATTTGTATGCAAAAACATTTGAAGCATGTTAATCCTCTATCAAGCAAGATTTGAAGAGGTGGTACATGATCTGTGCTTGTTTTGGCAGAAAAGTGCTATCCAAGCTCATCTAGCTTTAAGATTTGTAGAAGTCAGATTTTGAGATAGTCCATTGGACTTTTGAAGATGCTTTTTCTCACTCTTGTTTTGAGACAGTCAAATAGTTTAATGAAAAGCAGAATAGTTATTAACTCACTGACTGTCAAAGACATCTGCTACAACAATGGCTGGCAGCCAATGACTTAAAAGCTCTCCTCACAAATTAAATGGGGAAAATCAAATATGAATCAAAGAACATAGACATCAGTAATTTAACATCCACATTGATGAAGAGACCTGTAGACCTAAATATAGGAATTAATAATTTAATTTTCATGCATTTTATGATGGATTATATTATATTCATTTGATTTGCACAAACCACAATCTTTCCTCCCCTACTCTTCTCATGCTGTTTTACTCACAAATGCGCTTACTCAAAGTGAGATAAGATGTCACCACTTTGAGTACAATATTAGCATGTGTGGATAGATGTCTTTAGTACAGCAAGTCTGTCAAACATGATCCATATACCCCATGGGTCTAATCCATGCTGTCTGCTTCATACACATGCATACACATGCATACACATGCCATGCATACTTTGTGCTTGTGGTTTTGTGACTGGTAGAAGGCAAATTTTACACAGAAAACATGATAGCCATCTTTGTAATAGAGCATATCCTTGCACAGCTATCAGAACCAGTTGTCTTCCTCTCCTATTTACATAATATTGCATATGAGATGTGTTTTGTTTGACACGTGTATTGCTTTTATCTAATTATTTCTTCCAAAATGAACATTAAATTATTCTTGTTTCAAATTACTGCATGGATATATCTAGTTTTATTTATTTTATTACATCCCTCATTAATTTCCCTGCACTTGTATGAAAAAAAATTTAATCTCATCCTGATATTGATGCAAAAAAAAATAAAAAATAGAAGCGATGGGACAATGCAGAGAGGGACACGTTCATGCACAACAAACAGATTCAGAGATGGATATCTATAGTTTGGGTTCACCTGACGGGCACTGTTTGTGTGTATCTGTGTATATACATGCATGCGCATAGTCCTGTATCAGGTTAGCTGAGAATTAATCATTCATACAAACGTTTTCTGTTTATGACACGATTTCTCTCTGAGTAGTGAGCTGAGGAATGAAGGAGGGTAGGGATGTGTAAGTGTGTGTCTGGTCAGTGTTAAGGTGTGGTTTAAATCTGGGATGTAGATTGTTTTTGTTTCTTTTCTGTTTGTTTGTTTTATGAGACGGCAGTAGAGACATGTCTGCTTATGTACATTTTTGTGTCTGTGTGTAAGTGAGTATAAGGGGTGTTTGGGTTTTTTGTGGAGTTACAGCGCCTGCTCATCACCTCAGGCCCCGCGGGCCCCTGACTCCCTGGGTGGTCTGGCAAACGCATGCATTTGTGTGTGTGTGTGTGCGCACATGTGTAGTGGTCTGGCAGCTATGCAATATCCAGATTGTACTCTGGGCAGGGCCCCAACCTAACCCCAACCCCCACCCTCTGCTCCAGTGCACCACCTTTAAATACTTAACCGCAACATTATACTGACTTCTATTACACATACATGCCTTTTCCCTGCACATTCAGTGTTCTAGTCTTGAAAGGCACTTCAAATGTGTTGAAAGGCAGTTTTTCCTTAATGTTACTTTGCAAGCTGGCAATTACACATGTATTGGAAAGAAGATAGTTACAGAAGTCTTTCTCAATTCAATAATTGTGTCTGAGATTCTAAGGGGTTTTATTCTTAACCAGGTTTTATGTTTGACCCACGTTATCTGTGTTTCCTCTAGGCTGCAGTGGTGGTGGTGTTTAACTTTGCCATGGTGCTGCTTATCTTTCCTGCCATCCTCAGCATGGATCTGTATCGACGAGAAGACAGACGTTTTGACATTTTCTGCTGCTTCTACAGGTGTGCACACACATACAAAGAATTTCTTTCACTTGTGATCAAAGTTATTCTTTCCCATTCTCTCCTTTAAGAACCCCACCGCCGCCCCCCCGCCCCACCCCCCCGCGCCTCCCTCCAGAGCTCTGATCTCAAAATGAATAACTTAAACATACCAATATCTCCAAGATACCTTATTGTTAATCCTACCCTCATTCAAAATGTAATTACTGCCAAAGTCATCTCTTTTTTCTTATTGCTTTGTTGTTTTACTATGTTTACCTGTCACAACTCTCTGAAAGCTTTACCAGTCGGCCTGCCAGCCTGGACATGCTTGTCAGCTCAGTAATAGTACAGATGTGTACAAACATTATGGGATTCCATTGTTAGTTTTATATCTGATGCTGTAGGGAGAGAGAGTAGGCATCAGAAATAATAGAGCTTTGAAAATTTTCACACTTTTGCTTTTTCACAAAATTGGATGTTGTACCAATGTGTTAAATTTTTCTTCTCATTTTCTTTCATATCCTGTCTACCTTTTTCTACTGCTCGCCACCATAGCCCGTGTGCCAATCGTGTGATTCAGACTGAACCTCAAGCGTACCTGGATGGGGCCGATGCCAGCCGCTACAGTCCTCCGCCATCATATCGCAGCCCTCCTCCCTCTTATCACACACCGCCTCCTTCATATCACACACCTCCTCCAAACTACAGCAGCCCACCTCCCTCATACACGAGTCATGGCTTTGCCCAGCAGACCCAAATCACTATGCAGTCCACGGTGCAGCTCAGGACAGAATATGATCCCCGTACTCAAGCCTTCTACACCACAGCTGAGCCCAGATCCCAGATCTCTGTGCAGCCCATAAACCCAGCTCCAACCAGGGTCAACCCTAACACTGAGCATTACAGCAACGCCGCTGCAAGCAGTACCGTGAACAGCAGCGGCAGCAGACACGGCAATGTTAGCAGCAACAACAACAGCAGCAGCAGAGGTAATGGGGACTCTCGAGGCTCTGCAACCTCTCATCATTATGCTGCTTCTCCAGCTGCTGCCCCCACTTCCACTGCCTGCTCAGTTCCTCAGGGTGATGCAGCCTCTTCAACTGGCCAGAGTCCAGAGAACAGCAGCTCCACACGAGACCTTTTGTCTCAGATTGGAGAGGCCTCTCTAGGCCTTCAGTGTCTGGAGCCCCCCTGCTCCCGCTGGACCTTAGCCTCTTTTGCAGAGAAACACTACGCTCCATTTCTTCTACAGCCCACCACCAAGGTGAGTTTAGTTTCTCCGTGTGTTTTTCTAGAAAAGAGACAGGGAAAGAAGTGAGGGGGCAAGGATAGCTTCTGTGTGAGGTAAAGGTACATTTGTGAGCTGACTCACTGTGGTGTTAATTTGAATGGGAGGGTTAGTCACTAGAGCGAACAGAGTGGAAGGAGGAAATCTAGGGTGGAGGTTGTGGTCATGTCCTATCTGAGTCATGCAAAAACACACACAGTCTGACCTTAGCCTTCTGGGTGGCCTGTCTTCTCAAAGCCTTCCAAGAGTGAAATCATTTGGTGGCCTGTACTTGACATTACAAAGTGTTTCTCAATTTCAGAACACTGTCAAGCTTTTTCTTCATTTTACCAAATTACCTCATGCATTCTTGCTGTCACTTAATCTAACACCCATTACTAAGTCTGGTTTGTTCCAGCTTTAAGTTATTTATTTTTTGCTTTGGCCATCATTTTTCCTTGAAAGCCTAAAGGCAATGCCTAAAACATATCTGCTATAATGCACTTAATCACACAAGATGGGAGAAAAGTATTGCATCCAACCTGAACATGTATCCATAAACTGCAGGATGCATGATTTGTTAATTCATTATCAATTATTTTCACAGTTTCTCTTTTAGAATTTGATCCTTAACTCTGTGATTTAGCATCTCTCTTTAATTTTCCGCTCTGTGATTATTCAGTTTGCTCATCCCTGTAATTCCAGGTGGTTGTGATTGTGCTGTTCCTCTGTCTGCTGGGAGTCAGCTTGTATGGGACCACCCAGGTGAGGGACGGCCTCGAGTTGACAGACATCGTACCCAGAGAGACCAGCGAGTACGACTTCCTCGGAGCCCAGTTTAAGTTCTTCTCCTTCTACAACATGTATGTGGTGACGCAGCGGGGCGATTACGCCCAGAACCAGCCACTGCTCCACCAGCTTCACCAGAGGTTCCACACAGTCCGCTACGTACTGAAGGAAGACAATGGTCAGCTGCCTCGCATGTGGCTTCACTACTTCAGGGACTGGCTGCAAGGTAATAATAACTCTTGTCATCTGATCTACACAGACTAAACAGGTGAACAAGTATTTACTTTCTCCAGAAAGATTTTTGAGACATTTTTGTCTGTGTTTTGGTATAAATTTGCAGGGAGCAAGGCTGGAGTTAGGAGGGAACAAGGATTACAAAATAGGCACTGTTAGTGACAGATTAAAATAACGTCTCTTCTGTAAGTAGGGTTAATGGAAGAGGATGAACCAGGAGGCAAAATGCAATATTTTAATACCTGGGTTTAGGCCATTTATAGAAATGCTCAAATGTTCAGAGACATGCTAAAGAATTTAGATCAACACACCTTGGTCTCATCAGCTATTCTCAACATGTTGTAAAGAAAAGCAAAGCATCTTCCGCTGTGTAGAACATGTGTAAACAGCAACTGCGGAAAATGTCCAGACCGGCTTGTCAACTCATTCTCTCGAACATCTCTGGTATTCGTGTCTAAAACCAACTTGTCACTTTTGATTTAAATTAAATCTTTCCATAGAATCAGGCAACAACTAAAGTGCTACAAATAGAAGTGAATGTGGCTGTAAATGGGAGATGTGATGGCCGAATTCCTTTCCAACCACTTAGCTGAAGCGCAGCAGAACAAGAGCATTGTTTTTCACATGTCAACCTAGTCCAAGAATTGCTTTACTTTCAGCAAGGAAACACACTGCCTCCCTCATAATGCTAAAACATGTTGTGGGAGTCTGTGTGTGTGAGCTGACTGGGAACCACACAGAAACACTTTCTGTGTGGGTGAGAGAGGGAAAAGTGTGTCTGATATTGCTCTCTGCAATGGTGGGACAAATTGGAGCCAGACAGGCCAAGGAACGAGACCCAAAACAACATCTCCCACAGAAGGACCACTGCATGGGCCCTTTTGTGGGGAGGGGAGGGGAATAATACACAGTTGGATCGGAGAATGGTATAGAAAAGGAGGCACATGTTACTAATATAGTCCCCAATGATTAGTTTGAATTAAAAGCAGCAGATTGCTGACTTTTGAAGTCTTGGCGGTTAGAAAAGGAGTTATATGAAGTCAGTGACGCTTATTATGGGGTTAAGGTTAGGTTGCAGTGTTGTGTTATGCCCTGTTTTACTGTGGTGGGTTATTATGTGTACTGTTTTACTGTTTTGCATAGGTACAAGTGAGATAGCTGAGCATTCAGGCTTTTCAAAATATCTGCATCTCACCGCTATGTCTTGTGGTTATCTGTAGGACTTCAGGACGCATTTGACAAAGACTGGGAGGATGGGCTCATCACACATACCAGCTACAAGAATGGCTCTGACGATGGCGTCCTGGCATATAAACTTTTAGTGCAAACAGGACGAAGAGAAAGACCCATTAATTTTAACCAGGTATGCTGAAGGTTTAAAGCAATATGCTAACTTTGTACTCTTCTACCTTTTTTTTTGTGTTTAGTGATGTTTGGTGTGCTTGGGTGTCGATCAACCACACCCTGCTGTAACACTATGTCCATTCATATGGTCTGTCTTTTTCTAAGTGTGTCTTCATCTTCTCTCTGATGATGAGTTTACCGAGCCCAGGAATTTAAAGCTCTCGCTGGAGCTTTACCCTGCCTCTGAAAAACCTATTAACTCTGCATTTAAACCATTTGTCAGTTTGTGCGTGCGTGTAAGAGATTCCCCAACAGTGAGTTGTTCCTTAAAAAAGGTGTTGCCAGTGTTGTTTGCTCATTGTGGCTTGGAAATCTTACCTGCACATTTAATCACCAGTGCTGGCTGTCTTTCTAAAATCTTCTGCCGACACAAAAATTGAAAAATTTGTTGAAAATTTGACCCTCATTTTAAGTAAAAAAGGAGAAAAAGTTGCATGAGAACTATATAACAAAGGCTATGTAACAGAAGATGTTATCTTAATCATCTTAAAGTTTTCAGTTCAGCTGCTGAAGTGAGCTTTGTCTCCATTCTGGCTCTACGGGCCATGTTGATATCCAACACGGACACAAGTCAACCAAGCGAGCAGCTTGATTCTCAGAAGGAGGTCCAGAGAGGAAATTTGCAGAAGATCAAATCAAGCCTTTTACGTATCAGCAGAAAGATACGTGCGGATAAATGAGGTAGGGTTGAGGGAAGAAACAGAAGGAAATGAGAGGAAAGATTGAATTTGGAGAGAAAAGAGTGTGTGCTCCACTTCAACACAGGATGGCATGTTTTGTTTTGAGTGTAGTACCACCTCCAAAGAAGCAAAACATGTAGATGCATGGCTGCATTCTTTGGCAGGGAAAATGTGAAAACAGAAGTTAAAGAACAGAAGAAATAGAGAAACAAAATTCTTGGCAAGGATTTTATTTTTTGCAAATTTTAAATGTACACAATCCATATCCTTTCAATAATTTAATCAAATCTAATCTGCTTTGCTGTATCTTGTGTTAATTTGTCTTTATTATTTGTCTGTGAACATGTTTAAGTTCTGCATGTCTACAGAGGAGACAGAAGGCTTCCCACCCCTTTTTTTACACTTCTGTTTGTTTTGACAGTTTGCCTTACCCTGTAGACTCCAATTGCAATAGCAAGCTACTTTTCCCTATCTCTATGAAGCTGATAGGAAGCAGAGGCAGGCCTTGTGTGCGGCCTGATGACATCACTTCCTCTGCCTGTGAGGGAAGTGTACTCGCCGTGAGTTGTAGGGGCCGCCAGCAGAGCTGCCTGGGCTTCCCGTGACAGCTTGAAGACATACAGTTGTTGCGTATCCCGCTGTTAAATTCAATCCAGATCCTCTGGAATCCAGCTCTTGCTCCCTCTCTCTAAGTCTCCCTCAGTCTCCCTCCTGCCCTCAGTGTGCTGCTGTTGCTGTGTAGTCCATTGAAGGGAACTGAAACACGTGGTTTCTTTGAGCCAGCTCTGTGTGTGCGTTTTATGTTTTGAAATCGTGTTCTGCCATTGCAGTAGCTGTTTTTTATGTCTCTAAATGCGGACCAGATCTTTATTGAACCAGGCAAATTGCAAAGCTAGATTTTTTGTTTTGATATGCCACTCTATGGCTCTGTGCAGAAGAGATCTGCGTTTAATCTGTCCCAACTAAAATATCTAAGTGCCTGGTGGCTATTCATTCCTTCTGTGTCTCGTTTGCAAATAACACAATGGAAAGGTGAAATTGTGGTAACTGAATAGAGGAGGAAGTTAAAAGTCCTTAGAAAAGCCATGCTAACGCTTTCAAGAGTTTTTTTTTTTTCCCCTTTATCGGCCTGGTTGGATTTGTGGCGCCAGGCATTCTGGGTACCCATAGGCGTCAGTAGAACCAAGTGTGAGCAACATTTGTACAGATGTTGTGTTATTTTTATAGCTCTACTCCATTTGCTGGGTGGCATTTCCTTCAGTGTTAACAACCAGGTTAACTGCACACAGACGCGCCCAGGGACTCAAGCCAATTTTTTTTTATTATTACGCTGACTCAAGCAATTTTTCTCTTGCCACCCCTACCTCTACACCAAAACTGCTCCTTTTTTCATCAGCCTAACCCCACAAGTCCACCTTCACCCCTGAAAGCTCTCCCTGCCTCAGTGAAAGAGGGATTTATTGTTTCTAGAAGGGAGAATGGCAGAGCAATACAGTAATGGTTTTTCCTCTCAGAAGGTAGCACGACTACGCTTTCACATTGGACGACTACAGTAGCAGTAGTAGCTGAGTAAGACAGGAATTCATGTACTGGATAGAGCCATTGGATTAGATACCCTTTGAAATTGTCATATGTTTAAACTATAAGGGAGAAATACCAGGAACCACATTTATCTGCTGATAGAAACTAACATATCCCAAGTAATGCCGCATAAACCATTCCAATGTACAAGGAAACAACATTGGTTCATTCTTTTGTGTAAGGAAAGGCTGCGGCTCAAAATACTTTTTTCGTATTGGCTTTTCTGCGAAGAAAACACTAGATTTGATTATCCTTAATGCAGTAAATGTATTCATACTGATACATTTAAACATAGGGGTTTGACTCTAAAACTATCAGTGCAACAAGGCTTTTTTTTTTAGAAATGTATTCAGAACGGTCACAGTGTTAGACCTGAGGTTGGCCGGTCCATATCTACTGTATGTAAAGGGAGAAGCTGATTCAACATTTCCCCATGTTTTAATGTGGTATGATATTTCTGGGAAGCTGGGATCAGAAGTACGGGAAGTTTCAGAAAGGCAACCAATGTTTTAACATGGTGATTTTACTTTGGTCAGAAAGAAAGAGAGAGGGGGGCTAATATTTTACTCGGTTTTTGAAAGGTACTTCGTTTTCTTGCGCTCATGCGTGTGTGTAAAGAAGCATTTCTGTGGTCAGCTCACCTGTAGAATGTTATGGTCAAACAGGGCTTATTTCCAGTACTTAACAGCTGCCAACACCAGAATCTTTTTTTAAAAAGTCCCAATATTTAAGTTTTCTCATTTTTCCATTTGAAAAGTTCTCACATCAATGTGCAATGGCAGTATGATTGTAACTCTGCGTTATCAATCATCATCACTGACTAATCTCTTCTCTGGCTTTTAAAGCTGACCCGTCAGAGGCTTGTGGATGCAGCTGGGATCATCAACCCCGGGGCTTTTTACATCTACCTAACTGCCTGGGTTAGCAATGATCCCGTAGCATATGCTGCCTCGCAGGCCAACATCCGTCCACACCCTCCCGAGTGGCTCCACGACCGCACCGACTCCATGGCTGAGACACGCCTCAGCAGTAAGTTGGCAGACCATTTGAGCACAAATTATCATAAGTTCAAGAGCAGGATAAAGTCTATACATTTATATTGAAATATTCTTAGATTAAATAGAAATGTATTTAAAAAGTTGTTTTTCTTAATTCTTTGATAGTTAGATTCTGTTGGGCAACTGCTACATGTGAGTTCTGTTTACCTCTTGTGGTCTGAGTTATTGCTCCTTGTCTACCTATTAGCTCAGAGTGAGGTAATAGACTTTACTGTACCAGTGCAGTGTGTGTGTTGGTGTGCGTGTGTGTGTGTGTGTGTTGGTGTGTGTGTATTTTGCATGTAAGAGCTCAGGTTGCAAAGCTAAGAGCCAAGATACAACTCACTCTTGTGCCTGTGGTGCCATAATCCTGGCTGCCGTGGAAGCCCTGCCATTGCACATACATCCATGCACACAAATTGCACGCATTATTAAAACTCAGTGACCCTCCCACCCCGTCCCCCAAACACAACCCACCATATTCTCATTATTTTACCACAAACATGCACTCTAAGTCACATTAAAATATGGCCATGTTGGAGTTGGGGTCTTGGGTCTTGGGGTTTGGTGGGATGAACAACTGGATAACAAGCAGGAAGTCCATGACGGGGGGGATGTTATTGGATAAGCAGCATGAAGTACTTTGGTGTGTGGGAGTCCCCTGGAGCAGATCTGAGTTTCCTAGAAACCAAATGCTTGTAATGGGAATTGTTGAGATTATAATTGGCCATAGCATGTTAGCGACTGCTGTTTAACTTTGCTGTTACAGTGTTATGGACATACCACACAGCAAAACCACAGTCAATAAATATGATTTTATGGAGGAAAAATGTATGTATATATTAGGGTAGACATCTGCTGATGCTGAGTAACCCTTTGACGCTGCCATATGCAGCGAAAAGTTCTGAATGAAAACCCTGTTTGTCAGCACCTAGTATGACTTCACCAAAGAGTGACAGGCAGGTATACGTGTTTATGCATCTACATTATGCTTTATGTGGTGGTGCTAAGTTTAGGGTGTGGTAATGGCAGTGATTCTGACATTGTAATTACCGTGAATCAACGTTACCTCTGACAGTCTGCTGTGTCTGGAACTGATAGGCCCTCATTAACCAGTCTTGGCCACAGACTGGCAAAGTTTGAGTGAATGGAGCTCTGTTCCATTTTCCTCCCCCATCCCCACAACACACACACACACACAGATGTACCTTCTCCTGAAATGAGGCAGGATTAGGGTGGGAAAGGCACAAAATCGGTGCATTGGCTGAAATGTAACCTTTTAAAGCTGTGTGGTCCAAAGTAAAAGTCTAGATCACTTGCCATGCTTGGTTTATTGCATTATTATTTTAAATTAACCCCCTTCCTCTCCTTTAATTTCTGTCCAGTTCCTGCTGCTGAGCCCATCGAATACGCACAGTTCCCCTTCTACCTCAACGGGCTCCGAGAGACGCCACAGTTTGTGGAAGCCATTGAGAGCGTTCGGGCTATCTGCAACAACTATAGCCGTCAAGGCCTGCCCTCCTATCCCAACGGCTACCCTTTCCTGTTCTGGGAACAGTACGTTAGTCTGCGCCACTGGCTTTTGCTGTCCATCAGTGTTGTGCTTGCCTGCACCTTTCTGGTCTGTGCCCTCTTTCTGCTCAACCCATGGACAGCTGGCATTATAGTAAGTGTTGAAAACTCTGGAATGCTAACCATACATGCACCATGCGCTTATACTTTAGCGCTTTTTTGTTTTATAATAGATTATGCATCAAACTTGCCGGCTTGCTTTATATATTGTTTTGTTTTTGTGTGGTCCAGAATATATGTTAAAGAAGGAGTCATGGAAAGTAAGGGCTGCTGTTTTTTACTGAAGCCCTAGAGTCACCAAGTGTTTATCTTGTGCTGTTTTGTTAAGGCCAGTCTGTTTAGTCTAGTCCAACACTCCCAGACATCAATGTTGAAATAAATGGGGAGAGGACACAAAGCTGCTCCAGCAACCAGCTACCACTCCAAGCCAATAAAAAGTCAGGATTAGTTTCCATCCTCCATTCTTGTGCTTTCCTGTTCCGCACACACAAGGAGTTTCCACAGATACAAGCAAGCACTCATTCATATACACATGTTTTACACTCTCAAACTTGTATATACTTGCACATATATCGCATGAAGGTGTCAACATGCAGATGCATAATTCATGCAGAAACACATACACGGTGCACTCTGGTTTTTCTCTGCAGTGTGTTACATTTTAACGGGCAGTTGCCAGGCCACCTGAACTTTTAAAACATGGGAGAAGGGGAGTTCATGTTCATCTTTCAGGCTTTAGTGGTACTATGTACCCGGAAATCCATCGTCAGGATTTTCTTTCAAACCTTGCATTTTAGATACACATATTGTTTCTATTCCACTTGATAGTTATTGC
>JBAMHX010000013.1:10762023-10779923 GCA_037177515.1 Pseudomugil tenellus
GGGGGGCAGCTGGATCCGGATTTAATATTAAATCTGGGTTTTATAAATTCTGTTTGTCCATTTTCTTATCAACTGTTGTCCCAGCTTAACACAACAACGCACACAATCCAGCCATTTTGTTGTCAACATCACAACTTGTCTCTTAGCTGCTGTCTTCTCATGGTGAAGTCAGTCTTTACATAAGTTACTTTACCTGTCTACAATGACATTTATCATATCTAACTTTTTAACCCAAAAAGATTAGATTCATATCAGCTTTGTGGTTTGTTAGTTATTATATGATTGACTTTTTATAAAAACTGAACAAAAATATCACAGCAATTTTTACAAATTAAACTGCATATAAAAGATTGCTGATGCTACTGTGAAGACCGCAATGAGCCATGAGTTTGTGGTTGACTGTTTTGGACTTTCCAGTTGCCACTGTGTGTATCACAGCTGGATGCGACATGCAAGAGTTGGCTCCGACTGAAAACTTAAGGAATACGGTTTGCTTTCATTGAGAAACTCTCCTATAATGATTGCATCTAAATCTGCATCATACGATTTTCATGAAGATGAAATGGGTTATGGAGCGATAATGGCTGTATTTTGTCTTCTTTCTTCAGTTTTTCCAGGGTAATATATACAGTCTGCATTTTAAAATACTTTCCATAAAAAAATTAACACAATATTCCCGCCTTGTAGTGATGATATTGTAATGCAGTTTCAGCAAGTATCTTCACAGGTATTGATTAATAGCCTTTTATGGCCATCATAATTACACTCCATATTTTAGTGGTTCCTAGGTTATCTTACCCCCGGTAGCTGGACACAGCTTCTACATTCATTCTACTTAAGCTCCCATATCAAAAGGCTAAGTTATGAAGGTATATTTATCCTGAGCCTTATATGCTCTTCAATTCATCCCCATTGACACCCACAACATCATGAGACTAAAGCAAAATGGTACAGATAACCTGAGCGCTTTCGCAGGGGAGAAGCGTTGAAGAGGAGAGCCCTCCAATAATAAATCTATTGAAAAGAATGAGAGATTTAGAGTGGAGATGGGGGGGGGTGTCTTACCTGATATGTTGGAGATTTAATTAGACGGAGGGGATTGTGGAGTGGCCGGGAATTTCACAGGAGCTTAGCTGGAAGGAAGGGAGGGGAAAGCAAAGCGGAGAAGATAGAGAAAGAAATAAAAGAGAGAGAGAGAGAGGCCAGGGAGAGGTGGTCCACTAAGGGTCCCCTTCTCTTCTTCCTAGACTAAATTGTTTAAATTCTATACCCTTCACTTCATTTGTTTGCTTCTCGCTCTTTTTTTCTTTTCCAGAGAGGAGGTAGAGAGGCCCCTATCCTCTTTTGCCCCCCCATAACCCCCAGTGTCCCACTCTTTACCCTTCCATCCCCCCTCCCTCCACATTCCTCTCTGCTTTGTTTTCCCCATGTTTGCTTATACACCACACACCCAAGGGAGAGTACCCACACCCCAAATACCCCCCTCCCTCCCTTTTTTTTCTTTCTTTCCTCCCGTGCCTTTGAATTAACCATCTCTGGCTAATTATGCTACCCTTTCTTTTCTCTCTGTGCTTCTTAAAGACTAGCCCACTTTGGCAAGACTTAAACACACACAAGGTACTTTTCTGTCCTGCTCCTCAAAACCACAATACATGACTGCCTGTCTGTGGGGGGGTTTATATATGTGTGTTTGTTTGGGGAGTGGCTTTGTGGAAGTATTATTTCAGGCGTGTGTAATGCTTGATCCTGCACATGTCTGACCATGTCTAAACCTCTGTGGTCTGCACAGGTATTTTCTTTGTTTCACCACCTCTGTGTGTGTGTTGGCCAAAGCAACTTGTCTTTGTTGTATCTGATATTTTTAGTAATTTTAATATTGAATCTCACGTTAAATTGGAAGAGAAGTGCATGCTACATTTTTCAGACTGATTTACAGAGTTTAGTCATAAGTGATATTAAAATTTGAATGTGGTTTGTGTTGCAGGTATTTCTTTGCAGTGTTAGCCATTCTAACCGTTCTTGGAGTACTCAATGGATTGGTCCTACTCCCTGTATTATTGTCATACTTTGGACCCTATCCAGAGGTAATATCCCTGAAATCAGAACTGTAAAAATAAGAAATCATATAACAACTTGTTTTCCATTATTCTCTAACCAGTTACGTTGTTTTTTTAAAGAGTTTCTGCTCTCACTCCACAGGTGTCACCAGCCGACGGTCATAGTCGGTTGCCTACCCCTTCACCAGAGGCCCCCCCTCACATGGTCCACTTGTCGGTCCGTCCTCACCACACCACTGCAGCTCCAACCACCTCTGGTGCAGCTTCAGACTCATCAGACTCTGAGTACAGCTCTAACACCATAGCATCTGGAATCAGCCAGGAGGTGCAGAACTACAACCTGTGCTCACACAGAGGACTACCTCGAACAGAGGAGCAGCAGTACCACCTCCAGACCTCCAGGGGCAGAGCGGCCCGAGTAGAGGAAGACAGACGAACAGGATCAGGACACAGGCGCTCAGCCAGACAGCCTGAACCTCCAGCATATTCTATGTTTTCGGTAAGAAAACATTCCACTTTATGTGTCTTGAAAAATGTATCAAAAACAGATTTTGAGAATGAGAATCTTCTTATCTTGCTCTACAGTCTGATTCCTCTCAGGGTTGTGGGTCTGGGATTCAGCATGGGGCTGCTCAACAAACCAGAAGCAGAGTCCCCAAGCGCCAGGGGCACTGGCAAACTGCACCCCCAGCCCACCCGCGCATGGACGCTTTTGAAACTGCTACTGAGGCTGGGGGCAATTACGGCTCACACGGCCATAGAGAACATTCGGCCCACACAAGCCGCTCTTCCCACAACCCACAGCCTAATCACCACCTCCCACACCATCACCCCAACCCAACCCCATACTGCCAACCCATAACTACAGTGACAGCATCAGCTTCAGTTACTGTCGCCGTTCACCCCGCCCCGTTGTCCAACCAGTGTCCTGCTACATCTTACCCAGAATACACTGCAGCGGGCAGTCACTGCCCATCGGGGCCGGATGAACCGGAGCCTGTTTTCCAGGATCCACACGTGCCTCTGTACACCTATACAACTGCCAGAGGAGTGAAAGTAGAGGCCATGGAGCTCCAAGATTTGGAGTTTGAGGCAGCTGACAGCGATAGCGGCAGACTGGCTAGCTGAGGTGAGATTTCAGCTGAAGTTTTTTTTTTTTATTTCTTTCTGTTTTATCCCAAAAGTACTGAAAATATTCTCCCTTTCATTTCCAGTTCCGGAGAACAGAAGCACTTTGGCCAAAGATGGACTTCTCTGTATTACTTAGCAGCTGACCCGGCTTGGCACAGCCCAGTCGAGTCAAGCATAGCCCAACCTCGCTTTCTCTAAGCAGCGAGAAGCTTGCCAGTGTTGCCATAATGGTGCTCATTATTACTGTAACCCAGTGAACTATTGTTCTAGATATTTCTATCTATATTTAAAAGATGTATACATATGTAAATATGAACAAATGGTAGGTATAATTTTAGGAGCTGTAAAACTCCTCATGTTAACAGACTGGGGCTTCCATTTTATATGGTGTTTGTGTGTGTGTATGTGTAAATGTGTGAAAGATAGATCTCTGATTACTTAATACTGTTCACTTATCTGTGGATCTGTGCCATTACGGAATCTTCATCAAGGCAAATTACCTGTCAGCATTCACTGTTGCTGCTTAAAATATTTTTTCAAAAGAAAATTTACATTTTTAATTCTATGCAAAAGAAGTAATCTGTCCAGGTTTGTTTTTGTGTGTGTGTGAAAAGGGCTGTATGATATCAAACAGCCTCAGTATTTTCTGGCCTATTCATCAGATGCATCCTCAGAACAGACTAACATTTACACTCATTTAGAACATGAGGGAAATTGTTAGAGTAATCAAACAAAGCTATGGTATACAATGTGTGGGAATGTGTGCGCATGCATATATGCGTGTGAATGTTTATTATTGTTTAAAGGTACGCTTGTAAGACTATTAATTTTTTATCACACACCTGTGGTAGTTATGAAACAATTACTGTTTTAACTTGACACGCCATGCGTGCTATTTAAGATGAGCTGATATGAAGACATTTTAAAAGCTGTTTTGTTTCTTTTTGTTTTTGTTTTGTTTGTTTAATTTGTTCTTATTGCCTAGGAACCTGTTTCTGCACTCAGCTTTGTATCACTGTCAGTCAGGCTGGTTGTATTTTTACTGTAACAGGTTACATGTTGTTTAACCATGGCAGGCTCAAAACAGGTTGCATCCTGTAAACTGACATATGAACATAAACCCACCTCAAAACTTCACTATACCTTTTACAGGGACCTTCACATTACTGATTCTGAAACAGGGTCAACACAGGGTGCTAACTTTGCGCCTCGAGAGGCTGTGTCTTTTTTTTTTAATAAGCTAAAGCTCAGACTGTATACCTTCTGACCCGATTCTACATGGCACTTGACTGCTTTTCACTCACAGAAATATCTCACTTCAATTAGCTCTTTCTGTCCATCCAAATAAGCTATATCATACATCATACTAAAGGGGTGAGCCCAGTATGGCCTGGCAATGTGCTTCCCGTGTCCCACAGCATGTGTATTTTTTGTGTGTGTGTGTTTTAGTTTCTCAATCTGTTTAAGCCTCTTTTTGATGACAGTACAGTCAACTTGTTCCTAGTTTGGCCACATCTGTCCCTACTGACCTCAGCCAATGAATCCTCAACACAATGCCACACACTAATTGGACATCTCCCCTCAGCTGCTTAATTGCACAGGCCAGGACTTCATTGGGAGCCTTTGGTTTTTACTCCACCAGTCCCTCTCTTCACCAACAAAGGCCAGTTAAACATCTGTATGCGTCAGTGCCAGCAGGGATACCTGTAACCTCCTCAGACCTCTTTGGCCTGCCCCTACATTCCCTCCACACTATAATTTTTACACTCTTGCTTCTTTTTGAGCACTTGTAGCCCTTTTCAGATAAGATTTTTTTTCAGTTTTCCTTTTCTTATTAACAAATTTACATCTGCTGCGTGCATGAAACAGTTTACTTTTCTTTCGGTTTTCTCCTACTGTCACATTGGCAGTAGCAGAGAGACTCTTAGCTGGCAACTATTTTATTCATTTTTAAATGTTTTTTTTTCATATTTTGCTCTGTCACTATATTTATATTTTTGTAATATAAAATATGTTGTTTTTTGTATATTATTGTTGTGATGCCAGTGGATAACAAATGCAGGGATTTTATGTCTGTTGAAAAAAACACTATTACAGTTTAATGTTTTTTTTTTTTACATTAATGGAGTGATTTGTATAAAGTGCTTACTAATGTTAAATAGGAACAAAGAGTATATAACATTTTACACTACAGGTCTCATCATAGCTCTTAGAGGATTTAAAAGGAAAAAAAAATCATTTGTTCTTCCAGACTGCCATTTCGGTCTCGGTTGGTGTGGATTATGCTGTTTTCAGTTACAAAGATAAATGTATGCCATATAATTTATTTATATGAAAATTTATTTTTGTAGTGTACATAGTAGTTGTCAAGATATTTGACAGAAGTATATTTCTAAAGAGTCTATATGTAATGATATACCATAACAGGAAACGCGGCCTTAAGGTGCACACTTTCATTGCTAACTGTCCTGTGAGACAACATTGAAACCTCCCCTTCAGTATTATGATCCTAGGAGAGACACAGCTGTTTCTATGGGTTTGTCAGATGCTAGCCATGAAAGTAGAAAATTGTACTAGCTTTCTAAATATTAATGTTCAAACACTGATAGAATTCTAACAAATAAAAATATAACTTATTTGTCTCTTTGTTCATAACTTTAATAAATGAAAACATTAAAAAAAAATCTGCTCTGGTCTGACTGTGTTGACTGTTGTACAGGTCTCCCTTTCCTCCTCTTATGCATCTTCCTTTCTCCAACATGTCCCTCGGTGTGAAAACTCTGACATCTGGTCTGGAGCCCTGCAGCCCTTCCCTAAAAGCCCACCCAGCTCCGCCCCTGCAACCCCCATCTCCACTCCCTATTCCGTATGATTTTGATTGACAGCTTTATAGACTGCAAGGAAATTGGTTGTAGTTACAATACAGCTGGCCTGTTCAGAGTAATGAAAAAGGGCATGTGGCCTTGAGCTCGCTGCACCGACGGTGAAAGAGCGAGAGTGCCTTGTCAGCTGCATGGGTGGCAGCTATTTATTTTCATACTTAAAGGCTGTGCGAGAAAGCTTTAGTAACCCTGCAGGAAAGTGCCTTGATTAAAATACAAGTGGCTTTTTTTTTTGCTCCTTATTACTTTTAAAAGAAGTTTTCAAAACCTCTATTTTAACCTGCATCTCAGTGAGGCTAACAAACTCACTGACCCTGGATCAGCAGGAAGAGGCAGGCAGTAAGCGTGTAATTATCTTTTAAAGCCAATAAAAACAACCCAACTCTGCTGCTTTCTGTCCAACCAGTCCAAAAGCACTGGCTGACATCTTGCAAACGACCGGGTGTGTTTGGTGTTGTGTATAACATTTTGAACTTTGCTAATTAGACTTTTTTTAAACATTGTTTCAAGCAAGTGTAGAGGGAAGAGAGAAAGTGATGTTTATGTCAGATTTCTATGCTCGACCCAAGACTTGAACTTAAAAAAGGAAAGAATATTATGTAGCATTAATGTGTTAAATGAGTTTTTAGCTCTTAAATCATCTGTGTTTGGGGTTGGGTCGGAGAGAGAATGTGCCCATGTAAAAGTTGTTTGTAGATGACATGGTTCATTGAGTCCTCCAGCACTCCCCTCATCTGCTGAGGGACCTCAGGTCACCAGACCAGCAGAAACCCCCTCCCCTGGCCCTGCCTTACCCTTTAGTCCCCTTCACCTCTTACATCCTCACAAACACATGGATACACACATTCGGAATTGGCCTCATATTCTGAAGAGTGCTTCACTGAAGTTAACAAGCTCCAGGTTGTTAATGAATAAGTGTTTCCGGTACCTGTCCTCTCAGCCAGCAGAAAGATGGAGGAAGCATGAAAGAGGAGGCAATTAAGAAGTTTGTTCTTGCTCAGAGCAGCTGTGGCTCCCTGCTCAGCCTGGGTGACAAGGAAATCACATTCAAAACCAAACTTATCATCTTTCTTTTTCCAAATATATTTTTTTCATTCTTTGCTTTTATATTCCTCCTCCGAGTCTATGTTTGCAAAGGCAATGACAAAAAGAGATTTCCTGATTCATGTTTTTTGGTTCCAGTCCTTCTTTTCCATCCATCTTTCTCCCTCCCTCTCCTGATCCCTGGCTTATTCCCTGAAAGGCTTGTCCATCATCACCTGCCAGCAGAGCTAAACCCTCTAAGTGTATACTCTCCTCTACATGAATGATTGCTCTGTTGACATGACTGCATGGGACACACACATGCACACACCATTGCTGCTGCCAGATCCAGAACCTGATTTGTACATTCTTTATGAAAAGGGGAGTTTAAGAATAAATCTGCAGGAAACATTGCATGGTGTGTTCATATGACTCCAGATCCAGACAAATGCGTCTTTTACCTTTGAGGCCCCAGATACACCTTGAAAAATCATTTAATCATGAACTACGATTGTCTCTGCCTGTGTGTGCTTGCAGCGATATACTTATGAACAAATGCCGTTTGCCAGATTGACGTCAGAGCTCCTGGAAGTTTGTAAATACCAGATTTAAGCGGTAGTAAGTGATTGCAGAGAGAAGGAGAGCACGATGTAGCTACTACTAGCTTTACAGTCAAGGTGAAAAACATCACAATAGTAAAGTTTGTTTGTTATTTTTTCATAAAATGTTTTAATCCAAGGCTTCTGCTGGAAGATTCATTGATCTTAATGATTCTAATATTATCTCTGAAACCAAATTGAAGCTTACATTTTTATGTAGTTCTTCAATAAGACATTGTTGCAAAATCTAGTTAAACAGCATGTTGGAGCTTTTCTTGAGCTTTAAAGTAGAAGGTGAAAGAAACAAGAGCATCAAAAACAAGACATCAAAAGTAGCCTGCTTGATGAAAAGATGATGGTAAAGATGCAACAATGTGAGTGACGTCATCATGTTGATGGAAGTGAAGATGATTGTAACAGCGGAACGTATCTTGCTTTTTTAAAGTTATTGTCCAGCCATAGCCAGCACATTTTCAATAGCATCGTTTTAAGGAGATTATAAAAGAGGAGAGCTTGGTGGCTTTATGTGGACCAGCGGCAGAAACATTTTCACAGAGAAACGTATTGATACAAAGTAACAGTCAGGAGTGGTAGGAGAGGAATGCAAGCACCTTTACAAGTTTGTAAATAATTTTCCAATCATAAACAGAACCTTCATGTGTATTGCCGAGTGCCTCTTTGAAATACTGTATCAATGAAATGGAGAGATTTTAGGGATTGTTAATCCCAATTACAGAACACATCTGGCAATATCTTCTCACCACTCCATCTTATAGATGTTCATCGAAATGAGATAATTGTTCACTAGAGCACGATCCAGCTACTTCAGATATATTTTGCAAGTGTTTGTTACTGAATACATACTTACTGTGTGTGTTTATGTTGGATTCATACAATAGTTCTGTGGACATGCTCAGCTCGCGGTGGTTATCACTGGACGCTTGCCATCCAACATGGTGGTGTAAACGAGGGATCACATAACTGCACGTCATCCATAGGAGCCTAATGGTGGATCATTTCCAGTGAGTGTATAAATACTGGACAGTGCGTATGTCACGTTACCCACAGGTTTCTGAAGAGCGGATTTGAAGCCAATAGGCGGATCCTACTATCGCCATCTTGGTGTTTCGTTATTATGTGATATGCCAGTGATAGCGCTCTAACACTTAAGATTAAAATAACATAGAAACCGAAGTGTTAGAAAGCATTCAGACTTTGCAATAATTAAAGTGCAATAATTGGTAAATATTTACATAGAATTTGTTCAATACATTTGTGATGTTTTAGTGTTTGTAGGCTCATTGAGTGTTGCATAGGGCTTACCTATCAGCACGATCAAAATGTTAGATACACAGCCCTACAAAAAGGAACGAGTATTATTGGCTATTTCACAGATAATCCAATATCATACAATAACTAGACTTTCTTCATACTTAAAATAAACATTTTTAATTGAATAATGTTATTCAAGCTTTGGTTGCATTTACAAATGTTCCGCTGCAGCTTTCCAGAGGACAGACAGAGCAAAATAGAGTTTAGAGGTTTAAGACACATTCAGCTCTTAGAAACAACTGACATAACGTTATGCATTTAGCACCATTCAGAGGCTTCTGCTGCAAGACACATTCAAAGCCAGACACATGAGACTTTTTTTTTCTTAGTCTGTCTCCAACTGAGTAAAAAATACTGAGTAATGTGTCAGGATATTTTATAACTGTTTGCTGTTGTTTTGCTATTCTGAAAACACCAAATGCAAATGGTGTGTGACTATTTGTAGGATCTTTCTTCAATTTTCACAGCCACATATCTGTTCTGTGCAATGCAGATTCAGACCACCCTATTCAAGCCAGATTTAAAGCTTTGGTCCTGATAATGTCAGAAAGGAAGAGAGGATGTTTAGAAACAGCCATAGAAAGAGAAACAATGAAGAACAAGGTGTAATGAACTAACAGAAAAAGGGAGAAGTTAAAAGACTGGAAATTAAGACAGATGGAAAACTGGGGGTGGAAGAGAGTGAAAGTGGGGCTGAGGATGGTGGATGGGAGTAGAGAGTATGAGCGTGATTATAATGACTTATGTTGTTTACTCCCATTTCCCCTCGCATCATTTATTCTATGGAGGTGGAAAACCCACCCACTCTTTCTTTGCATTTCAGATGAGTACTATGGAAAGGTGCCAAATCATGTCATAATCTCTCCTTTCTTCCACTAATTCTGGAAACATTTATCCAGGCCTCAGCTTTCTACACTCATTCAGTAATATTCTGCTGCCAACTAACTTCACTCTTTTTGTCTTTTTCCATCTGTATCTCTCCATCTCTTTCTCAGCTCCTTGCTTCCATTCTTTTCTTTTCATTGCTGCCACATTGACACCACTGTGTGTGAATGCTGTGCATGCATTGGGCTGAGCCCATGCAAGATGTTAGCATGATGTACAGCCATTTACACTGAGGATGACAAACTGAGGTTGGATGTTGTTATGCTTTCTTCCTTTTGTTTAATGCAGTCCTGGTGGCATGCACGCACACACCCACACCAGATGCTCACCCACCACCCACCTCTTTGTTTAAACTTTGCGGTTTGTCCTTCCCAGCAAACATGGTATAATGTATGGAAACAGATGCGTCATCTGTAGATGAGGGCGGACAGAGTATGGAAAGACAGAGAGAGAGAGAGAGAGAGACAGAAAGAATCCCACAACTAAATATTTTCATCTGTGACTGAGAGTGTTGAGCAAATACATGATTTTGCAAAGCCTAAGTGGAACATATTACTGTCACATGTCTTTCACACTTGGTGCTAATGATGAGTTTTTAAACTGGAGATCATAAAGGAAATAATAGGGGGACAAATTATAAAATGTACAATTAATTTGACGGTCTTTCCTGGGTGATGATGGTATTTGCTTTGGAATTTGCTAATGATCTGCCCATTCACAAAGAAGCGAGGAGACGAAAGATATTTTTTTCCCTTCCATCTGCGCTTATTGATTCTGGCACCACGACAGATGCCTAATGAGGAACAGGACTGGAGAAAAGCTCTGAGGACCGCTGAGGGAGAATCTGTCTGCATAAATGCAAAGACATGCATAGAAAATATACAGTGTGCTGATAAAAGTATGGAAATGAAAAGAGGTTAGTGTTTATAGTATATACAGACACAAAGAGAATGATGATGCTAGACGTCAACAGTGATTACACTGACCTCCACTGTTGGGCTGGAACTATATATTTTACATAAGTGAATTTATCTAAATGAAATAGTTTTTGAAAGTGTGATGAGAAACAGAGACCACTCCTCATATTCCTCATAAACAATTTCCCGTATTAACCTTCTTATAGCTGTGTCTAACTGTTTGTCTCCATGCTTTCCCCAAATACCCCACTCTGAGTTTCCCTTACTGTACTAGTGTGTCTTCATCAGAATTTCATAATGGTCTTCAGCTTCTTTCACACTATACCCTCAGCTGCTTTCTCTGCCTCAGATCTAGTAATTGATTAATCAATTCATGTCGTGCTAACGGGGTGTTTTTCAAAAAACAGGAACATAATTGTTCATCACTGCTGACAGAGGAAACTGACTCTAAATGGTAATTAAATAGAGATATAAATTAAAACAAAAAGTACAAAAAAATTCACTCCATCAGAGAAAGTAAACAGGACCAACTGACAATGAAACACATCCAAAATCAGTTTTCCTACAGTTAACTGCTACAATGAAAATCTCGCTCACTTTTAAGAAAAAACATTTGAAACATTCAAACATGCAGGTTTAGTCCAACTTATTTTCATTCATCTTTACATGTGTTGTTTTTTAATCAGTGCATGCTTGTTGTGCATGGTGACTTGTGCATCTGCAACCTCACCAAGGAAGATACACAAACACTTAAAAACCTACATGTGGAAACACAAGCTTAAACAGAGAATTGATTGGAGTGGAAGTTATTGGGAGAACGGGAAGTCTGTAATTATTGCAGACAGAGAGGCAGATAGATGGATGTGTTTGTGTTTAACACTCCCACTCAATTTCCCAGCAATTTACTGGACTAATAGAAAGCAGGTGTCTATGTGTGTATGAGACTACAATTGTGTGCATAAGACAGTGAGTCATCATAGAAATGGACTCTAACTCTGGTGTCAGATTGCTGGATAGTGTATGAATAAGTGACACAGATAAAGTTGGGCTAGTAGCTCATTATGTAAATAAATTTTAAAAAAGTTATTTTGCAAAGATACAATCTCCTTTGGATTATAACAGAAACAGGAAAGGTAAACTTTTTAAACCGGTACAATCCAATTGCAACTAAAATGTAACACATTTTACACTAAGTTGTTAACCAATTCTTTGCAATCAGATAAACGTCACATTTTCCTGCTGTTAAGACTCAAACCAGAGTGCAAATGAAGTTATTTTTTATTTATTATACAACAAAATATTTAAAAGACAGAGAGCTCATATGTGACACCTGCCTGGTGTTTATTCATAGACTGATTGTGGTGAGTTTTAGCTGGTTTTCCTCATAGCTGGTAACAAAACATTACCATCAACTACTTCTTATTATTAGTAATTAAACTAAGATTTGCGAGAAACACTGATGCTCATCCACATACATACAAACAGTTTTATTTAGGAATAATAATATTAAAACTAAACAGGAGAAAAACTATTTGTATGGGGAAGAAATATGCAAAAACTAGTAGATTCTTTAAATATACACAGAGCTGTCAAAGACCAGCTCTTGCTATGCCATATGTGTGTGTGTATGAGTGTATGACGGTGTGTTATGAGGGCAATGCTGTTTCACATTGGTCACGGAATCTCTCTTCCTCTCATCCAATCCTCAGCTTCCTCTCACAGCAATAAAAAGATGTGCTCCAAATGCCTATAATTGCTATAAAAAAGTGAATCTGTGTCTATGTGAGTTCATTAATAAGACATAATCGATAATGTCCTGAATTGTTTGGGGTTTCATAATTTGAATTAATGCATTGTCTTAGACAACCTATAAGTGAGTTTATATGAATGATAAAAGCAGGGTTATGCAAGATAAGGTCTGTTCCTCAAGTCACAATTTTGCACACATTTTCTTTGACTATTCATTCTGGATGTTATGAAACAGTTGAGGCTGTTGGGGTCTGGATTTCCTTTTAAGGTTATTGTGTTTTCCTGCTTATTCAAAGTATTTTTTTATGTCCACAGTTCTATATAAGTCGAGCAAAGAGTTCAACTTTGTGCAACCAGTCAATGTCTTCAAACAGGATGTGTAGGAACATAATATGTAATATATTATAATATTTGTAAATGTAGTTCCAGTTTTATATTTGCTCTTTATTTACTGTAAGGTATAAAATCGCTGCTGATATTTTGGAAATAATGTGACATGTTTAAAAAGAAAAAAAAACTTTATTGCAGTTACCAAACAGCATGACGGGAGGCAGAAGAATGCACATGTGCGTCATTGCAGCGGGAGAAAGTAAGCATGCGCAGAACGACCCGAATTAACCACGAGAGGAATTATTTAATTCTGCTTGAAAATGAGAATAAACCAGCCAGTTTATTTGGAATTAAGTTTAATTCCGAAAGCAACATCAGAGTACAGCTCCAAACCCACAAAATGATTACGGTAGCTTTATAGATATGTTTCGGCAACCTTCAGTCTGTTGCTCTAGCACTCAACGACATACAGAATGAAGGATCTCAGCTGACTCAGATTATAGAGACATCTAGGGTTTTAGAAATCCTGTTTATTGTCAGTGAGCTCTCCCAGGTATTTGTAATCCTGAACAGTGTCCCATGTGCTCAAAATGGAGGCCAATTTTGGCTTAGATGTTCCCATATCTTTTACTATTTCTTTGGTTTTTGCCATGCTGGAGCAAAGATGCTTCTAACAGCACCAGGTGACAAAGTCCTTGTCCGTTACCGTTCTCAAATCATCTTCATCCCCCTCTATGAAGCATCTAACTAATGCAGAAATGATACATTTAACAATAATACATTTTATTTAAAAGCGTCTTTCAGGTCAGTTAAATGATAATATTTCTGAATTTTTTTTTTTTACTTTTTCAATACACAATGCATCAGATTTTTACCAAAAGGTTCTTTTATTTCCTTTTTCATCAGCTTTCTGCGTTTATGTAATGGTAAGCAATAGACAGTCATCTTCTCTGTGCCTTTCTTCTAGCTGCCCTACTATGCACATTTCTCATTCAGTATTTTCTTGATGGTGGACACAATATAAGCACTAGATTATGTAAAAAAGCTTAAGTTGTAGTTCTTCCAGGTGAACCACTCGTTGAGAGGATTGAAATGGTATTGAATTTCTCTCTTGTACACAATCTGTCTGTCTTTTCCAGCCTGTTGCAGCCTATTGCACATCTTTCTGAGGTCCTCGAATATATCTGTATTTCATATCATGTGAATATCTGAGTCTGACAAATGGATGTTATTTGAATAAAACAAGGCTTTCGTGCCATAGCCTACCATCCCATTATAATTCCTGATTCCGACTGACAAAATGAAAAACCTTAATCTGTTCATCATGGCTGTTTCATTTAATATTTTTTTTACATATTTGGACTTATGTAAACATCTGGGGATACTTCAGGTCACATTTTTAGAAATTACAACTAAAAAAATAAACTTTCAGTTCATTCTAAGCAGGAACATGTTCATATTGGATGCAAGTGTTTAAAAAAGGACTTGCAGATTGATCTTAATGCTCTATATAGCAACACCAGAATATATTTTTTAATGCCATCAAACAGAGCAGCTCTGAACTCTGGAGAAGCATCAAGTCATGCCACAATAGCAGAGCCAGGTCTGTCTTGGCTTTGGTCTGGATCAGAACTGAAAAAACGTCAGCAGCTGTGTTGCTCTAGGTCTCAGTGAACCCAGAATACAATCCAGAGACTGATACCAAAGTTCTCCAGCCAGCAACTTCAGTAAAGCCAAACCACAAGATAAAGAAAAAAAAAAATTGTCCATACCTAAAAATTTTGAGATCAGACAATTTGCACTTTCCCTCAAAAGCTATTTATGTTTTGCATTCAGTCATTCACTCATTGGACTATGAATAAGAAGAATGATTTATAACTTAATCAAAGGAAACAGTTGGGTTAAGTGACAGTTTTCTACTTTATATTACTCTTCAGCAGGATTGCCTAAAGTCAGCCCACACAAAGAAGTTGTCCTGCAGGCTTTGGATGTTGCAGCACACAAAAATCTGATTGATATGCTTGAGCAAACCTTGACAACAATGAGAAATATTTTATTTAAATCAGGAGTGTTAGATCAGGGAGACATCTAAAACTTGGGGGATTGCAGCCCTTGTGGACCTGAGCTGGACACCCTTACTGAAATGATCGAGTGAGACTAAATGAGTTTGATAACATATTGGGATATGACACTGTGCACCTCTGAACTAAAAAATTAGACAAACTTCTGTATTGAACAAAATCTCAACAGTGGTGTTAATTCATTTAATATCTTATACACTTGTAAATTTTCTTCAACATGTTGGTATTTATTTATTTTTAATCAACTGTGACCGGAATTTAAATGATTGGGCTGATAGCACAGCTGCCCAGTTGGCAATGTAGGATTTCTGGCTGTGATCAGATCACTGCTCCAACCTTAAAAGCACACATGAAAAATCAGATAAACCCACAAAAATATGGAGTTGCTACCCCACTGAATAACACCCCATCTCTTAGCTCTGTAATAATCACAGAGAAATACCACAATAAAAACTATATGTTTAGCATCCATACGTGTGTCCAGTCAAGCAGAAATGAACACACATCAGCAGCCACACTCGAGCAAATACACAAACATAAATGCACATTTACTCACACAAAAACATCAGTGTGTGGGTTTCCACTTTGGGCATCAAACCACATTCTCCCAAGTTTCTGCAATATTTTTTTTTTCCTTTTCTTTTTTTTTTCGAGTACTGCCAGGGACCTGGTTCAAAACCCATATGCTGATGTTTTTACAAGACTTAAATACACACACTCACACAGCACAGCACACACACGGAGGGATCTAGCCCTGGTTGACCTATATGCTGGCCCAGGCAGGATACCAGGGGGGAGCTGGTGGTTAACCCCTGCTACCTTTGTGATTTGAACTGTTGTTTACTCTAGACATCAGTGTGCATAATCCTTATAATGCAAATTACCATTAAAAATGATTTAATTTGTACATTTACAAGTGTTAACATTTAGCATGTACTATTTTATGAACGTGAATTACTGAAACACCTCATTTAAATTACTTAATTTAAATAAACAGCAAAAGAAAAGTTTTCACATCTCACTTATGTTTGCACCCCCATTTTTATCCCAGTGCTATCTGGGAAGTAAGGCCATAGTTCTAATCTATACAAGAACACATACAAAAACCCACCTTATGTGCTCCTATCTGTACTCAAACTCCCCTGTTGTTTATGCTCTAATCCACAGGTGTCATGGTGGTTTTCACCACAGATTGTCAGTGACAGTTGAAAGGCTTTTAATGTTTTAAGTAAAGTACTTTGAATTATCTTGTACATGAAATGTGTTAGACAAATAAACTTGCTCTGCCTTGTCTAAATGTGTTGACATATAATGTTGCAGATACTGTGCCCTGCACTCTTATTTTCAGCAATATTTAAGTGGATAGTCATGTGTTACCTGTAACATTATGACAAATGAAAAAGAGAAAATACACACAGGAAATTATTCCACCTCAATCTATCACTATTTGAAAGTGTTGGTCAAATGAAAAAGAGAAAATACACACAGGAAATTATTCCACCTCAATCTATCTCTATTTGAAAGTGTTGGTCAAAATTAAACATTTTTGGGGCAACATTTGCCTTTGTTTTTGAAAATATTTATTTAAAGTATGAGTGTTTGAATTAATGTAAACAATTTTTTCAAATACATATTTAATTCATTGCACTTTGTTGTATGTTATATAACTGTGGAGGACGATATCACCTTACACTGCATTAAAAAGGAAAGTTTTTGCTACGGTCTCTCTGTTCACCCAGATGACTCAGCTTCCCAGAATGCAGCGCAGAAAAAAACCCTGACATTTACGTACGACGTGGATTTCAACCAATGAGCTTCTTAAATGCATTGGCTCCCAATGGAAGAGGGAAGTTCAGTTTGTTTATTTAGCGGATAAAGCGTTTGGCCGTTTTTATTGATTGGGGACATAGAGGCTGAATGACGGCAAGTTATTTTTGTTCTTTGGATGTGTCCGTTTTACAGTCACACGTCTTATTTGAACGTAAGTCCAATTTGAAGTGTTTATAGCTAGCAGAGGGTGCTAACAAGCTAACTACACAGGCGATCTTAGGTTCGTACCAGAAAAGATCGGCATTTGTTTAAATCTGCTGCACTCATGGAGTTGTGACTTAGTCGGACACAGAGTGACATGCAGCAGTTGTAGTTTTAGGGTGTATTTTTCCTTTATTTTGCATTGAGAGATTTTTAACCATGTGTTTCTACAGAGTGGAAGAAATAGTGACCCCGTGCGGTGAAATATATCTGCTGCACACCAACGTTACTCAGGTCATCAATCTGAGAAACTGCCTTTTATTGAATCGCATATACTTGTCTTTATGCCTTTATTCTACTTTTTAAATGAATATTATTAAGGCAGCCGTAGTGGCTGTGAGTTTGCGTTACAGTTGTGGAATTAACCATTGGACTAACAAAGAAAGTACTGCTGACATTACCAAACACAAGAGTTTAGTTACGCCTAAATGAAGGGTATTTTATTTTTTATTTATTTTTCTTTCAAAAAATATCACCTTTATGGGGCAGCGCTGGCCAAATGTGGTGTATGTTTTTCTTTTTAAAGACGCAGATCAAAGATCAGTGATAGAAAAATGTAATAATTATACAAAAAAAAAATTCTTGGTATCCATTTACTTTACAAAAATAACTGCCATGTTTTAGCCATCTACTCATGTGTGCACATTAATAGCAGTTGGCATGTTTGTGTCACCATTTATGGTACAGTTTGAATTAGGGCTGCACAATTCTGGGTAGAATGAGAATCACGATTTTATTTGCCAAGAATTGAGATCACGATTCTCTCACGATTTTTTCCCAATACACGCATTTATTGCACAAATCATCGGCACATCAACTTCGCAACAGCTGACACTAAATATAAAAACAGTAAATGTCACTTTTGTCTTCTTTTACCTAAACA
>JBAMHX010000013.1:10799583-10827352 GCA_037177515.1 Pseudomugil tenellus
TCTCTCTCTTACTCTCTCTCCCAGTGTAATACAACCATAGTACTTGCAGCTATTTGACCAAGAGAAGCAGCAGTAGCAGCATGTTTGGTTTAGCTTCCAAAAAAAGTAAAGATGACAGTGGAATAATTTAATGTGTCACTAAAATGAAACATTCCAAGAAAAGTGAAAAAACTAAAGAAATCACATTGAAATGCAATACAGCAATGTCCAACAAAAAACATTTTTTTCTAAACAGATGTTTTTTTTGGATATATCTCATTGCCAAACATCTGTACACAGTCATACATTTTCTTCCACATTATGAATGGCATCCTGTTTACCTAAGGTGTTGATTATACTCCCCTTAGTAGCTATAAATGTCAGTGAAACTTAAGGAGGAAGCTGTTTTGCTCCAGTTGACATGAGTTAAGTTTGTCAGTTGTGTCGCTCTTGTTTTCCCATAGTGATGGTCCACTTGAGCTGTGCATGTTGTGTAAAGGTAGCCATGCAGCCTTTCTGAGCTGAGGACTCGTTCTTATAAAATGAAGATTGGAACACACTGCTTTAGATATTTTTGGATTACTAACGCTACATGTAAAAAAAAAAAACACAACTGTGCTTGATTGTGTCATCCTGAGTTTGAAATTCATTTGTCAGAAAGTCTAAGATCCATAAAGTTGGACTTTGTTTTTTTTTATCCTATCATGAGATAATTGTGTAGACGTGTTAAGGAAACACAAGGTAAATTGTTCATTTAAAGTCGTTTTTCTATTTTTTCAATTCCAGCAACAAAAATCTGTAATCCTATTTTTTTCCAGGGATATTCCATACAAATGTACAGATCTACTTTTCCATCCATCTGTGATTGACCTCTGATTTTATCACCCTTATTGGGTCCCACACACTTATATTCATGTATTACCTCGCATATACTTGCCACACTTTTGTTTACAATAATACATCTACTTTAGTATGACTGCCGTTAAGAAGAAGGCAGGTTTGGTTTCAAGTGTCCGTGTTTATGAGTCTCTGTTGGCATAATCACATCCAAGAACAAATAATATGAGGAAAGCTGTCTCCTTGCCTCTTTTTCACTCACTTGTTTAAACAACAATCAAAAATGGGAAATGTAAAATTAGGCCCACATTCCTCGTTTTGGCTTGTCCCACCTCCCCCCTGTGATCCAACAAGAAATGCTGGCCCAGTAACAATAAACACTCACTTCCTGGCCCAGACTGCCAGAAACAGGATGTTTGTTGCATGCTGTAATTGAAGTGTCAGTGGTAAGGTATGGAGGAGGATGCTTAAAAAAAAAACCCAGCTGTCTTTACCAGAAGAACCATGACAGTTGAGATGTATGTATGTATGAAGCAAATTTAAACAGAGGTGCCATGTTTACCATCAAGCATATGCCAAACAAGTCTCTTGATGTGCATGAGAACAGCTTCTAGAGAAGTCTTTCTGACTGGATTAATGTTATTTTGTTAGAGGACAGAAAAAGATGAGAGAATTGAGAATAAAGAACCTATTTAGACACGTGTAAAATAGTGTAATTACACTATATAAACACTTGCTGGTGGTATTTATTCTTGGTGAAACCATAATTGGGCTCAAACTGGTCAACTGTCAGTTCGTACAGATGTACCTGGAATGGCGGGAAATGTCATTTAGCAATTTTTTTTTTTTTTTCTTTAGAAAACTAGGTTATTTTTTTATCCTTATATCTCTATCAAATCAAAAATAAAACCTGATTCATGCAGAACTAATGACAGAAATAGCATTTTTCTACATTCAAACTTTATAATTTTTGCTTCTTTTCCTAGTCTTTCCAGTACCCTGTTGCTCTGCAGGAGTAAAGCCTGTAAGGTAGACTGCATGCGGTCCTCCTATAGTGGAGCACATGGCCTTATATGAGTCGTGTGCTGAGGGGGAGATAATTAGGGATGCAGAAATATACACAGTACAGCTGTTAAATGTTTGCGCTGGGGCGTTTTAGAATGTGTTAAATCTAAAACACATGATAAGTGCACATTAGGAGGAGATGAGAAACTGTGGGTGTGTTGTGGAAGGATCAGCAGAGTGGTAAACTGAGGATTTAGTGAGGAGAGTGTAAGAATAGACAAAGTGAGTTAAGGAGGAAGTTTCTACATGATCCAACAGTGCCACCCAGTGTATAAATGCTCAAAGCTGTTAGAATGGAAGCAGATATTATTTATAGATGTTTACCTTCTAGGTGGTAAGTATGTAAACTTTTAGCTTCTAAGATTTGTATATTTGTGTGTTTCAGCCCAAAGCTTGTGCTCAGCACTGTTCAATATTTCTGGTTACAAATGACATCTTCAGGTAAGAAACAATAAGATGTGTTTAAGACAGCTACATTGTTTTCATGTTATTTTTAAGTTTTTAATTTAGTCTGCTTGGATTTTTTTTTTGTGTGAAATGTTTAACTGTGTCTGTTTGTGCTTGGATGTTTGGTAGGTCAGTTATTAAGCAAGCTGAAGGAAACTATTCTGTAAAGTGTGCCATCCACACCTTCACCAGGTGTTTTTTGAGGGAACTGGGACTGCTGCAGCCTCAGGTTAGTTTAGTCATTTTGTTAGAGGAAAGTGCTGCATTAATATTTGCTTTCTGTAACATTGTTTTAAATGTGTAAACTTTTTCAGTTTGTTGGTAAATCTCTGATAAATTTCGGACAGACATAATCATGATGACATTTAAATGATATAAAGGAAGTTAATTAGTTTAGTATAGTATAGCAAAATGAGAAACTAATTCAACCATAAAACATTTTGAACATTTGAACATATGAACATTTTGCCTTTTACAAAGTGGTTGGACAACAATAAATGTTTTATTACGAATAATCACATGACATTTTTAGTTAATGACTTTCTTATTGGAAAAATTAAAAAAATAAACTAGTAGTCGTATATTTCAGACTTTGATTTTAAATATGCTGCTATGTGAACACAAACTCATACGTTTTAAACAATGAAGCTGCTTTTTAACAGCTGAGAACGTTTTTTTTAAACTGGTCTTGTCAAGCATTAATGCAAAAGGATTGATGGTCTGGCTGCCATGTTGTGCTGGCAAATTTGTGTTGCCAAGAGGAGCTTTATTGGTATAAAGATATTAAATTCTTTTTTTATTTGTTTAATTTTTTGTGTATTTCTGAATTTACATTGTACTACTGGAGCTGATCGGAGGGCACAGAAAGATGATCAAAAGAGAGGAACATGAAAAGTACAACAACAGTTATATTTCCTGCAAATTTCAGCTCAAACTTTATTATAACTAAAATAAATATATTACAAAGAAGGGTGGGAATCTCAGGACTTGTTTGTTTTTAGGGTGAGAAGTCAGCAGGATGAGTTTCAAAGCTGCTTTCCTTCTAAACACAATGTCTGATAGTGAATTTGCAGCTATTGGGCATGTTTCCCTGCTGGAACAGACAGAAAGTAGAATTGGAATATAAGCACTTCTATATTGTGAGGGTTAATTTTTAATGATTTTTTTAAACTAAAAACCAAAAACAACAACTCAAAATTTATTTTATCTATTGGTTTATTTGACAGGGACAGTGTACATGTAAATGCACCCGAATTAGCTAAAAAGCTATTTTTCATCTGTTGTCCCATTTTACATTAACATTGGTTTTCAGTAAGTAAGTGCTTCTTTGCACATGTGGACAGAATCTGATGATACTTTAAACCTTTGACATCCAGCTTGATCACACACATACATCACACCGCAGTTCAGACTTCTACACAAAACAATCGAATATTCAATTTAACAATACGAGTCATAATCACCTGTGATGTGTAGAAAATGGTATTTTTATGTGTTTCTGTGTACTTTTAATGGAACTGTCACTTCTTAGTGACAGTATGGCTGTAGAAAAGTATCTGGCATTTACATGCCAGAAACAACAAAAAAAGAAACATCATATGCTAATTTAGGCATTATGTGTTCAATAATGCTTTATTTATTTATTTTTACTTGCTTTAAACAGTAGATGGCAGTGGCACTATGTGTTGACCTTAGTTTCAGTGGCTGTTGTCACACTACCCTAAACGTTTCCTATTACATGCTACATTAAACATTTGCACCAACTGTATCGCGGATGCAGAGCCTCCCATTAAAAACACCATTTTTCCTCAAGTCTTTTCCAAGCACAGGGACGTTTGAGATAAACACAAGTCTGATTTTCATTGATGCATGTAAGGAAAATTTTGCTCTGTGTTGTTTCAGATGGCTGCATCTGTAAAGGCCTTCTTCCCACAGTCGCCTCCGAATCTACTGGTTCCCCTCCTGACCATCCCATCAGGTCGGTGTTGCTGTGTTCGTTGGCCTTTGGATGTTTCAGTCTGACACGAAGCACAAAAGAATGTATTGTGAATATGAGTCTAATCAAGTGTTCTTTAACTGTGTGTAAACAGAATGAATGAACTCCTGTGTGTCTCATTCTCGCTAATCCATATAGTTAGTTAGTAACTGTATGAAGTGTATCTATGTTGGTTGTAAAAGTTAACTTGACGTGAGGGGTTATTGGTTTTGTGAAATCGATACACTGGTTTAATGAGTTTGCTGTTTGGACAAAACGCTTCCTTAACCATACTGTGCAAAATTACTCATGTAAATGTTATTAAGAGTAATTTGCCCGAACAAAACTGAGTGTTACTGTTTTAACAGTGTTTTCTAGAGAAATCTTTACTATTGAAGATGTACAGTAGGTGAGTGCAGGAGCACATTGCAGAGCTGCTTATCAGTGTGTGCCCAGACTGGCCTTTAGGCAGGAATTATTTACATTTAGAGACATGCAAGAGCTGAGCCAGAATTTAAAAAAGTTAATTATTTGTGTGTGTGTGTGTTTGGTGAGAGACTTTTTTCTCTTTAGGATTGAGTGAATGGAAATAGTACTGTGAGAAGTAAAATCAGGGTCTGTGTTCCCACTGAAAGAGTCATAAATAAATTTTTAGCATCGCATTTGTAATGCATAGCTTGAGGAAATTTGAGATATTTGTCAAAGCGTGTTAGCCAACCTGAAATGTCAGCTTGGTGATGTTTTAGTTGTGTCTGAATGTATCGTGGCATGTGCTAAACAACATTTTGGCCTTAATAGTAGTTTAATGTGATTACTGGAAAACAAGACAGATTAATTTGGGTTGCTGAAGTTCTGCTTGGAAAATACATTACATGAGTTGGATATATGAAGATGGATTTCGTTTTGCATATTTCCTTTCAGCTTTTCGATTAACTGGGAAGACAGATGTGACTTACAGTAACTGTACAGTAAATATTGTGACAGCTGGTTTAGCATAGCTTAGCAGGAAACGAGTAGAACCTGAAAACCGCACTTCCAAAGCTCACTTGGCGCGTTGCATCTCTTTTAATAATGTTTATCTAAATGAAAGCTGAAGCAAGCTTTCACTTACATCTTCAGATGTTACATCTTCATCCGTTTATTTGCATTTATTGAATTTAAAGTCAACCAGCATCAATATAAAGATGTCAGCATAATAACTTCATCTGAAAAGGTTAACTGGCAAATTGATTATTAATAAAAATAATTATTCTACTTTGATGTTACACAGAGGAACTCATTTTTCAAATCAACATTGATCATAGTTTTATTTTCACTGATCAAATGTGTCATTCCTGGTTAATAAACTTTGCCTTTTTAACACCAATTACAAAAAGGACATTTGTTTGTCATCAAATAATAATAAGGCTTCTTGTGAATATGTTCTTGCAGAAATGGCTCAGCAAGGTTGGAAAAATCACCTGAAGTTGATCACAGGCTCATTACAGAGACTGACAGAGGAAGAAGAGGAGGAAGACGGAGGCAGCAGAAGCACCAGGTCGGAGAGAGGAAAGGAGATAATTTTCTGTGTCTGCTCTCTTCAGCACCCTATTGAATCAATGTGTGGTTTTCTTACTTCGATTATTAGCTGGCGAGAGGGTAGAAAGTCAGTAAATTTCCTCTTGCTCACTGAAAAACTTGGACCAATTCAATTGTTTCAGTTGGTACCAAACACATTAAAACAACCCAAAAGCACAAAATGTCATTTTTTAAGTTGATTAAATCTACTACCATCACCAAACGAGAAAACGTAATGAGATTCACATGAAAAAGTACAGAGAGAGGCAAAGTACTCACTGAAAAAGTACGTGTAGTAGAGTCTGTGCCTTCCCGAACACCTCATTAGAGACCATTAGTTTGCGTAACTGTGAACTGTAGAGAAAGCACACATTAGGAATAAAGAAAAAGTCCCAATTATAGTGCTGACAAATAAGCGAAAGGTAGGCAGGAAGGCATAGAGTGGGTAAAAAAGCTACACAGACATGAAAAGAAAGAATAGAAGAGTTTTAACGGACATCTAGTTAAGGAAATAAGTGAGCAGAGGTGATATTCTAAAGATGGAAACTGCTGAGTTGATACCCTCCAGTTGTGGTTTTAAATGGAGTCCATTATCCCCACCACTGTTCCAGTCTGAAGCTCCATGTATGATTCCCAAAATTCCCAAAACATAGTTCTGAGCCAGCGGTGGGAAAGTAGTGCGGTGTGTTGCTGCTGCCAGAGCCCTGCAGAGGGCCGGTGCTGTCCGTTTGTAGCAGTTACTCATGATCCTCACTGTTTAATTGAATTTTATGTAATAAACACAAGGATAACGGTAATCATTGTGTTGCAGCTGTGATCAAACATAGTCAGGATAATTCTAAGCCAAAACATGTACAAAAGCTTTGTATCGTTTTGATGATCCACTCTTATTGATAGTCAGCATGTTACAACACTCGTATGTTATACATAACCTCACACAAGCTGTTATTAAAGGATTTATTAGCACATGTTGTATTATGACTTGTGTTTCACCAACAATCAGGACCAGGGTTCAAAAATGTGCAAATCGTTCCCATCCTCTTCTTTATGGTAAATGGGACGTGTCGGGGTGACAATTACCACTTTCTAGCAATGAGTTGTTTAAGGAACTAGAGGTATGTTCAGACTGGTTAAGTGCCAGGCTATTTCACATAAGTTATGAGCTGTGTAAAGTACCACTGTGCTGCAGGTTTAAGCAGTTCCACTGTAACTTTTTATGGTGCAACTCATGATTTTTTTGTTCAGTTGTCATTAGGCGCTAAATAAAAGATTACTGAGAATACTAAAGGATTTTTCCAGGATTTACTCCATTTATATTTGAATGACAGCCACGTGGTGATATAATGTTGCATGCTTATAATTCTACCAAGTTTCATTAGCACCTGACAGGTGATAATGCTCCTCCTGTCCTGTAGGGGGCAGCACAGAGTGTTTGAGGCCTGGTTCCTGTTGGTTCAGTGTGTTCACTGGGTGCATGTGGCTGTCCAGCTGCTGGTCACATCTGGACCAAAGGACTGCGGCCCCTTGCTGTGGTTGCTCACCTTCTACCACCATCCCACCAACAAATGGCACCACAGAGTTTTACACCTGGTAAGGTTGTCCTTATAAAATATAATAAATAAGAATATTTAGTCTTGCTATAATAGCTGTTATCAATGTCTAAAATAATCAATCTTCCACTTTCAATCCACTGAGGGTTAAGAGAGAAGCAAACTAACAGGAGTAGAGACAAAAGCCAGACACTGGCCATCAATCCTATCTCTGATTATATATTACAGAAATAAATGTTTCCAAGAAAAGTAAACTACTGGATTTTAAAAATGACTTTGTTAGATTATTGCCTTGATCCAGGCCAAATGGTAAACAATAATGTTGGCTTAATGAAACAAAAAGAGGACAACATGAATAAAATGTCTGCTAGTCTGCGCAGCATCATGTAACTCAGGATAACAAAGTGGAAACTGTTATGTGTTGTTGCTGAAAGCCACAGAAAAATAACACATTATAGAATAAATAATGGATGAGTCCCCCCCCCACCCCCATCTGAGAAGCAGAGTGAGACAGGGATGTTAGGGGGGGGGGGGTGGGGGCTGGGTGAATAGGGTGATGTAGTATTGATTTCTGTGCCAGTGTCTGGCTTGCTGGCCTGAGTTTTGTCTCCTGTTAGTTCGCTTCTCTCTTAACCCTCTGAGACTTGCTGTTGTCGCAGCCATCTCAGCCCGTTACGGTTGCATTAAATCTCACTTTACACTTTCTTTTCTGTAACTCTATTGAATCTTTGAAAGCTCTGAGAGTTCAGTAAGTTCTGTACGTTTACAGGAACAAGCCAAAGAAGCACTGGGCCACCTGCACTCTCTGTCTTCTGTTTTGTCTCGTCCTCTGCCTGCTGAGAATCTGCAACCATTTATCAGTTTGTTGTCACCACAACCTCAGCGGCGGCCACTGGCTCCATCGTTGACCCTCAGCCTGTTGGTTAATTTAGTTGTTTTCTGTCAACTGCCTCTGCAGGACTCCACAGAGATTTTACAGACGGTGAGCAAACTGTTTAATGTCCTATTATTTTCTGAATCTTATTCCAGACTTGCTGTACAATCATGTGCGGCATGCCTCGGAAGCTGTAGTGACAATTATTTTAATCACAACACTGCGCAAACTATAAGAGAAAAAAACAAATCGAATCCTCTAAAGTGGGGATAAAATTAACTTTAAGGTTAATTGTGGTTAACTTGGTGGAAATCCTGCCGACGGGTGTCATGTTGAACAACAAAAGACAGTTTAATAAGATTAGAAATTTGAACTCTTGGAAGAGTTTTCTATACAACTGTTGATAACAAAATGTCTAAAAAGCCACTGTTGAATGATTTCCTTTGCTCTTTTACACCATTTCAGTATTAAAGTTTCTCAACCTTGCTGTTTTAGAAAAATACGCTACATTTTTTCTGCTTTATAATAACTTCTTAAAGGAATTCCCAAATGTTCCATTCTGTCCTGCCTGGTATAATATATGAAAATGCACAGAATGGGATGCAAATGTAATATACCGTATTAACGGAGTGCATCATGAGTGAAACATTAGATTTTTCCTAATTGAACATGTACAACGGGACACGTCTGGTCTTCGAGGACAGCAGCCTCCCTGCTGCAACACACCTGACTCTAAGCAATGTAATAGGCAAACTTGTGCAGCATTTGATGTGAAGCTCTGCAAAAGTCTTCTAATTATTCATATCAAGTGTGTTGCAGCAGGGAAACACCTGCAGGACTGCGGCTCTCCTAAACAGGGTGAATTACATAATCTTTTGTTTTTCTCACGTTACAGTTTGATTTTAAACAATCTTATTCTGACAGCTGAGGTTGAAAATGAACTGCACTCGCTTTGTTTTCTTACCTGAGCTGAAACGTTAAACTTACTCCTTTCAGCAAGAAGCCAAATGATACAAAGACATGAGAAGAAGAGACCCAGCACAAAATAAATTCTTCATCTTCATCATTTTGACAAAACTGTTTAGCTCCAGAAATGTGCTTTTTAATATAAAAGTTGAGGTAAACATTAATAAAGTCACTTCTGTGTTCACTCACATGTTCTCAGAATGTAGAGCACTGAGTAAATATGAGTGATGCACAACAATACACACACATATTTGTTGAGTCAGAGGCGTTTGTGGTATTTCAGCATTTTGCTGCTACAATACCATCTCATTTCTTACAGTCGTCATTTTGCTTTGCTTCTCTGTTGTCGCATCTCTGCTTACTCCCAGGCAATAACTTGTTGTCTCTGTGTGTGTCGGTGCAGGTGGTGCATCAGTCTGGTCTGTTTCATGAGGCAGCATGTGTTCTCAGCTCAATTCAGCTCCGACTAAATGAAGCAAGCTGCTTATCAGGCGACAGAGTTCATCTCCGGATCAGGGAACTTCACAACGCAATAACACAAATGCAAGCAAAAGCAACAACACATACGATCGCCACAGCAGGTGAAAACACTCTCACACACACGTAGGATAAAACACGGCCACGCGGCAATGTGCTCGTCCTCACGTCGGGGTTTTCACAGCAATTTTACAGAATAACTGTCGTGCCGTTGCCTTGCTGTACGGTGACAGGAGTGTGTCAAAACAACGCAGCAATGGCAGATTATGGTACACAGGCAGGATGCAATTATACACTCATGGATAACACAATTGTAGAGCCAATAAGGACACTTCAACAGAGACAGATCACGTCCTACTCGCTGAGTTTCATCCCAATATCAGTCTTATGTTTCACCGGCTGAGTGCAGCATGGAAGGAGAATTACAGCATGAAGAACATTCTGATTACTGACTTTATTTCAACTCTGAACAATTACAATAACTTTTTGTGTGTAAAAAGGTTTTACGTTGCTTTATTGGTCATAAAGGTAAAGAATAGATCTCAGTGTATAGCTTATTTTAAGCATACAGTGACCTGGTTGTTCCACATATGATGGTTTAACTGTTAAATGCTAATGAGACAGAAAAAACTTACTGCACTTAGTGTTTCTCATCCCCTGGAAAAATAAATATTTGCCCTCATTTACTGTCTTTGTTTTTGGTAAACATTGAAATAAAGAGTTTTTTTTCATCTGTACAACCAACATGTATCACATTTGATTTTTATGCTGCTGTTCCTTTTAAATACTTCCTACAAGTAATACACATTGTAATGAAATACACTTAATAAATGCTGGTGTACATACGTTCATAAAATTTTACTTAATCATTTTATGCTTTGCATTTATGGTTTTATGGCTTTTATTAAGTAATTTGCGATTGTTATCTGAGAAGTGATATCCAAATAAATTGTACTTTTCTACCTAAATGTGATGTGGTCTAATTTTATTCTATTGATTTGGTCATTTTTTTAGGTATTATATGTGTTTGTACAGATAACTATTCCATGTTTCACATTAAACAGAGTTGTGTTGATCAGTGGCAGCGAGTGTCTCCGCAGTACTGCTGTTATCTAACAAGACATGATTAAAGGCAAATAAAACATATCTGTCATACTGTCTCCCACCATCTGTGAAGGGAAACGTTTGTTTTCAGGATCAGAAATAACCATTGACAAAAATTGACCGTCCTCATATAAATCTCTTTTTGGGTATAAAAGTTAGAATTTTATTAAAATTAATTTCACATTGTGAAATTAATTTAATATTACATTTAATATTACATTATTTTCAAAAATAGAGAACAGTTTAACAAACGACTTATTTAATGGAAACATTTTCATTTAAAAGAGAAGCATTTATCATCAGCATTTATTTGCACAACAGTAATACAGCCATAAGTCTTACAGCAATTCCTGAGAAATGTCTTTTCAGACCCACTGCAGGCCAAAGGAAAGTCTGTAGTACTGAAAGTATTTCCAGTCTAAACTCAGAAGACTCAGATCACGATTTTAGACTAAACAACCCTGACTTTACACACTTGGCTCATACAAAACAGCTCACGTTTAAAAAAAATCCCGACCATCCATGCATCGTTTTCTCACATTTATAATAAAAATAAAAAAGTGGAATAATGTTATTTTCCTTCTTGCTGCTGAATTCCACAACACTGTCTCACTATGAGCAGCCTGTATGGTTGGTGGTCTGACTGCTCTAAACTCTTCCAGTTGGCTGCAGAGAATGAACGCAGCCTTCTGTGTTTCTTCAGTGTCCCAGAGAAAGAGGATGTGCATACTGGACCCCCAGAGCCAAGTTGCTGTCAGCACTGTAGTCCACAACCTGGAAGAGAATGAAAAAATATGAACAGGTTGGAGCATTACGCAACATTTGTTTGTTAGTTATTTACCTAATGTGAAAAAAAAACGTGAATACTTTAGTTCAGACAAACTAAAACTAAGATATGACAGCATCTGAGAGGAAACGTGTCTGTGCTGCACCTTCAAGCTGTATGCTACCAATAACTTTCCTTTTAACCAATAAAGATCAGAGACATTTTTTTGTTTTATTAATGAATGAAAATACATTCATTCATTTTCAACATTTAGTCCTCTTCAGGATCGCAGGACACTGGAAGAAGCCCAACAGCTAAGCTATGATAAAACTTTCCAAGGAGGGAAACTAAGCACCATCTGCATCAAGAAAAAGAACTAAAATCTCTGTTACAGAGTTGCAGTATCTGTTTGTGAGTTCTTACAGGTGTGTTGCTTCATAGTTCTGGTCCAGTTGTGAGTAGACTGGACTCCTGTTCCTGCTGAACTGAGCCAGTAGTTTTATAGGACTGATTATCAGCTCAGTAGGCACAAGAATCTCAGCCCAAAGGTCCTTTTATTAAGCGCTGGTTATGAACATTTTTAAACCACTTCCTTTTTTTTTACATATCTGCCGTAAAATAAAAAAGAAATACAAACTTGGGCAGACATGTCCAACAAGGTTTCCTTCACTTTCCAAAAGCTACAAGAAATCAGAGATGGGTAGGTTAATTAGAAGTGAGGTGATTAAATTTCTACATCTGGCATAAAAAAACAAAACACGTTTGGAAGATCTTTGCAGCACCAGCTGTGCTGGATGGTCGGAGCTGTCTGAGATTACTGCTGCAGTAGTAGCCTAAAAGGGCTGGAAGGCTATTCTGGTTTCTGATCATAAAAATGCTAAATTATTATATGATAAATCCATCTCGGACACATCCAACCACCATCTGTGATGAACATGCATGTATACTTCCTCACTTAAAATGACAGAAGTTGCCATTCTTTGAAATACATTCCACTGCAGCAGTTCTTTGAAAAATACTCGGCTTTAAAGACACAATCAGTCTAGTTAAACATGCGTGAAGAGACGATGTGGGTGTTGTGGGGTGAATAACTTTATTTTCGGGGCCTTTATACAATGTTGCTTTATCCTTTGATGTGCGGAGAACCATTTCCCTCCCATTAGAGTGTAATAAATCACCTTTTAGATACAGGCTCTGATGGCAATTCCTCTCTTTTACAGGCCTTTGATGGTCATTACTCTTTTAACAGGCCCTAAATATAGGTCTAAAAATGGCAGGCTCCACATGGCTCTCATTTTTAATTCACACATCTGTCCTCGTTTAGTCGCCATTTTGTCGCTGTGAATACGGAGAGCTGTAAAAACCTCCTTGCAGCATATATTCCAACAAAAAAAAAAGTTTTGAAATTCATTTTCAGCCATCTGTCGCTGTTTTGATTAGGGAGCTGAACAGTATAGATTTGCATTACAATTAGCTGATTCTGGCAGCACACGCATACGTTACTGTGGGTCAGTGTTTTACACTCAAAGGTTTCGGTCACAAACACTTCGTACACGGTCAAGCTGCAGATAGCAATAGCTTGTGTGTTTACTGAAGAGTTTATTTAAATGTAATGAGTTTTTCTTCAATTAGCTTGGTTAGGAGATGCAAATAAAAATGTTTAACTCAAATCTTTTTCTTTGATAATGTGAAGCAGAATTATTGAGCATTGTGTTTGGCAGAGGGAGCAAAGGAAATCCAACCATATGGCAGGAGACATTCCTGCTTTGCTTTTGTGTTAAAGCTAATCTAAACAAGAAGAAAACAGCATTGTTTTCCTCCTGTCTGATACCAAACAAAATTGCTATTGCACATTAAATCCACAGTAAACATCTGATTGGTCCGACTAAATGAAAGTGAAAGAACCTTAAAAGCATTATCAAGATGCTTCAGTCTTGTTTCCCTTTGCAGCATAGCAATGTGTGAGGACTCGCCTGCTTTATGGGTTTCTGCTTCTTGACTGCTCCAGGCTCAGATTAGATCAGAAATCAATACATATCAGCCAGGGATGTCTGAGCAACACTTTTCACTGCTAAAGTCATTTTACGTTTAAAACCTCAGGCACTCTAAGTACTTAAAGGAAGATATTTTGGGGAAGTGATTTTGATGGTCATGCCAACCTTTCTTTTTTCTCTCTCTCTTTTAAACAGGTTACCCAGATATAACCTGACCTGACTACTAAGTTAGAAGAACAGTCTGGCAAATATACTTTTTTATTTTGAAGCAGTGAAGAGGTGAGCAAGTTAATTTGGTTTTTGTTAGATCTGAAAGCTCAGAAGAAAAGTTAACCACAGAATTCTTATCATCAATGCAAAGTTATTAATACCTAACAGGAACAAAAAAAAAACAGTTTAGAGAATATTATGTTGTTATTACAACTTTGTGAACTAAGAAGACAACGGATACCTCAAACTATTACGCAACTAAAGTCGTACATCTAACAAGAATAGGAAAGAATTTCACTTAAAAAGCTTCCCAAATGCTTATTGGTGTAACAGGAAAACTGATGTAACAGTGGTAAACATGTGTCTGTCCCTGCTTTTCTCTAATGTTTAGGAGGTATCCAAGTAAAAATGAGTGAATATTTAACAAAGAAAAAGTTTCAATTGAACACTAAATATCTTCTTTGTATTGTATTCAGATGAAAAGAGGTCAAACATTTGCAAATAATTCTATTTTACACAACATCCCGGTTTATTTGGAATTAGGATTGTATGCCCATTTCAGCGAACATTGCTCTCACTCCTCTGTATGCCATTTGATTCCTTTATATGTGAGTATAAATAAAGTGGAAACGAACTTTCCAAAAGCCAAACAAACAAGTGGTAGACATTTAAATAAACATGCCATGCATGCTGGGTTTGCTTGTGCCTCCCCTGCTGCACAGCTGCAGCTGGGAAAAAAAAAAAAACACGTGGATCCTAAGTTATACTTCAAAAATTCCACCTCACAATTCCTCACAGTAAGTTCAGCAGAGACTGGGATGTGTATGCTTATAAACTGTGTAATGCCAGAATAAAAAGCAGGGAAGTCACTCATCAAGCAAAAAGTTTGCTGAGAAACTAAATCATTCTTAAAGCAAAGCCAGGTTTTACAAATAAATACACACTACACCACTAAAAATGATATTTACTCCTTCGGCTCAGCTTAATTGACCTCTTGCGAATATTGCTCGTATTTCTGCAAAGTCATAGTCAGTCTGCTTTCATGCTTCATGCAAAGACTGTGGTAGAGACAAGAGGTGCGGTCTCAGGTCTTGGCCTTCACCTTGTATAGTACAACAGTCTACAAAGCGCATCATGTGTACAAATATCTTTCATAACGAAGAGGAGGCAGCAAGAGAGGGGTGCGAGCAGAGTGGACATGAAAGGACAGCACACAAAGTGTGGTGCTCATTAGCAACATAGCACTGTGCTTAGAATTTGCAAGTAGGCAGGTGTGTTTAATTCTTTGTAGAGAGACGGTTTTACAGACACCTTCTGGGGAAAAAAAGGAAAGACAAAGCAGAAGACACAGTGAGATCGAATGAGTGGAAGAAAAGAAAAGTCGGGGGAGGAATGAGCTCCGTGATGAAGATGGCTAAAGTGGGAAAATAAGGCTCTACCAACCGCACGCACTAACTTGACGGCACATTTCTTTTCATTGTCTGCTTGTCTGGGTCATGCTCTCCTCAGGTGCAGAACTTAGCCACTGTGAACAAAGAGGAAATCAATCACTGTTCACCAATCAGCTAAGCTCTGTGTCTGGCTGGAGAGAGGATACAAAAACCTGTGGTTGTGACTGATGTGTACACACTGATGAGCTCCATCATCATTCTTCTTCCCTCTCCAACTCCTCCCTTCCAAGTCTCCAGCTCCTTAAACATAATTACATCCACCCGAAGATAATCACTTCTTCTTCAGTTTTTAAGTTTCTACGGTGTGTGCGTTTACGTGTGCATAGAAGAGGTTCTGGTTGCCATGGCAGCCGGCTGGGTCAGAGCTGTGTGGTAATCCCTGGCAATGTGATTTTTATCATAAGTCACAAATCAGCACGCCAGGAACCCTCACAGCCCAGACATGAAAGAACAAGATCTCCTTTCTGTCTTTTTTAAAACTACTTACATCAGTAAATCCAGCACCGTCCAAACCAGTAACACCCTGAAACTACAAACTTTCTCTGCTCTTCTTCCCCGTTTTCCCCCTTATGTCTTCCATGTGAGCACAGCCGTGAAAGAGCAGATCTTCGCTGCCTCGCTCTCACACACTATTTCCTTGGTTACCCCACTCCTCGTCTCCTATTCGTCACGCTCGGCTAACCCAGCGATATGCCCCTCATTAAGTGGATCAAGAGGGATTCCAGAGGCATGTACCGGGGGAGGAAAAGAACGAGAGGGTGAGCGGGGAAGGGGGGGAAAAAAAGAATGAGAGAGACCACCCTACTTTTCCAAAGGGTTGTGCTTTTTAGGTTTAAAAACACGGAGGTGGGAGTGCGCCTTGACAGACATGTTGTTTTCAGTTAAAACCCTCTCAGCTCACCTCAGACTAATCCCATTGTACAGTGTGTGTGTGCGTGTGTGTGAAGTAGGGTGTAAAAGGGTAGAGGAAGGCTTCTCCACTTAAAAAAGGACAATATAGGAACACATTAAGCAGTGAAACATAAATCCACCTTCCTCCAGTGCAAAATGAAAAGGCAGTGAGGAGGTCTGGTCATCCATCATTATAATTGGAGAGAGATCTCTGATCTCAGACGATCAACTCATGTTTACACAGGTTTGTTTTGGGTCAATCCGATGGGAAGCAGTGGTGAAAGTTGGGATATCAATCTCCGAACCCTCATGTTCTTCCATTCTCCTGCACTCCTCCTCAGGGAGGAGAAATGACAGATGAGGAGGAGCAGAGACAGATAAATGCTGCACACATATGTGTAAGCTTGTACGTATGTTTGTGTCAGACAGATTTTTCAGGACTGAGCCAGATGACAAACCTGTGCAAATGCATAAACCCGTGTGTGTGGAGAGATAAAAGCCTTTCCTGTGACAGCTTCGTCGCGGTCTAAAAAAGGGTTTAATGCTGCGAGTCACTCAGGTTGATGTGGACCGTTTTTTTTTTTGTTTTTTTGTTATTTAGCAGCGCCTTAAAACAACATGCATTGACAGAGGTTACAAGGTAAAACACCTACTCTGCTATACTGAACTGGATATGTGAGTGATTTAAGCTGGATGTTAGTAAAAGCTGCAGCATTAGCAATAAAGGTGTTTTTCTAACAAACACACAAATGGCTATATATTTATTTTTACTGACTTAGTTCATTAGTAATTTAGAGTCAGACCTATTTATTTCAGCATTTTGTTTGGTTAGAAGCAGGTAGAACGCTGTCAGAGGAGATGACATAAAGAATACTAGTTAAAGTTATGCGTGTCAGATGACAGCATAACAGGTTTGGTTATAGTTCAAAAACATCACAAGGGTATATATATATAGGACCACTGATGATAAGATTTGCTATAAATTAACTGATAACTACTTTTTATGATGTATTTTATTAAAACACTGAGCACCATCCTGATCTGCCTTCCTCAACAGTGTGAAGGTTGTTGCTTAGAACCTCTGCTCGGCTTGAGTTTGCAAGTTCTCCCCGTGTTAGCGTTGGTTCTCTCCGGATAGTCCAGCTTCCTCCTCTCACAGTCTAAATACATGAGTGTTAGGTTGATTGGTCATTCTAAATTGTCTTTGTGTGTTTCTGTGTGTGACTGGTTGTTTGTGTTGCCCTGTGATGGATTGGCGACCTGTCCAGAGTGTATCCCGGCTCTCACCCAGTGATTACTGGGATAAGCTCTAGTTGCCCTTCAGTGGAATAAGTGGTTCAGACCATGGATGGATGGACGAATGAACATGTAAAAGCCAGATTCATGTCAAACTGCGTAACGTTTTTATTTTGTTTTATTTTCATTCTTTCAGTTAATTTTGTTTTCATCATTGATAGGTTCAGTGTCTGTTTTTCTAAAGCTGTCTGTTTCAGAAGAAAAAGTTCATCTTGTTTATCTCCTGACTATCATTTACACAAAGCTAAAAATCACTTCTCCCACTGTTGTTCATATGGTTTGGCATTTTGTTGACTTCAAAAAAGTGCAGGTCTAATTCATTTTTGGAGTTTTTGCATACAACATAACTAAAAGTGATCCTAACAGTATATCCTAACTGATGCTTTCAATGCGTAGCCAAATATTTTCCAGGGTTTTATAGAAGGTTTTAACAAAAAGGAACTGGTTTCCCCTCAACAAGTGTTGAATGTCAGATGTCAGTTTGCCTAATTAGGTTCTGTGTGAGGACACTTGTTGCATGTCTGCCCTTTATCACACCTTTCATGTCTGGCTGTACTATCAGTCATGTCAAGTTAAAGCAGTATCATGGAAGTATTTCAAAATTATGCAAACTAAAAAGTAGAATAAGAGTTGGTGGTGGTGGTGGTGGGGGGGGAGGTGTTCAGTTGAAATGAAGACTAATGCTGCAGCATCTTTTCCTACAGTACTCTGCTGTAATCAATAGACATAGTATTTAAATTGTCAGGTCTGCTGCCATTATTTAAAGGTTAATGGCAGTAAAACAGGACAGCTGTGAAAAGATCAGGAAACCCAATGTGACCTGTCTTTCCTGCACTTTTTTCTCCCTTTCCCTTTTTCCTTCACATAGTGTCTGAGCAATAAACCCCTCACAGTTCAGAGTGGTCCAGAAACCCACTAGCTGACATGTGTGGTTATACATATATAACACACGGGAGGAATTCCAGGGTGGACATTGTAAAAATAACTCTGCATCATGTGGAGATCATCCTGAGCCCGTCAGAAAATGCTCGCTGACCCGTTTACACTCCTGTTCTGTCTTCTCACTCTGGTTTGTTTGAGGTACAAATTCCCAAATTCCTTCTCTGACAAACACATCCTGACGGCGCTGCTGTGAAACCACGTAAAAGGCCCCATTCGGACTTTACAAACTCACATGTAGACACGCGCACACTCAACAGGCTCAGCGAGGAATGTACAGCATAGGTAGCCAAGCAGACAGCCCGCTGGGGCAGATGGGATCAGGATCTATTCGGAACTGAGCCTTCTTTTCCATCTCAGACCATAGAAACCACTTATTAGATAAAGTCTTGATACAGAGAAATATAAACAAGCACAGACATCTATCAATAATTAGCCCAAAATGTCTCTGAGCATCATTATATTTGATACATTTTAAGTAAGTCAGCAGACATCTAGCAGCAAACACAGAGAAGATAACTAAATACATATTTATCTCCAATGAGCTGAGAAGAAACGGATCTGATGCTCGAAATGAGGGCAAGAAATGAACCAGCGAAAGAAAACTAGAATCTGACTTTCAGTGTGAGTGCGTACATGCTGGGACCAGAAAAAAGGAAGAGAAAACAAAGCTTGGCACACAAATATGCTGAACAGTGAAAATAAGGCTTCACCTACAGCGTTACAAGATCATTTCCTCCACCACTCTGCGTGTTGATTGGTCCATTTCTTCCCGGACTAATGAGAGGCAGCGACGTGCCAGAGCCTGCTGCTCAGGATCCTCCTGAACCATTAGCTCTCCATAAAGATACACACCCATAGCCTGCAACACGCACACAAATCAGTCTTATTCTGTCAGTGTTATGAATGTTCCCTTACGAAGTGTTGTGTGTATTTTACCTGATCGTGAACCAGAAAGTGCTCAACATCTGCGTAAGCTGTAGTATACGCGTTCTTCACCACCAGCTCACACCAGCGATGTCGAACCTGGAACCAAAAAAAAAAAAAAACCATTAATTATAAACTAGCTACATCAACTTGAAGATGCTTATTTTTAAGTAATTTTTTTTTTTAAGTTTCATCCAGAACAGGTTTAACTGATCCTACAATTCATCTTTAAAGGATGTGTTTATTTCTCTTGGCTGTGTGTGTTCGCAGTGTGTGTACAGGTGCATTTTACTGTAAGTGTGTGAAAGCTAATGCCTGGCTTTTCTCCCAGAGGATCAATAGGAGCTCTGTTGCTGCGATTACAGGAGAGATCAGAGACCGGCTCTGTCCCTGCCACAACTGTGCACCCATCATCCTTCATCATCTGCTCTGAGTGTACATGTTAGTGTGTGTGTGTGTGTGTGTGTAGGAAGAAGACAGGATGATAAAAGAGGTAAAGGAGTGATAAAACATTTCAGATAAAAAATCTTTTAAAGCACTGTCGCTTCTTTAAAGCCTGACGGTTTCCCTTGGCTGTTTTTTTCGTGGGTGTTTCAGTCTTTAACCATCTCCATACACCCTGGATAATAAACTGGTCCTTCAAAGAGTTTGGTAACCAAGCGTGGGATTTTTAGTGATTGTGATTTAGTGATGTTTTTTTTTTTTTTTAAAGGAGATAAATGATGAAACTGAAAGCTTCATTTAAAGGATACATTTTCTAAATATAAGTAAGTTTGTAACCCCTTTAGAGACCAAGCAATGCTCCGGGTTTGAATCCTTACATCACATCTGCAAACCAGTAAATAAAGTTTCAAATTGAAGTAATCTCATCAGGGCTTTCATGTTCCATATTCAGAAACACAATCCCAAAGCAACACATGTTCAAAAAGCATCTAAAGTGTAATGGCACTCTGCCTCCATCATATGGGAAAAAAGAGGGAATGAGTGTGTGTTGAATTCATGGACGTGTGCACACATCTTTGTACAGTATGCGGACCCTCTTGTGCCAGCCTTGCCCTTCTGGCCTGCATGGCCCCATAGCAGCTGTTCCCTGCACTGGGTTACATTCCTGGGGAGAGCCCTGGGGCAGAGCAGCTGCCTGGTGCCCCCCCAACCCCTCTCACACACACACACACACACATTTTTTTTTACTATGTTTCCTCTCGCAGGGCCCCACTCTACAGCACATGCAATTACACAGTGACATTCTTTCATTTATTACTGCACCACTGGCCTGCCTTCTCTCTCCTCGACCACCAATTTTAACACACGAAAGCGCCGCAACTGTTGCTCAAATACACAATGTGTGTGTGTGAGTGGACTTACCATGACAAACCAGCTTCATCCTCTCATATGGTGTAAAGTAAAATGTGCAGCGAATCAAAGTGCATCAGAGCATCATGTTCAGAGCAGAATTTTGGAAGATTTTATCATTTGTTTGACTGTTATATGGCTGTCATGTGTCAAAGTGTAAAATTAATAGAAATTACAGGTGCTTTGATTCACATTTTTATTAGGCAGCAACATGCTTTATCTGGGCTCTATAGTCTGCAGACAGGAAACTGAATCTGCCACAATCGTAATGCACTAGTCAGCTAAAAAAATCCTCTTCCTCATACTGTGCAGGTTGCATTTGGAAGTCTGGGCAGCTTCAACCAGTTGAGGCGTGGACTTGTAACCTCTGGTGGCATCCTGTGGTGTCGGTTTGAGGACACTGGCTGTGAATCTATGGGTAGGGTCAGCAGATCAGGCTTGTTAAGACAAATCTGCACGTATGCTCGATCGAAATTGCTATCTGTAGCATTTGGGGACTCAGTTTAATGTTTTGGAGAATTTATTGCATTCATTTAGGTTTTCTTGGGTAGTTTTTGTTGTTTGGTGTTTTGGTAGAGGAACAGAAGCCACACAGAGGAGCTTGTAACAATATTTAAGTAGGCAGTACCAAAAGTTTCTCAGCAGTTAGTTATTTCACCTGTTAGTAGTTTAAATAATTTTTACTCATTTCTGTTTTCTTAACTTGTTTGCCCACTGGTACTTATTAACCCTTGAGGGTTTACTTAAGATATTTCCTCCCTTATGAACCCTTATGAAGGATTTTATTTAAGAGACACAAGTTTTTTGCTCCCTTTATGAGCGACTTTGTTTTCAGTCTAATATGAGCCTCTTGATGCCTTTAAAAATGTCAGTTTTAAATGCCACAATAACGTTTAAATGACTTTTTTTTAGTTATTTCAAAGACAACGCTAAATATAATTTTTAACGGAAAGTTTAATGTAGGATGCTGAGCTTTAATATTATACTCACTGAATTACTAACAACCTTTCAGAAGTCATTCAAGCCAGTCATATCTGTCGAAAAGGTTTCTGTTCTCTGTGATGTAACCACTGAGGGGAAACAGAGGCAGAACTTCATTCACTTCTGTATTTATCCAAGTTTTTTTTTTAGATCTATTATCAATCACCTAAAATGAAGGTGGTGCCACACAAAGCAGAACTGTGTGGTGAAAGAAAGGGATGAAAACAGACTTAAGACAGAGGGGGGAAAATGGCCACATTTGTAAGGAGGGGAAAAGGTGATTAACCTCCTCTGAATGAGATTACCAACATTAGAAATGGACCATTGCCTTTAGAAAGGTTTGTGCAGGTGAGTGGGGGTTTGTGTGAGTGTGTGTTTTTCCATGCATGACTATGTGAATAATGACTCTTGTGTTTTTTTAGCAAACACTGGATGTGTTTTTTTTCCCAGTAATTTCAGGTGAGAATCTACTTTCATCTTCCAGGAAGGCTGACTAAAGAGACCCGAGTCTAAAGTGGGAGTCAAGGCCAAATACAAAGCCGCCTCACGTTGCGACCACAAGGTCAAACACTAAAGAAATTCTGCTAATTACATTTCTAAAAATATTAATGATACATGCTTGTGTTACTTGAATAAGTAGCCAGACTTAAATTTAACAGAAAATATTTAAGTGCAGCTTTAGTTGCCTGGATTCAATATATCAACTACTCGACTGACTTTGCACAACAGAACATCTGAGCGCCATTATATACATTACTGCACCAACAAAACGGCTCATATAATTAATAGGAACTTGTAAAAATCTAAATATGTATCAAATTTTTCTTTTCAAAAAAAGCCATGCGATAACGATGGAGGTTAGCTTAGACTTTTACAGGCTCTGACACAGCTGTGTTTTCACACTTGTGCTCCTGTACTTCGAGGAAGCATCATATGTAGTCTGAAACAGCTCACACACACATATGCAGAGTACAAACATAAAAACACACATGCACAAACACTGTTAATAGTACCTATAAAGAACTTTGTTCAGTACTAAAACATGAAGTGAATACTTGTGGGATTTAGTTCGTTGTAAAGAGCAGAGCTGCTGTTAAGGCACGATTTATTGCACATCACTAAGTGCTGTGTCTTGGGATTAAAACAGAGAGGAAACCTTCAACTTTTTATGACAAGAGGAGATTGTATAGCTTGTTTACGCATGCACACTTGTCTGAGCATGTGTGCACTTATTATGTGTATGTGTGCATTGTGTGTGTGCGGTCTTACCTCGGCGTCTTGTTCCTGGAGACTGTAGGTTTTCCGCAGAGCGCGCATTAATGCCACACTCAGCTCCGATTCTTCTAGCAGAAGTTCCAAAAGCATCACGAGTTGATCTGACGTTAACTAAGGACACAAAATCATTTAAATAAATGCAAGCGCCTTCATAAATACACTGAGATACATTAATAAACACCATGAGCTAAAATATAAATGGATATATTAATTGAATCCTGCAAAGTTATCTGGAGTAGCAGACTCATTTCAATGCTGGATATTGCTCACCATCTCATAAGCATATTTACATTATTTTCTGCAAGTTTCATTTTCTTTTCTATGCTGTGACTGCCTTGATGGAAAAAATCATATCAGTAGAAATCAGACAATTAATCTAGCTGGTGAAACAGGTCATGCAATATAAAACAGCTGAGATGGTTATTAAATAAAAATGGAAAATGAAGTGTTTTTTTGCACCATTGGGAAATATTTTTAAAAATCAGCAAAAAGATGATGAATGAAATATTAGGATTTAAATGAAAAGCAGAGATGGGAGGAAAACAAATCAATAAAGCTGTCTTTTTTTTTCAAACCAAAGAGAATAGACCTGTTCAGGAACACACAAGCTATAAATATCCTTTTGTCTGAGACTCAGAGCAAAGAAGAACAAGAAAGAGAAGATGTTTTTAGGAACTATGTAATGCCTTGATTTTCTTCCTAACACAGATTGTCTTTTTTTTAAGCAGACCTGAAGGAATCAGCCCATTTTGTTCTGATGACTAACATCTTCAGAGACGAGTATTCTGAGAATCAATGTGGGCAGGAATATGAGAGCGCGCTTCCTCCTCTGGGGTCAGCTGTGCCCAGCCTTGCCTCGCTCTCTGCTGGATACACACAGCATCTGCTCCCAGCCTGGGAAGCAATTAATGGCTGGAGGCCCCACGGTGACTAATGTGAAAATGAGTATGAATTATGTGTTTGTGTGTGTGTGTGTGTGTGTGACTGAGCGCAGCAGAGTGCAAAGGAAAAAGTGAAGACAGACAAACACCTTTCCTTGTATTCAGGTAAACACATGTTTTAAATGGAATTAATAGCTTTATTTTAGTGGAACTGAGTTGATAAACACATTCGTTTATTAAGTGTTGTTGGGAAATACTTGACCAAAGCTTTTTTCAGCTGTGGGAGGAATAACACAGACTTGGCTAGTAGTCACATCAAACACTACTACCCATGCTGCTACACACACAAACACAGATGATCATCTAGCTCTGTGGAACATCTGATATCCCTTTTTTTCCTTCAGCGTCTATTGACTCCTCTTTGAATACCTCTTCCCTCCATTTTGTGAACACTGAATGTTTTCTGGAGTGGTGTCTCCATCTCTTTGGGGCCCACCCATGATCCTTCTCACTCCCTTTGAAAAGTGAGGAGTCCACAGTAATAAACACCGCTGTCACACACGTACACACACACACCATCCCTCTGCGGTGCCTGTGAGCTCCTATTTTGGCTGTATGTATTTATGTTGCTATGGTGGTAATCAATATGTCTGCACCAGTGTCTCCAAAAACAAATTCCTGGTCAATGATGGTACATTTGAAACCAATTCACATTGTTATTATTATCCTGACACACAGGCATGCACACACTGTACACATGCTGACAAACGGGGACATGATTGTCTCCCTCATCAAATGTAACGTCTCCATGGTGCATTCACTGACAGCACTAGCTGTGTTTTGCACTTCAATAAAACCATGCAACCACAGACATTTACTAAAGCTTTGGATTAAAGTTAAATACTTGAAACTACTCCACTCTTTCCTTGGAATATATTCAGAGAAAATACTGGACTTTCCACATCTTTACACAAATGATAAATGAATTCTCGGGATTCCAGGAGGCTTTCCCAGCTGTAATTACACAAAAGGCAGCGTACAAGGTTACCAGTCCAATGCAGAGCCAACACACTCAGAACCACTCCTTCATAAGGAACATTTGTATTTCCATGGCAACGGCACATAGCAACATTTTTTCTATATGGTATGCATAAGAGAAAACAGTTGTCCCTTTTTAGTTGACTGTATATTCATTAGAAATTAATTTGAAAAGGAATCAAACACTCACATCTTTAACAAGGTGACTCTACTTTAAATGACATTCAATTGCCTTTTTCTATCTAAGCACTGCAGCATGTGCTTCTGGTATAGGCGTACCCAAAACCCTGCACCTTACCTCATTTCTGCCTAACTGAGACTGACCAAGGCTTCATCTCACTGGACTTTTATCAGAGAATTATGGCATGTTCTGAATCATAGCTGGGAGTCTGAAACCCATTATGAAATATGGTAAGAAATATAAAGAAAATGTGTCAAATAAATGCATACGAGACATTAAAAAAATGAACAGAGGACAAAAGGGCGGGGGGGGGGGTGGGGGGGTGGGCGAGAGGCAACCACAAAATGGGATAAAACTCAACCAATGGATACACTTACTGTAAAATAATAAATTTCCCCATAAGAATAAAGGATTCAGTACAAATCATGAGGCCCCTTGAGTCAAATTATTTACTTGTTAAATTATAAAGTAAAGTTTGACTAGAACCGACTGGGCTTTAAAGAAATACAGATGTACTGGTAATACCTACTGCTTTCGTTGCACCACTGGGGGAAATATCCTGCTTGTTCAGTCACACAGCATTAAGGGGGTTGGAGACATTGACTAACTGTGACATTATAAAACCAAACTGTGATTTCTGAGAGGCCATTGAATGGTGTGTGCATGTGTGCGTGTTGCCATTGAGCCGCTCGGCTGCCTTTTATTTCTGTCTGACCGCAGGCTCGTAAAAACACATTCTGGCACCAGCAGCTAAAGGCCTCGGCCCACGCCTCAGGTGCTAAGGTTTCACTCTTTCTTTCCCTGAAATCCCTCCCTTTCTCTCTTCCCTTGCCTCTGTCTCCAGGACTGTCTGTTACCCGTCTCCATACCAACACCTTTTCACTCCAAGTTTCAATGCCGCAACCTCCTGTCTGGATCCTGCAATTAACCCCCCCTTTGCTTCCTTTATATCCTTTCTTTCTTTCTTTATTTTGCGCTTGATTTGCAAATTACATCGATCTGCCCAAACTGCAGTGGCACGTCCAGGTCTTGAGGAGAGAGAGCAAAAACACTCTGAATGAACTGGTGCAGCTGCAAACATGTTTTGTGCAGCTACAGGAATAAAGCGGCTAATATGGAAACAAAAGATTTAAGATAAACTCTGCATTTTACTCTGCATAATACATTTTTACTGGTTTAAATCAAGTTGCACCCTGTGTGCGGCAAAGCAAGGAGTTAATTTAATTTAATGATCATATGTCACATGTTAGCAGGAGGCCCATCTTAGGTGTAATCTGTGCTTGCAGAGACATGTGTGGAAAACTATAGTAGAAGATAAAGCAGTAATGAAAGGAATCTATAAATACAGTAAGTGGCTATAGAGAAAATGAATTCATTCACTGTGGAGATATGATACAGCAATCTCGTGGTTTCATATGGTAAAAAAAAAAACTGCCTGCTGACACTGGATTTGTAAACCCATTTTGGGTAATGGGTTGGAACACAAATAGACATACAGGAGATACCGAAAGGTCATCTATGAGTCACATGTTGCCCTTTAAACTTGTGCAACCGAGCTGTCTGTTGTTCCACCGTATCCTCAGATGATGTCACACCTGCTTTCGCTGCCGGTCTGCAGTGATCTCAGCTCACAGAGAGATGACCTCCATGATGACCGGCAGCTCTGACTGTCTATCTGTAATTTAATCATTAATGTCGCACTTTCGTTGCTTTTTCGATTTAACATCTGCTCTAATCAACAACCACAGCGGCTACAGATAACAGGAGGCTGCACATTTGCATGTGTTTGTGTGTTTGTTTATCTGGCTGCTGCAATCAGTCTTCAGCCTAATCAGGAATCAAAGCAAAGACAAAAATTCTAAAAAGTCACGTTAAAAGAATGGAAAAAGTCAATAAAAATAACTGATTCAGAAGTTTTGACCTTGCAATGGCTGTTGGGATCTATTGTGTCATTATTGTATTGTGTGCAGACAACAGGTCGATTGTCAGGCAGTGTTCACCAGTAGGAGTATAATGGGAACAAATACTAACAGCCTGTTAAATGCATTGCAAGCCATCAGAAGCCATTTAGGAAATAATCACTTTTGAGTGTCTAAATTATGCTGTGTTAGCTAATTACAGTGAGATGTTAGCATGGGTTCTTCTCCCCATATCTCTAATATTTGTCCATGCGTGGTTATGCAAACAGGTATCTTTGAGTGTGTTTAATCAGCTGCTGGTTGTCAGGGTGGGTTGACCCAAGTAGCTGCTCTTCCTCCAACCCGTATTTCCCCCCTTGGCCTTCAAGTTCACAATCAGTAAGCCAATCACAAAGCAGTATGGGGGTCACACCAGGCTGTAAGTCAGAGGTTAAGCAGAAAAAGAACACACAGTGACCGTAGCAGCGGGGAAGGACAAGAGACAGATAAATACAATGAAAAGGCAAAGCCAAATGCACGTGCGCACGAAAGCTGAACTTTCAGCTGGCATGTATGACGTGTAGTGGACGACTTTTGGAATTTGATATGTAAAATACTACGTTCCTGTAATTTACCATTAATCATGAAGGAAATTAACATGTTTTCTCTCCTGCTCATCAGCACTCTGGGTCATGTTCATTCACACATACACACACCTCCAAAACAGGAAGTTTAATTAATCTCTGGCACTTTGTGCTTTGACGCAGGCTGTAAATCTGACAGTAGGCTTTCCACCGATCGGATCGGCTTGATCGGATCGGCCGATATTTCAACATTTTTTCCTATTTTTTTGATCG
>JBAMHX010000013.1:10834255-10857924 GCA_037177515.1 Pseudomugil tenellus
CACACACACACACACACACACACACACACACACACACACACACACACACACACACACACACACACACACACAAGTACTTTTCCTCTGATCATTTCCCATCCTGACGTGAAGTCTGGCCGGAAACAGCCATTTCCCTGAATGTTCCCATCTCTCCTCCGGCATACTCCCTCATCCCCGATTCATTGGCAATAAATCACAGTAAGAGACGGAAATAGACAGAGTGAGGAGGAGTTAGGGAGAAAAAGTGTATGAGATTAAGAGAAGTGGAGAAGGAAGAGGAGACGGCGATATAAACCAGGAGAGCGTGCGGTGGGAGATTGGAAGAGAAAGAAGAGGGAAAACCAGATGTGTCCTTTTTAACGTCAGATGAGGTGGTGCTCACACTGCCAAATATGGCTGAGTGTACATGAAAGCAGAGATGTCCAAGGCATAGTACTAAACACTTGTGTAACAAGGGCGTATTTGTGATTCAGAATGTGATATGACCAGCTTTCTAACCAAACATAATCTAACTTCACTCATTCATACAACTTACTAGTTTATCTTGCATCCCTCTTAGCGACAAACAAAAGTGTAAAAATATCAATACGCCTCTTTCATCCCAGTAACACTAATGGCCGAGTAATGTTAACCACCTGTAAACCCCACCCAAGTGAAGAGCCTTTTGATCATGCCCACCCTTGTGTTTACACTCCTATACAGCAGATCCAGTTACCAATGCCACCTCCCCTGTCCGACAATCAACATCACTCTTCATTACAACTCAAGAGATTTCATTCACCACTCAAACTCAGCTCATTTCTTTGTGGGTTTACATTGTCTCCAAAAATAGAATCAGGCATCTTTGTCACTGTAGCAGGACTGCACGGTCCATTTAGTAGCCGCTTCAGAGCTTTAGATCTGAACATTGTGCTCACAAAAATGGAATGAACAACAACATGATGACAGCTGGCTTGACAAAAAACCCCACAACAGACACTAAAAGCACCTTGTGACAAGACAGCTAACAAATTATAATATCGATTTTGTTATTCATTTTGATTAAATAAATTTCATTCTGACTTGAAAAATGCTTACATTATTCATTTTCAGTAGATGACATGTTATATCTTCACAGGTGCTTTTTTTCTCAACTACTGATTGCTGTTTAGGCACAATTGAGAAGACAAAGACAAGATGGACAAAGATGGAGTCTGGTTTTACATCTACCTGCTAAGATGTATCTGGTTTGTAGAGAAACCAGAAACGTAGAGACGCATTGCCACTGTGAATTTCTGGATAATTATACACTAAAACTGTACAATTGTAAAAAAAATGTTTGATTGAGAACAATCTAAATTAAATATACATTCCTGTCTTTTAAACCAACTGGCTGATATAGTATCATTATGACTAAATGTTTAGCAAATATTCATCATTCTGATGGACAGAAGAATGGGAGACTATTGCAGTTTCTAAGGTGTGTTGTTCACAGTTAGAAATAACGTGTTGCAGAACAATTTCAGCAGGAATGTGAAGAATTCAGGATTACAACATTTCCTTGAATTTGTTTATCCAGGGGAAGAGCTGTGTAAACATTTATTATATACAGAACCTTATCACATCTGTACCAAAAAGCTCAAATGTACTATATTCTGATGCAAAAATAAAAAACAGATTCATTAAAATCTAACATAAACAGGTCACTTACTTCAGACATTAATATTAACTTTAAGTCTGCAGGTCAGAATTTGATCTTAAAGTTAAAAAAAATGTTATTTTGACTCAGCTCCATCTGCCGGCCGTTAAACCCATTCCACAGGCCAGTTGTCCCACAAAGCCTGAGATTACTAAACACAGCATACAGCAAAGCTGCACTGACGTTGTTGGAAAAACTAAGGCACATTATGATGCTACCTTCAGGGTATTTTAGTTTGGAATCTATTACATTGATATAAGACCCAGATCAATTACAACTTAAGTTCTTCTCTACAGAGCAGAGAGGTATGTCATTAGCAAAGTAGTTGGCCAAGATCTCCAGCTATTCACAAATTTTTCCCTACAGGGTTTCCTGTCCTGATCAGCAGGGGCAGATGGACCCCCTCATTACTACGACCGCAGATGAAAATGAGAGCAAAATGAGGCCCATTACCATGCGGGCGTGACTAATATCCCTCTACAGACCTCTCTACACACTCTAAGCACACACTCACTTATCTAACATGCACATGCAAGGAACACGTGCACATGAAAAAAAAGCCAGACATGCACACTAAGATGCTTGCGAATCAATAACAGAAACTAAGACGAGGAGATGATTGTTATAAACCTTGACTCTACAATATTGACCAGGCTGCTCTGTGTGGGTGGGATGTCTGCTTTGTACCATGGTGTGCACAAATGTTAATCATCCCTGATGTCCATTAGTTTTAAATGCAACACTTGCTCAGCCTAACTCCTCCTCACTACCTTCTCACCATCTCTTCCCTTTCCTCCTAACATCCCTCCATCGCCTTGCTCACCAATATTTCATCTTGTTAGCGTCTTTTCAAATGCTCGCAGCAGCTTGGTTATCTTGGTTCCACCGCTGGTCTAAATCTAACTTTAAATATCATGTCTTCAATCTTTTGCTTGTTTTCTTCACACAGAATTATTATCTCTTTTCCTTCTGCTAATTTCTGCCAATTTTGTTTTGCTTTTGTTGGTTTCAGGTCTTGTTGAAGCTCATCTTCTTGCACCTTAAACATATTTTTCACTCCAAATTGAACAGCTCTAAGAGAGAGCCACCTGGGACACCCAACGTAGCATCATGTTTTTATATTTTATTCCATGATCCAGTCAGATCTTCATCTCTGTTTCACTCCCAACTATTTCTTTTCCTTCTAAGCTTTCCTGACTCTTGTCTTAACCTTCCTCCCTCGCCTTCGGTGATCAGGTCTGCTTAGTGATTTATAGCCTTGCAACAGGCTGGTAGACGGAAGGAGGAAAAAGGGAGAAGAGGTAGATCAGGAGGGGAGGGGGTGGTGGTGAGGAGAAATGAGTCTGTTTGGCGTTTGAAGTACATGAAGGAGTAATATAAAATACACCTGGTCCGTCCATGGGGCACTCACTGTTCGGAGAAACAAAGAGAGGGGAGGGGGGTATAGGGGAGGAGAGAAGCGAGGGCTTGTGCCGCAGGGGAGAAAGGGGTAAGAGAGGAAAGAGGAGTGGATGGCGTAAGAGGGGGGTCACTCCGTGTTTCCTTTCAGAATGGCTTTTATGGTGTAACTTCAAACGCTGACCTCCCACGCCCCCGCCCCTATATCACCCCGCTCCATTCGTCCGTCCATTCACCCCTCCCTCCTCTTTCTCACTATTGTGTATGGCCAAGTGGACAGTAATTGGCTATTCTTTCATGAGGCTGATTTCAGCACTCTCTGCCCCCCCACAGGAAGAGGCCCTTTCGCTGCCCCTTAGAAGTAAACGTACTTGTGTGCATGTGTGTGTGTATGTATGTTGTAAAATATGCCAGACGGTAGGTATCAGGTGGTTTGGAGGGGGCTGCTCTGGCATTTCATTCACTGTGCTCTCTAAACTACAATACAGGAACTGAAGGTAATCTAATTATGCTGTTACATGAGGTTTCAAAAGATATATAACAGATTTCAGATGCAACTTAAATGTGAATAGATTTATACTGCTCACCTTTTATCTACTTGGAAATGTTCAAGATAAATTTAAAGCCCCAAAAAGACATGACACTTTGAGAATAAAAAAAGAATGTTTTTACAGCAAAGTGCACTTGCTGAACTTGTTTGCGGCATGAAATGTGCAATCTTTGCAAAGATTTTGAACAGTCTACAACATGTGAGCATATTCTTAGTGATATATAAAAGCAGCTCTTCTCTTGCTAATGACTTCTGGCCCTCTGTGGCTCATAGATCAGTGTGCGTTCATTAATGATGCAGGCGTCTGCAAGTGTGTGTGTCAATTAGTGGGTGGAGGGGATTAGCCATCTCCAGAGAGTCCTAATTAAAACTACATACGCAGGCAAAACCATATTTCTTTGGATTTTTAATGGCGTTTTTTTAGACACACAGCAAATCGACAGCATGGGAAGAAAGGGAAGGCAAAGGTCAAATAGAGCCCTGAATGTCAGGGCTCTATGGTGGCCGCCTCCCCCAGACAAACACAGACAACGCATACACCTTGACCATGACCACACACACACACTGTATGTGATGTATACAAGCTCTTAAAAGGTTAGACGTCAGTGGAGGACAACGTAAACACAGACTTAAAGTGCAGGGTAGTCTGTCCTGGCAGACACAACACATAAACAGAGTTAAGGATAACTGTGTTGTCATGCAAACAAAATTACAGCAAATCTAAAAAATTACAGTAAATAATGCCACACTCCCCCTCCCCCACAAGACATATTAAGAAAGAGGTTTCCAAAGGAGAAAAGGGGCATATGTAAGATAGAGAAGTAGAGCAGAGGTGCAACAGAAGAAGGACTTAATACAGCAGAGTGCCTACCTCTTTGTAGTTCACCTTGGGTTCTATTCTCTTCCGCTTTCTGCCCTTCCCCTGGTGCCTCTGACTGAAGAGAATCCATTTTACAACCTGCAGGAGGGAGGATGGTGGGGGGGTGAGGTGGTGAAGGCGGGAAAAGGGAGGTTGTGTAGAGGTAGACAGGAGGAGACGGTAAAGTGGCAGGATTGGAGTGAGAGGGAGGATTTGACAAAAAAAGGGAGTTAATCACACAGGTTATTAGAAAGGTGACACAATCACACAAAGAAAGAGACAAAAAATAAGTATTTACCTCCAGTAGAAGAATGACTTAAAGGTTTTTTATTTGAGATATATAAAGATAAAGCAGAGGCAACACACTGAAATCACTTTGGAATTCTTAGCAGGCTGTGAAGTAGATGCTCATTGGATTACCGCCCCTTCCCTCTAACAGCATACCAATAATTCCAACTTTTCTGCGCTCACTCTTTCAACACTAATATCCAACACAAACACCCATGGAACGATGGAAAGAACAGAGTGGAAATCCCGCTTTGCAGTCACGTGTCTTTAATGTTCTTCACATAAATTCACAAAGCAAAAAGAAACAATCAAATATAACTACAGACTAAACTGTATCCAAACACTGAAACTGAACACAAAGTTGGCTTGTCAATGCAGTAACTCAAGTTTGTTTTTTTGTTTGTTGTTTACAGAAACTTAAATTACAAAAAGCCCTTAAGGTTTGATTATTAATGAGCTTAGCAGAAACACAGATGGAAGGATTTGAAATTATAGGCAAAGCCATTAAGGACAACATGGGAGCTTTAAAGGAAATCTAATAGGCAGCACAAAATGACACGCAACAGATGCAGAGCACTGTGTGCCGCACTTCACTCTGGGGCAGAGAGAGGGAGAGACTCAATCAGGGAGCAAACAAGAAAGAGAGAAGCAAGCGAAGTGAAAGAGAGGTAGAAATAAGAGATGTTATCACAATGCTGTGAAAGCCTGCAAAGAACACGAGAGAAGAGAAACAAAGAAGGCGATGAAGAGGAGAGAGAAACACCAGCTTAACTTAAAAAAGGAAAAGGAGGCTCATGAGAATCTGATGATAACCACATCAAGTAGTTTAATGGCCAACGTTTTAGATGTGAGAATGTGAGAGTTGCCCCTGATTCTGTCTGCCACTCCCTGAAGATAAGAAGAAGAAAGAAAAAAAAAAGAAGACAGAGTGCCTACCTCTGCTTTGACTTCTTCCACCAGCCTCGCCTTTGACCACACGGCGCTCCTTTCATATAGCCACTGAACGACAGAGAAGAAGGGAAAGCAGTGAGCCGGGGGCAAGTGATCAGGACAGAGTGGAATGCTTTGCAGAGGCAGAGAGAGAGCCTGAGCAAAGCAGGAAGGGGAGGGAGAGGTGGGAGGAGAGGAAAGAGGTGGGAGCGCTATCACTTGTTCCTCTGACGGAAACTCGCTACTTGACTCCGGAGGATGACAGAAAGGAGGAAAGTGGAGGAGAAGAGAGAAAAATGAGGAGGAGGCGGGTGAAGGGAAAAAAAATCACCTGACTAACAGGCAACATGATGGACACTCACCTTAGTCCATTCCTCACACACACACACACACTCACAAAATGCAGCGGTAATCATGCAAACACACACCTACGCATTAGAGCAGCTAGTAGGCACAAACACACAGCACTTACTATCTCATCTTACTGAAGCTTTCAGCAGAGGCACAGCTCAAGAGAAGTGAATCACGCACCAGTGACTATGATGGTAACTATTGTGTGTAAATGTTTGCTGGTGTGGCAAGGAAATGATGAAGCATACGGACGCTCATGTCACATCGCTCACACACAGAATAAAAAATAAAAAAACAGCAGTGGCTTCATATTCAGCCTAAAGATTTGATACACACTCCAAAGACGTTCCCACGCACACATGACTCCACGCAGCTTTCCTGCTACAATCGTTGCCATAGCCACACACGCGCAAAGTTCAGTACTATAACTGCATGCCTAAGCACTTATCTATGACTATTTCACAAAAGTACTCCAGTGGCAGGAGAGGTACAGAGAGAGAAGGAGGTGTTGGAGTGGGCAGTATAGATTGGAGTGAGTGTTGAGGCAGTAAATTGGCATTGTGTAACAGGATACCGCACATAGCTTTGTTGCTGCTTGGATTTCTACTACTATCCTCTGAATAGCAAGCCCTTTGTCTGCCTACAAGTTACTGGTCCAGCACTGTTGTTTTGTAGGCTTATCTAATGAATCAACATTAGGGAGCGTGTACAAACTCCCTCACGTTTAAGCACAGAAAGAAAGCAAATAAATCACATGATCTATTCAATTCAAAGTAGTACTTTCTGATATACCAGTGTTCACGTGGGAGCTAATGTAAGGGGAAGGATGTGGCCACTGTGACTTGTGTTGGTTTATCACCTGTAATCTCTGCTTACAGAGTCACAAGTGACCATATTTGAACAATATAGAACAAAAAGGTGATAATATAAATGAACTGGGAAAAATTTGTATTTTTTTTTACCTAAGATCTAGGGCTGGGCGATTAATCAATTTAATCAATTAATTCCAATTTGTTGTTTGTGAAGATTGAAGATTTATTTTTATGAAAATTAAGATTTTTTTTTTTTTTGCCTTCCCAGAACCTTTTGGGCCTTTTTACATTATAGTACCGTCAGCGTACCCCTCTGATTTCCCACAAATCCGCATAAACACATCAACATGGCAGCTAGCAAAGAAGAGCTTCTTCCCAAAAAGGCCAGTTTCCTTTATTATTTGGACTGGTTTGACTGGTTTGGTTTTGCAATCATGAATTTGAAGCAATAAATGCTTAATTGCAAAATATGTTTAAGGGCTGTTGCTTCCAAAGGTGGGAGCACAACAAATTTATTTCAACACCTGAAACAGAGACACTCAGCGGGATGGGAGAAATTGTGCATCCATGACATGCCCAAAAGAGCAACAGCTATAAAACCCCACCAATAGAATTATTTTAACTCTGTCTCCTAAGAAAAGACGGGCCTGATGGAAAGCCATCATGGACATGATCTAAAACTAAAAAGCCTTCTTGAAAAAAGAATCATTTTTGTCGCTTGTTTTTTTTTTTGGTCTGAAAAAATCAGAGATTTTACTTTTAGCCCATATCATCCAGCCTTACTAAGATGCATTTCTTTTTTCAGATGTATTTCTACTTAAAAACATTTAAAAATGACCAGAAGAAAAATGATCAGAAATGATGTTTGTGATTGACAATATAGGGGGAAAAAAAGAACTGATCATTGTTTATGATACGTTACATATTCAGTACAATACAGTAAATTTAAGTGATTTCTAAATCTCAGCTCGATCATTTAATAAAATACTATCCTTCTTACAGTACGCAAGGACATAAGGCGAATCAATTTATTGAGTGAAGTGTCCAACTCTGCTACAATAGGTTGTGATAAACCCTCTCTCACGTTTACCGGTGCTGGCCTTGTTGTGGTCTACTTCCGCATCTATCAAAACAACTGACACACTCTATAACTTGTGGTATGAAAAGTGTCAAGCCATGAGTTGATCTTCTGATCCTTTATTGGTATTTTGTTACCAGTATTTCCTGTGTGCCAGCTTCTTCTACCAAGCTGGGATCTGTGGAGGATGTTCACCTGGGTGAGTGTAAGTTTTATTAAGTGCAGAGATGCAGGAGACTGGCTCCATCTTTTACTTTCAAGTAATATTTTTTAAAGTTTACTGTGGCCAGTTAATTGGAAGCGCCTGTACATGTGAGCGTAGATGCAGCTGCAAACCCTGAAGACTAGCAAGTAAATCATAGCAATCATAAGTTCACCGCAGACATACAGCAATGCTTTAGTTACAACAAAGAGACCGCTGTGTTGTGTGACATTTGATAAAGTTTGTTGGAGCTATTTGAAATAACAGCAAAAAGTGCCGAAAGGGAATAGAGTCTCCTCATTTTGTGATCTTTTGCTGTGCAGCAAAAAAGGACACTAAAGGAAGGAAGTAACAAAAGCAATATCGTTTAATTTCATACAGGATGGGTGTGTTTTGGTGTCACAGCTGTTGTTTTGTGGTGGTAGTATTGCCCCTTTTTACTTATAACAATAGAAAAAGCATGAGCTCCAGGGACAAGCGCTACTTTTACAAAAGCTGAATAGGCTTAATCATGAGAAAAATTTAACTTTCTGCCTGAAAGAACAGTTTGTAATAACATGCTGATATAATAAGAAAAGCAGCAGCACCTATATTAGGCTGTGATAACTGCCATTTATCAATAACCCAACCAGAAAAGGCTAAACATAAATAATTAATGTAATAGATGAAGTTAAATGTGGAAGAGAAGGTATCCGACTGAAAGCTCTGGCAGACCAAGGGTGCCCTTTATTTAAACACAGTATCTCAGTCTACATCCGTTCTCCCAAAGGGTGTGCTTACTCATCTAAACTCTGAGGTCTAAAATAGCCCCTCTCATTCCACATCTCTTACTCCAGGATTGGTGAATGTCATTATTTATTATTAGGCCAAACCATTTCCTGTCTTTCTCCAATTTAAGCACATTGTGTGGCAACGGGTGGGAGGTAGAGGGGATAAAGACAAACAAACGGAGAGATATTTTAAAAACGCGTTTGCATCTTGTGTACACAATACACAAGAGCTTGCATTTGTAAAAGGTTTCAATCGATCTGGGTGATCTCATTAGCCAGTGACTGGCACATCAAACAACAAAAAAAGGAGGAAAAAGAGCCTGCCAAGTGCACTTAGCCATCATCCAATCAGGTGTGAGAAAACAGCAGCCCGTCTACACTGTCCTTCCCACCCTCAGAGGCCCCTGAAGGGCTCTTATTACATCACCACGTAATCTAGGAGGTGAAGGTTCCCAGACAGCAACACAAGAACAGACACACAACAATGCATATACACACAAGGGTAATTAAGATCAGTTACCATGGAAATGGAGGAATTGAAGAAGCTGTCAAAGTGGATTGATTGTGTGAGTGTGTATGTAACCTTGCAATCTGAAAGTCGCCTTTTTTTTTCAATATAAGGGCATAGCATAAATGATACAGTAAAAAACTAATAATAGATTTTGCATTTCAACAGCACAAGAGGGAGAAAATGCATATATTTTTCAGATCATACCAGAATGTGTTATCCATAAAGTAATCATCATAGAGCGGTCTCTAAATGCCTATTGTCTAATTATCACACATGTATTAACCCCAAACATGTATATAAAGACTGTTATTTTAATTTAAAGGGTGAATATAACTCATAACCTTTCCATATTGATACAGATGTTTGGCTTCTGTTATTTATGCATTCAGCTCATTCCTCCCAGTAACACAAAAGATTTGTGTTACAAGTTTATGCTATGTAGGACACATTACTTCTAAATCTAGCTACTCTTGCTTAGGTTTTTGGAAAGAATATATACTGTGAATTTAATATTCATTTTGGATATATTAGAAAAGAAAAATACACAAAGACTCTGCGTACCTTTGGAATTCCTGGTCGATCGAGCCATTCAGCAGAAATTGCACTGAGGGTGAGGCTTTTTCTGGAACACAATGGCACAAGTGTTGGTATTAGTTCTATTATTAAAGCAATAATTGTTATTGCCCAAGACACCCTTTTGAAAACATGCCTCTGGGAAAATACTGCAAGGGGTCATGGCAGACTTGAGTTTAGGACAACACCCTAAACAAAAAAAAACTTTCCTATACAAGGTCAGGCAAACAGACATACACAGACAATGAATTGGATTCATGTGCTGTGAGCAAATATGTGTGTGCACGGGCCCATTGGGGGAGGCCCCAGAGCGGATATGTTGCACGTGAAGATTGGGAAATACAGCACACATTACAAGCACAGTGACTAAACTGATTTGCAAAGACAAATGTGTATGCAAATAGGATTCCACAGGCAAGTCGGCATATATATATACATATATATATGCAAACTGTAAGGTATACATTGAAAGCACACACAGAGTGAAAGAGTAACCACACAGTATACCATTTACCAAACTATCAATCCTTACCACCTGTGCTTAAAAAAAATCTATATGTGTAAAGCTTTTAGAGGGCAGCGTAACATTAAGCCCATTAAAAGGTTGTTTTGTAATGAAATATTTTTCCTGAGTTATGTTCCTCCAACTGAAGCTCAGTTACTAATTCTCACACTTGTCATGTATGTTCCTAATGAAACCTTTTCCTCAAAGGCAAACCAACTTTTGCATCTTTTACATAAAGTAACCTGTAATCATGCTTATCATGCTAATCATTTTTTCACCATGTGTCGGAAAAGCTCGGTTTTCTTTCCTGTCTAACTGCTCTGAACAGTCAGCTAATTAATGAAAAATGTTGAAATGGAAATCATATTTTCCACTGCGTTCCGTTTCATATTCCATTCTTGGAAATGCCAACTTCCTGGTTCACACAGAAAGGTATTATGCGAACTGTACTTCCAATTCTAGCCGAAGGCTAACACACAACCCCTGTAGGAGTTGTGAGAATAACAGAATCATGACAGAGAAGATGTTAAAAGGTGCCTGTGTGGCAAAAAAAAGGTAGGGATGACTGATTGATAAGATTGTGTAACTTCAAAACATGAAGGAAATTCCAATCTTTCATGTATTGTTTATTTTTAATGACTGAGGATGTAATGTTCCAATTTTTGCCAAAATCAGAAGCAGTGACCGTAACTTTCAGGTTTTGGCCAGAAGAGCTGAGTCATATCCACAAAAGCATAGAGATAAATGTGTGCACACCATTCCCAAGAGAATTTGGAGCATTCTAGTCTTTTCTTGTCTGGATTAAGACTTAATCAGCTTGTTTGTAATTCATCTTAATAGACAAAAGAAAACATAACATCACTTTGAGTGATGCTAAAGAAAAGGTGGGCTTAAACTAAATGAAACGAATAACACTATATAAAAATATTAAAATATACAGTTTTTTCCTAACATGGGTTATTTAGATTATTCAGTGTGAGGAATGTGTAAAATGGTCATTAACCTCAACAGTGGATGCCTGTTCTTATCCTGAACCCTTCTCTTCTTGTGAGCTATTTACTGACAGAGGCATCAGATCCAAATATTGATTGCTCCCAACTCCTTCTGTTTAATTCAATCAATTTCTGATAGTCTAGCAGCACACTCCAAATGACTACTGATGGTACGTACAACGTCAAGTCTCTGCAGTGCGAGTAATGCAGGAAGTACATTTTCAAATCGCAAATTGGGGTTTGTATTATTTCAGAGAAGTGATGTCATTGATTACGCCCGAAGTCTCGCTGTCGGATGTACTACGTGAGTGGTTTCGGAAAATGGATCAGAACTCACCACAAGCATTATCTATGTCATATGAAAAAATATTTTGAGATGTTGAAAAATGAAGAGACAAATAGATAAACTCAAACAAAGTTAAAACAAATACATAGTTTCTTATAAATAATAAATACAAAGTTCTCTAAATTGTAGATCATTGTGCTGATTTAAAAAGCACTTTCACTGTCCTCTCCTGATTAAACCAATCCCATTTTGATGAACACAAATAGAACTCCTCCTGTCATGGTACTACATGGTATTACACTACCACATGATGGCCTTTCTTATCCCGTTCCCCTTGGGAATGAATATTGATCTGATGGAGTGGATTTAGAAAAAGAAAGGCAGAGGTAGGAGACAAGACGACGTGAAAAACAGACAGAGAAGACAACAAGGCACAGTGAAAGATGCACAGGAAGAGGTTAATGAGGCATTTAGGAAAAATACAACAACTGAATGATTAAGCACACACAGAGATGCTGAGGGTAAATTAGATAGAAGGAGAGCAGGAGGGGCAGTTATCCTTTTACACTTCAATTAATACGAGAGAGGATGAAACTGCCCACTTAACAGGATTGGAGTCTGAAGCTTTTGTTGGTCATGTTTCCACACCAGTACCAGATTAGTCGGAGGGGAAATCATCTCATGCTCATGTATTAGACACTAAATCTATTAACATTAAAACCATTAACATCTGTTAAGGATAAAAAGCGTTAGCTATATGAAAACTAATTAGTAAAGATCACTCTCATTTGACTGGAAATATAAACCAGACCATTATTATTTTGCATTATGGAGTACACTAAGGTTGGTTTAATGGACCAATGTCTTCTTATATTATTTATTAGTTACATCCTAATTGCTGTGATTTGCATACCTCTTCATGTCAGGGAAAGTATTCAGGAGCATTTGCAGGAAATCCTGTTTAAAAAGAACAGAAAGACAGCATTTAGCGAGATGTTGGAGGAGGACAAACAGAAACATAAAGGCACACTTAAACTAAAAGTCAAACAGCATTAACGTTACATTCATTAGTTAGTTGGAATATTCAGTCTGCTGCAGAAACAGAAGCCAGGTGGAACACAGCACATGTCAGATACATATGAATACAGACGTCCAGGTGTGATCACTCCACTGCACGGCGCCAGAAGAATAAACTTATTCTGCTGAGCTGATATACAATCGTCAGTTTGTAGGAGCTGCTGGAGTGTTTTCAAAAACTGAGCGTAGCAGTTTACAGAGACAGTGTGTGAAATCAGTTTAAACCACACAGAGAATCTCAGATTCAATCTTCCCAACATATATCAATATTCTCCTCTAGTTAATCACTTTGATCTAAAGCCTCACCTGCGACAAAACAAGCTGCCCATGGTACTTCCCCACAAATAATCTGAAAAAGGCAACAAGTTGCTGCTCTCCCATTTGACTGGCCAAAAATTTCAGTAGGAAGTAACCCTGTAAAAAAGAACAAAACAAAATAAAGACAACATTAAAAGAGAATCTTCAGGACTAATCCAATTAAAAGCCGACCAGCTTATATACATAACTTATTCTCATCATTTGACATGTCTTTTCATTTCCTTTTCCCCTCTAACTTCCATCTATTTTCTTCCTTCTTCAGGCTTCTACCTCATTAATCTCTCACCTTGAGGTAGTGGACTTGCATGAAGGTTTTCTCAGGGTTGAGAGCATGTTTAACTGTGGAGGAGCCAGAGTCACTGACCTGACCTGTCTTCTCCATGTTTGGCCTGCAGGAGGACAAAAAGAGCAGTAAAATAAGATTACACAGGATGACAGAACAGGTAATGAGGTGGGCGTAAAGTGCACAAAAGGAGATTTTCAACACAGGAAAGAGTGCAGAAAATAGCAGAGGGACATAAATAAAATAAAAGGCAAAAATAGTATGACTATGAGCAAAAAAGACCCCCCCCCCCCCTTTTCCCCTGATGACATTTTAGCTGCAGGAAAACCACAATTTCAACAGAACAAGAGTACACTGTCAGCAACACTAAATTCAGCCACTCAGGCAATCTCTCAATAGTGGACACATTGCCAAGTTGCCATGCTTCGCTGGAGGCAGGCTGGAAATCAAGCTGTAGATTTATAATAGCATAGTATTCTGTTTATATGACCTCACTGCACTGTGCTCTGACTTTACTGCCCATGATTCACGGAGCAAACATATAACACTTCTGAAAAAAAAGCGACCAGCACAAAAAAGCCACGCTCTCTGCTTCACTTTCTCTGTCACATGTACACAAATCACGCCTTCATCCTCCATAAACACACCAACAAACACACATAAAGCCAATAAAAGCCTAGCAAACAAAACCCTGACATGGGACGTCGAGCAATGATAGTTTCAGTTAGCTGGTATTGATCAGGATGAGCAGATTAACTCAGTGTGCCAATAGGAAGGCCTTGAAGGATCAGCCTCCTACCAAGTCGATAACACAGGCGCCTGGCCCACCAATCAATACACCCTTCATCACTGGCAAGCACTTTTTCAGTCGGCTGCTTCATGACAAGACCAGACACACAAACACACTGTCAAGAGCAGATAGACTAATATATATATATATACATATATATATATATATATATATATATACATATATATATACATATATTTATATGTTAAAGCCAATGTTATGATTAGTTTCAGCTCTTTATTCCTTTCTAGTCCGTTTCTTTAAAAAAAAAAAAGCTAATTTGCAAGCAGGTGTAATTATACACCACTAGCATCTGTATCAAAGTGATGATAGTTTTCATATTGAAATTATTAGCTTAACTTTAAAGGATGAAACGAGGAAATAAAAATGATAAATATATATATATATATATATATATATATATATATATATGAATTCAAATAAATGGGAAAGAATGTGACAACCAATAGGTTTGATGCGTATTTCTTATGACGATCTTATTTGATTAATCACCATGAAAATGTATTTATGAAATAAGCAATTGAATGAAAACATGGGACAAATCATTACATTTTTAAAACTCAATTACAGCTTGAATAACAAATTACCTAATTGAAAAATTTTGCCAGGTGTGACATAAGTGTTTTTTTTTAAGAATTCTTTGATGTTCTGATTTCTAAATCTAATTCACGCATCAAATAAAAAGACAAAAAAATACCAGGATTAGTATCACTAGCCCTATCAATAGTTTATTAGTGTGTGTGTGTGTGTGTGTTCGCAGAATAAGAATTGATGTTGCAGTCTGTGTAACGATGGAGAGCTGGAGCCAAAAGGAAGTTAACAGGATTTATTAAAAGACAAGGAGGGATGAACGAAAACCTGTAGGTGGAGGAATCCAGGAGGGATGCAGGGACGATGAGCAGGAAGGCAGGCTGTGGTGTTTCCAGAACAGGGAAGGCAGGAGCAGCAGGAACAATCATGTGTTTACATTCAATGTCCGACGAAGGAAAGACTGGTGAGCTGAGGGATATAAAGCTGTGAGGGAATCAGGAACAGGTGCAGGTGATAATAGATAACGAGTCTGGTGGCAGGTGATGGTGATTGGGCTCATAGAGTCCAGAGCAGAGCATGACAGTCTGGATCTGTGTGGGTGTAAAATCAGAGTGCTGTAAAAAGAAGTTCATGTGTAGCGATGAGCATTTAAACTTTTTTTAATTTCTGCACAAATTCATTTAGAAACATCTTTGGTTTTTTCTTCTTTAGATAAACCACCAGCTGTTTTATTTCCGCTTCATTTCTTCTATTGGCTTCTCTTTTTCTCAGGATGTAGAAATTTGAGTAAACACATATCTACAAGGTTTACAAAACTTCAAGCTGCTGTCACTTCTGTGTCTTCTTCTAGGAAAGTTATGGATGCCAATCACAGGGAGAGGTGGGTCTCCAACAACATGTACTGGGAGCTCCGCAAAAACCCCGGCTTCATCAACATGGAGCCTACCGTGAACCTGTGGTAGCACATGGACCGCTCCGTCCACCACAGACAGGAAGGCTGTTACCTATGCACAAGAAGGTGTTGAGGAAACCATGTTTGAACATCTGTGTGGATGGATAAGAGCAACTGCAGAGATGAGGAACAGCCTGATGCCCGACAACCCTGTTGAGGTTACGACGCGCTACCACATGGTCATCCATCCATGGAAATATCCTGTAGGGTCACCTTCATCAGGCTGGGTTGTCAGGGCAACAATCATACCACTCTAATGTAGATCTTTCCTCAGCTCTTTCTGACTTCAGAGTTTGTCCTTGCCTTAAAAAAAGAAAAAAAAACCCGTCCTGCTGACGGGGTTAGGCACCGTTTAGCTGAAGCCATTTACTTTCCAGCAGCAGTTTGGTTAGACTAGTCTATGAAGTAGACATTTTGATTGCCTACCTTGCATGTTTAGAGAGCAGCTTTCACTGGCATAAAGCCACATTTACTATATCATCAATTATTGTAGAAAAAAAAGAGGTATTTTTATAAAATATCCTGGACTTTAGTGAAAGAGAACTATGTGAATTGGCAGATTTTATTTATTTTTTGCCTTTTAATACTTTAAATACTGAGATAGCAGTGTCCTCTCTGGGGAAACATCTTATTTCTGATGATCTGCGACGGTAAAGGAGTCAAGACGCTTTAAAAAGGAAGTTAAAATCATTTAAATGGGAATAGTATCAACACATATCCGTTGTAGTGTAACATAAATACAGGGACAAACGTCGACTAATTTTAATTAATTGTACATGAAACCAACTCTTCACACGGTTGCATAAACTCATATATGACATCTTCAATATACAGATGGCACAGATTAAGTGTCGACTCACCTTTATGAATGTTTTGCGAAAAAATTCTGTTACTTTGAGCAGGAAAAAGTCATTAAAAGTACAGTAGAAATGCTGTTTGTCAAAACTTTCTGATTTTGGCCTTTAATAAAAGATCTTTTGTAGTCTAATCGCTCATTTATTTTACATCTGGCAACACTGCAGCATTACTTTCAATTAATGAAAAAAATAAGGAATCTCTAAAAAATGACAAAATATTCCACAAATTTATCTCCAAGGTTACACCAACCATTTTGAAAATATAAAACAGAATAAAAAGCAGCCAGTTTAGTACCCAAAACACTTATAAATAACTTAAATTGTTAGTCATCAAATCATGGATACTTTAAAATCTGAGTAATTATTGAAGAAATATTGTCAGCACTCCAAAAAGTTGCAGAATACAGTCAACAGTGAAACACCAGCGACACCTACAGGCCATTCTGTGACAAAACATGTTTTTAAATGGTTTAGATGTTCAAGCCAACAGAATTTAACATACAAATATAAATTACATATAAATCATTTCCCAGAGAACTCACTGCTAAGTGTCGGGCTTCTGCAAAGCACCAGAGACTTGTTCAAACTTTGTATGTTTATTGCAAACTAGACGAGCTTTAATGTTTTAACCAATACTCTCCTTTTTTGTGTGTTTTACATAGTCAAACAACATACACATGATGAAACTAGTACAAGCCGTCATGCACCACATGTTCATTTCGGTTGATTTCCTTTGTTCAGGACCGCAGGGTGAGGAGACAGAAGGTGGGCGTATGAACACATTACACTGCGTGAAACTAATCCGTCCTGTATGTGTGCACTGTTCACATGATACTGTAGTTTACAAACCAAAAAAAAGTAGTACTGCTTCGCATCTATGTTCCTTTTGTCCCCAGAAAAAGCCGTCTGTTAAAAGTTGGAATTTTTCCCAGATCACAAAGTTAGCGCTACGAACCATCAGCGTCCGTTTCACTTGCTGTGCCTTAATGCATTTATCAATGCCTCACAACCACACACCTGATGGAAGTCCCATGCCAAAACAAAAGGTATGCCATTAACAAGTCAATCTCCAAACACTCTTCACTTTCCACTGAGGATTTCCTTGTGGACAAAAGATAAGGAAGGTTTCTTTGAGTTTTAACTGCTTGCAAAGTTTAAAGGTGTTCTGCACTGCTCTGCTACATTATAGATTTCACTGTAACTGCGTAATGCTCAGAAGACGGGGAACTCCTGCAAAATGTCTTTTTCCATCTACATGTTGAAGCAGTTGCGTGTGTAGGTCAGGGCAGTGCTTTGCATAGTGCTTGTAACATAGAGTCAGAATGTAGTGGGAGGGCGGGGGGGCTCAAGCTTTCTTCATCCATTATTCCACCTGCATGTGTAGACAACTTAGCTTGCCAGTGAATGTTTGCAATGCCTTACCAAAAAGAAAAAAGAAAAAAAAGGTTTTTGTTGTTGCAATCGGACACGTTTTCCGTTGGACTGACATGTATCATGAAGCACTATGTCAGCTCAGTTTCCTCTAAATCTGTTTCATAATGGGTACCTTCTAAAGTGCAATTTTAACAAGTACATATCTTTCCATGAACACTGTACACTGCTGCTACATAGTGCTTGTTCTAATAAAATAGCAAAACTCAACAGTTGTGGTGTCTGTGTAACTTTATTTTATTTTTACAGTCAATGCTTTTTTTATTGGAAATGAAAAAAAGTTAAGTATGGATTTCCAGCTGGCATTCAGAAATTACACTTTTTAATTATTAAAAAAGCAAATCAGAATGGCCTTTATTATTATTGTTGTGCAACAATTACATTTAAGCAGCTGCTCCTCAAAGTGGTGTCTTTTGAAATATTTACAATTCTTAATAAAAAGGTAGTAAAAATAGAAGTATGCATTACGGAATAGTGCACTGAACAAGTTGTAAAAAGGAAATGGTGCAAATGGAAAGAATATAGACAGCTGTGTTAGATAGTTATGGCACTGAAGGACCGGCTTTATTGCACATTTTCAGCAGTTTTTATCGGTATGGTATCGGAAATGTTTAATGTGTGTATTGGAAATAAATTCTCTTAGTCTACTTGTCCAGGCTCTGCGTGACCTGTAGCACCGTCTCGAAGTTAATGGTTCAAACAGGGGGGGTAACTGGGATGACAGGAGTCTTTAAGCTCTGCTGAGGTAGTGACGGCTGGCTTTGTCCCCCAGGCTGGATCGATCACTCTCCCTGCGTACCACCCTGTGATGCAGTATGTCATATGATCTCTATGGTGGCTCTAAAATGTCGCCAGCAGCTTCTCCAGGTTGTTCCTCCTCAGCACCTTTTATGAATTGAAGTTGCTGCTGGGTTTTGTCCTGTAGACGTCATCAGAGATCTGCACTGATTGGACTCTTCAAACAGACCCTACTGAGGTAGAGAGGGGCCTGAATTCCTTCTGCCCTTCCTGAAGTCCAGGATTTATTTTGTTTATGTGATGTTCAGTGGCAGATTGTTCTCTGAACACTACACTAATGGTGCCGTCAGACCCCACAGCTCTGTTTTTTATTGTCATGCTTGCCTAAATGCTGCTTCTGATTAGTAAAAACTTCCCAAATCACTCCTCAGATGGTCAAAATGTTATTCCTCATCACAGCTCAAATGAAAAGTAGAATATGAAAGAATAAAACACTAACCCAACAGCAGATGCAGGCACTGGTTGAGAGCTTTATCACTTCAGATCTGGCAACTGAGCTAAAACAGGCAACACTTGGTCTCAGTTCACCTGACTACATAGGAAACTTGCAGTAGATACCTTATTAAATCTATGAATTCAACTTCACCATTTATCTTGCATGTGCATAAAAAGGATGATTATTTTGTCACGAGACGATATCACTAGCTCAAAGCCATTAACTCACACAAGTGTGACGTAAAACTTTGAAGCCTCTGTGCATCCTGTTGAGAAAATTAAACCCCCCTTCAAGGAGATAAACACCCAATACTTGCCTTTTTCTGAGTTTATTCACAAAGTGAGTTCTCACATCTTCAAGGCTTGATAAATTATTTATAATGCCTGAACATGGATTAAAGCTAAAAGCAATAAATCTGCAATATTTTAGGAGATACCATTGATGTAAAATGCTTGGTTTTAATATTTTAGTAATTTAAATATTTGTCTCTGTCTTTTTCCAACCCTAACATCACATCTGTCCATGAATAAATAAAATCAATCATTTACAGACTGAATGAAAAAATATCTCCATGTGTTTTTAATCACTTCTCTGCTATTAAACTGAATAAATCCAAACTAAACACACCTGCTTTGATGTAATTACACTAATGCTGCAGGACGTGGTGCCAGATAAATCGATCGCAGTTAGTTGGTCAGCTCCCTGGAGAGCCGTTTGACTTGGTAACATTATAACAGCTCTGTAGGGCAGCGTATCAATCTGTTCCATCATTACTGCCTTTTGTACAAACATTAACAGACACCAGAAATCCTTAATGTGATGATTTGGTTTATTTGACATATTTATGTAGCTGTTGTCATTAATCTCACAGCAAAGAACCAAAGTCAGTATGTTTGACGTGTACAAAACATAATTTCTTTCTTTACGTATCAGCAAAAAACACAAAAACCAGTAACACGATTTCACTTTGAGCGTGGGCCATACAAAGACAGCTGAGCGACACTGCGACTGCATTCAAACAGATGAAGATGCAAAAAACATCATTGATTTCTTGTGGATTATAAAACATGCCATCTTTAAAGGCATTTTAATTTCTCCTAATACAACACAGCAGAAACTATGTGGAGTAAAAGAAAAAAAAACATTAATTTAACTGAAAACTACAATCATCTACACTGATTTCTGTCCAAGCAGCCTGAATTCATACAGTATAAAACCCACCGACAGCAAAAACTATACATGTAAAACATTTTTTATGTGCTTTGACATAAACAGTGATTCATTAAGATTTTGTTTAAATACGGCAAACATTTAGATGAAAAATAAATCCTGATCTTGTGTAGCAGGAAGACGTCATGGTGACAGGTGGCTGATTTACTGTGGATCTGACAATGCTGGGGTAAAGCAGCTATTGATGCTGGTGGTGTTTATTTACTGTTGGCCATGATCTTGATGTACTGGAGTGCGCTGTGTGCGGCGTCGTTGTGTGCGTTGCTGCAGGAGATGCCTGTGCCGTGACACACAGTCACAGGTGATGTGGACAGTTCGGCAAGGCACTGGTACTGGCCGTTCACTGTCAGCTCGTCTGCAAAATAAGGACACAATCAAAGTGTTAGCAGCTACTTCCTAGCTTTACAATCGGTTTATCAATGAAATTGAAACCCCCCCTCAGGATTTTTCTACAATCAAAGCATGTGTGTTTGGGGGCGTTATTGCATATTAAATGTTAGTGGTGCAGTTTGCTAACTCACGCTGGATTTCAGTTTTCTTTATAAGCTACTATGTACTGTTTGTAATATAATCAATATTCATTCTCCTGCTGCTGTGACAGGGATGCACCTAAAATTACAAAGTGAACAAACTTAAAGGGTTCTGAAAGACACCTTTGAGTTTAGTTTACTGACCTTTCACTGACAATTTGATCCAATTCAGCTTTATTTGTATAGTGCAATTTCACGACAATGTCATTTCAAAGCGCTTCACAGAGATCAATTTGTGCCCGTTCATAAAAAAATAGCCTATGTAGGGGAAAAGATTGCATTGAATCTCCACTTTGATCCAATCTCCCATCCTGGGCATGCATGAGGAGACAGTGGGAAGGAAAACTCCCTTTTAACAGGGAGGCAAAACCTCCTACTGAACATGGAGCCGGCTGGGGATGGAGAGGAAAGACAGATCAATAGATACTGCAGAAAAAAAAAGAGAATTATAAAATAAGACCTGCAAAACAGGAGAAATATGTTAATGATGCCAGTACTGTCCAATACATGGAAAATAAGCAACAGAGAAAGTAACAGGAAGTGCTCATCATGGGACGTCCCCATGGCACTACAACAGATGAGCAGCTAGACTATCTCTAAATATTAGATTTGTTAAAAAGGAAGGTTTTAAGTTTGATTTTAAAGGTCCAGAGGGTGTCCGCTTCCCATGCCCACACTGGGAGCTGGTTCCGTAAGAGAGGGGCCTGATAGCCAAAGGCTTTTACTCTCATTATTTTCTTATAGACTCTGGGAACCACAAGTAGACCTGCAGTCTCTCATCAGAAGCCTCGCTGCAGCATTTTGGATCATAAAAAATAAATAAAGAATTGCAGGAATCCAGTCTAGAAGTAACAAAAGCATGAAATAATTTTTCTGCATCACTCTGAGACAGGATGTCCGTAATTTTTGCAATATTATGTAGATGGCAGAAAGCTGTTCTAGAAACTTGCGAGTCAAAGGACAAATCCGGGTCAAGAATAACTCCAAGGTTCCTTACTGTGGTACTGGAAGCCAAATTAATGCCATCCAGACTGACTACAAAGTTAGACAAATTTGTCTCTGAGGCCCAAAGACAAACAATCTGTGTGACACAATGCACACAGATAAGGGACTAGTACCCTCATTTAGTTCTCCACATATAATTGTCAGTTTGGACGATCTAGTTAGTTTTCCTCATCTGATGACCAGTCAGATGGTACCAGTCACCAAAACTGGCCTTTAACCGTGTTCTTGCTAAATCAACAGATGAAGGCTTTTTGCAATCAAATCTAATAAGGATGATTTTACAAGTTTATCACTGTGTGCTGCTTGCAGCTTTTTAGCCTGATCTGCAAGCAGTGACCGTGATGGATTGATGGATATGCTTAGCATCACTTTTGGCTCATAGATTCACATAAATATACCAATTTGTGTCCAACTTAGAGAGAGCGGATATTTTTAAAGTGCAATAATATCAACCTGTCCTGAAAACAGACCAACTTAACTCCCTGCTGTAGCAAAAAGCCCAGATTGAGTTCTGCAACTGCAGATGTGGAGGGCCATCTTGGCCTGATGCGTGCGTCAGGGCATCTTTGAGGTGCTTGCAGCACATTCACAACATGTGGGGTGCACTCTTGTTGGGGACGGTTTGAAGCGCAGCTTTCCATGTGCAGAAACAGCAAAAACGCTAGACGTCTCTCTTAGTGAATGTTCGGATTCAGAAAGACATCAAAAGACGTCTTTGGGAGCCAGTTAAATATTTTACTGGGTCATATAGTAGGACTGCCTAAGATAAAAAAAATGCACGATGCTGAATAAAGACACCAAGAAAGAAATGAAAATTTCATGAAACCAATTGATTGAATAAAAAGTAAGCAGAACATAAGAAGTCATTTTCGTCTTACCAATATCAAAGTAAGTGACCTCGAAGCCTTGCTCTTTGGACAGATCCAACAAAATCTGGATATAATCTGTGTTGGGAATGCTTAGTGGATTTCTTCTGAGTAAAGAGATCTTCTCTGCTGTGGAGTTCATGATGGTGTCAAATCGGACAGTCGGTTTTGGAGTCTGAAAAACAAACCGTTTACATTTTTAACAAATGTTGCAGGTGTGCCTGAAAGTCACAGAAAAAGAAGATGAAGCAGAAAATTTAACACACCCATGTGATTTCAGAGCAGCCCGACAAGCTCTGAAGCTTTGCCATCATCTTCTCTGCAGCTGCCTTTCTGGCTGCTTTTTTAGAGTTTCCTACACCTACAACACATAAACAGCGATTCACCACATAATAACACGATAACAGACAAAAAGAAGAACTATTTAACTTGAAAGTATTTCACACCCTTTTCTGACAGTGACTCCATTCTGCATATAACTGTGTACTCTCTCAGGTGTGGGGGTCCGGCCTCCAGAGAGACTGTATATTCCGGACGACGCCATCCTCGCTGCAACGCTAACTCCTGCGAGAAAATCCAAATAATAATAAAAAAAAAACTGTGATCACAATGACTTACTGCTGCACAACTGTAATATTTACATCTGAGTAAACTGTTCTTCTTTTTTTTCCCTACAACCGGGTTTTTTTTGGAGTTTTTCCTTACCACGAAGGAGGGTCTAAGGACAGGAAGTCCGGGATCTGTTTAGTTTAATGTAGTCA
>JBAMHX010000013.1:10879004-10893375 GCA_037177515.1 Pseudomugil tenellus
CCCCCCCCCCCCCCCTTACTGGCTCCTAAATGTCTTAAATATTCCACAAACAGCATGGGTAAAGTTTACACCTCAGGGCTTTAATACTGTACCTTGTGTGATTAGTTCTGTAATAAAATGTTGATTAAAGCTGCCCTGTGGATAACATGGACTGCTGCTGGAGTCTGCAGCCACTCCAGACTAAACAGATCACATTCAAACGGGGCAGATTGATGCTTGCATTGTTTCATTGACTATAAACTAAAACTGCTTGTGAACTATTGTGTGGAATTGTGTACGTTTTCTTTGTGTGTGTGAGTAAGAGCAACTTGTGCGTGCATAGGATACGTGGCACAACCCCTTGAATACAGACATGCTCTTGCTTGACTTCTTAATCTTCGGTTTCCTGCCCTTCCTCGCCTATCTCAGTATAAAAACTTCACGCCACTGTGATTCCTCCCACTGCTTTGCCTCTGTTTCCCCCTCTGCGTATCACACTACAACAGCTTTATGTCTTCTTGCCACAGCTCCCCGGCCCATGGCCCCTCCACTCCTGCTGTTTCCACTGGGGCACTACACAAAAAACTGCACTTGGCTCAATCCCAACAACTGGGGCCCACATACCTCCCAATCTCTAGATTAAATAGCACCAGTCTCTGAAGTCTTTCCAGAGGCTAATGGCTTTTGTTGCTGGGAATAATCCACACATCCTCTTCCACATCCTGGGGATCCGCTGGCCTGTTGTGAACCCCGCCTTTGCCCTCCTAATTTCTCTCTCTCATCTCCGTCTTAATCTATGCTTCAATTTTGGTTGACCTTGGATTCTTCCTACGGCTCACCCCTGTGGTTAAGCACAGTTGAACCACCAGCGTTGATGGGAGGATGCAGTTGAGTTAACTCTTGTGTTGAGAACCATGCAGAGTTTTAAAGGGAGTCAGCGCAGGTGTTGCCTGAAGCCTAATGAAGATTTTAAATCTCCTCTCTGTCATCGGCACCTAACTGGAGCCAAAGCAGCTAGGAATCGAAGGAGAAGTGACTGAGAGCTGTCCTCATAAGGAAAGAAAAACATCCATCAGACTGCAACCACAGAGCGGTCTCTATGACAGAACTTGATGTCCATTCAAAATAAATACACCAGACAGGGTAATTTTCACAAGACTGGGAAAACATTTTATATAGATCAACGAACGTTATGGAATGAGATCCAGACTGCGACCCTCTTGTCACCTCTGTCATTAAAAATATCTCTGATAAAGACCACTCTTGGCCATGGTGTCAGAAATTCATGCAGGATCCATATTCAGGTATGAGCTCATATCCTGTCTGGGGCACTTTCTTCTAGGGAGGCCAACAAAGGGAAAGAGAAAGGCAGACAGAGAAGGGGAGACTGGTTGTTAAATGACTACTCTAATTAGTTTGAGTTATTAGTAATATTTCAGAAGGGCAATACATTTGTAGCTTTATTTTGTTTAAAATTCCAAATTGTATTTTTCATTTATATTTGTAAAGCCAGCAGCTCATTAGTTTGCGATGAAAAAGTATACCATATACTGGTGGAATATGAACTGGGAAGAAGAGCAGACGCAGTGACAATGGACGAAAACAAAAGTTGAAAGGTAATGAAAGGATCTAAAGTAGGAGGAATATTAAGATAAAGAGGAAGCCTAGACTGGAGGATAGGACATGAGGTATACCAGTAAGTACAGAAAACTCTGAAGCAAACATCCTGAGGCTTTGCACACACACACACACACACACACACACTGGTCTCCACGCGGCAGCTAAAACATCCCTAAACCATACCATAATGCGAAGCAGTGAGGTTTACCTGAAAGATTATATTAGACGGCATCCTACTGTCTGACTAGCTGACTCAATCCCATTAACCAGTTTTTCAAAAGGCTCCCAGATGAATCCCCACATCTAGTTTCTCCCTCTAGAGATCCAAACAAGTGATGCACAGACAGACATAAGGAGTGAAGAGTCACAGAAGGCATAACACAAAATGAGATGTTTTTGAGCCATTTGTTTTGAACCAATTTCAATTAGATACGATGTACATCTAACTCTGACCACCTAACCAACTGTTTGTGTTTTGTAGCATATTGCTGTATTTCAATATTTTTGTCAAATAAACATTAAAGGTGTCAACGATAAAAAAGATATTTAGTCTAAACTCTGGTTTACATTATAAGTTTAACATAAAATTCCCCATTCAGGTGTTCTCAACTCCCAGAAAGTACCTGCTGATGTATCCTTGCTTGTACTTCTTTTTACATGTCTCATCTCTCTTCTCTTAAGGAATAGATTTGTCTTCCCAAATATTTGGTAGGGAAAAAAATTGGGGTCAAAGACAGGAGACGTATACGAAGAAAGACAAACGTTTAGCCTCCTCTCTCATTATAAACCTTTCAAGCATAGCAAAAAAGAAGAAGAAGAAGTAATAGTTGGGTTTTCTTTCAAGGGAAGAACTTAAGTAACTTGAATGTCAAGGTTTTAAAGAGAGAAGAGCAAATGAATTACAAGTTGTTGTGGACGTTTGTTAAACGATGCTAAACTAAAAAAGGTTGCAATCACCTTCAGGCGGAACCAAAAGATGACAAAGTTCTGGGCGATGCTTGGAACAGAACAGAAATAGAGAGAAAAAGTTAAAAATAATCAAGATTTCATAATGAGATAATGAATGGAGACAGGGGAAGGGTATGGAAAATGTGGGGGTTGGAGATTTATTTATCTGCTAGGAGATTTATTTAGGTTGGCTCTAATCTAGTCCTCCCTGACCACTTTTTGTTGGAATACCTATTGGGTAATAAACAAAAAACATTCACTTCAAACTGAAGCATCTTTATATCAGTGCCAAGGACATGCTAGCAGTCAGAGGTTTCAAAAACCAATGTTGAAAATAAGTTATGTTAGGTTGGGGGAGGGGGGGTGAGGTGACATATGACTGAGCAAAGTTTAGAGGGAGATCTGGTTAGAATCTTAAATTCAGAAAGAATTTTAATGAGGAGGATCTCCACAGAGCAGATTGAGACAAAGTAAGGGAGTTTTCAAATATGAAGGATGTCATTAATCATGCATCCCAGAGCATTTAGTACAAAAACAAACAAAAAAGACAATGTTTAAAAACAAGTGTGTGGTTGTGGCTTTCTGAACAACCAACACTGGAGATCTTCAGAAAAAGTATCACGCAGCAAAGGCCTTTTTGGTTCACTGCTCTCATTAGGGTCACTCACAGATGCATCAGGCCATAATTAAAATGTGTACGCTATGATTACTCATTTGACAACCCAAAGTTTCCATTTTGGCCAGAGTTTAACCCCTTTCGCCTTGAATACAATCTTCTGGTACCATAACCTTCACATCTGTTACTAGTGTTATCATGCAATTTCCATACAAAATAGCCCTTAAAGTTCAATTCAGGTGTTCAATCTTAAATATACATTCTTATCAAACACAGAAGTGTCATTACCTGGCCATGCCCAGACTCGAGAACCCTGCTGGGACGATAAGAACATCTAGGCGAGGAAAAGGATGCACACCCAGAACAGCATGGGCTGCAGCCAAACACTGAGGTAACAGCTTCAGTACTCCCTGCAGTAAAAAAAAAGAATAAAATGTTACTCAAAATATTGAATTGTTTACTTCAATTTGAAGTTTGCATATAACACAGATAGATAGGCAGAGGATAAACACCGGTTTAGCATATGCTTTGGTCTATTACATCTACCATTTACTGTTGTTGAAGGTATTTTATGAACTGACGAAGCCAGTCGTTGTTCTAATAAATGCAATTCCAGAGTACACATTAAGAGCAAAAGGAATCATCCTTCCCGCACAAGAATAGTTTCATCCCTGTAGCATTTAGCACAGGATATTGGTTGAAAACCTCTGACAAAATGACACAAACATTAACCATGCTAACCATCTCCGCTAATTTTACAAAATCTAATTAGCTGAGGTCTCAGGAGCTTGTTGTCATAACTCCACCTGGGCCTTCTGCAGCAGGCAGACAGGGCTAAATACACGGTGTGGAATCACCCGCTGGGACCAAGTCGACCGCTCAGTAAACCGGCAAGGGTAGTCGCCATGGGAACAAGCGATGTTGTCATCTATCATGCCCGAATAATCAGTTACAGAGAGCTTCTCATCCTCCAGGGAAGAGTGATAAAATGCAGAGTCTGAGCTGGTGGTCTGCTCTGGGCTGCTGTAGATTAAAACAGGGCAGAAAAGTTTCATTCAAAGGTTATAGTGATGATTTAATTAATTTTATTACTGAAAGATTACACAAGCTGAAAAAAACACATGTGCAGTCCCTCTTGACAGCAGAGGGAATATGGAATACATACACTACATCAAAAAGGCAAACCACAGCTATTCCAAAATGTCTAAGTGTCGACATGCAATCTCATTCACATAATCCAATATCCAGCCCCAACTCCATCCTCATCATCTGAACTGTTCCAAAGATGCCGGGCGAAGGCCAACTTTCCTTCCAGCCATTCAGTGAAAATAAAGAGCTTCCTTGTACAGAAGTTTGAGATTCATGGAGCAAAGGTGGGGCTGCTGCTGAAGGAAAACCGTGAGGGGAGGAGGAAGATTACTGGAAACCACTGGCAGACCTGCCAACCTCCTGGCTAGCAGAGAGGGAGACCCCAGCCCAACTCTGTCCAGGCCACACTGAACTGGTCTTCTCTAATGCTTCAACCCGCATTTTATTTCCTGTACTCCTATAAAAGTTTATCCTGGTCTTACTTTTCCCTCCAAATATATTTTTGCTGGCCAAAAGACCAGATGTACTATGGAGAAAGCTTTCAGATATTTGTCATAAAAAGCTAATTGTGCACTGAACCCTATCCATCACCCTAACTTTAACTGTACCATTTTTGGTATGGTATAAGGAAAGTTTCACCATGGAATGTTGAAGGGCTAGATTTGGGTTAATAACAGTCTGGAGAGGACAGTCTGTCCTGCAAGAAGAAAAAGACACAGGAAAACTAATAAAATACCTGCCAGTCTGGAGTGGAAAACCCTTTACCACTTCACTTGAGGAACTTCCAAGTCCAGACAAGGGTTCAGTCTCAGCCCATTCCTCATAACCAGCTCCGTGTTGTGGAGTCTTCCCACAACAACTGCTGTCTTCAGCTTTGTTTTCCAACCCTGGAGGAATTTTCACTGTAACATGGCACCAGTGGCCCACTGCCAAAGTGAAGGTAGACGCGGGCATGGGCATTGTGACGTAGTAATTCCAGATTAAAAAATCTGCAAAGAGTTTAAAGAATATAAGTTTCAAACATAGCAAAGGATTTAAAAGGTTAGCTGAATTTAGACCAGTCAGAAAGAAATCTCAAATATCAATCTGACAGGTTAATCTATTTGTTTTCTTGTATTAAACTTTCAGGGCAGGGTTATATATCAATCTCACTTAAATTTAAGAAATGAGGCAACACAAAGGAGGCAGGGGTTACAAAAAGGAATAAAAAACAACAACTGATGAAATACATAAATATACAAGTAAATTAAACTTCCATCAATATTTATTGCTTTATTAATCCAATACCCATTTGAATTTACTATTGTTGCAATTCTCGGTCATCATATTCCTGGATACGACATAAGGATGACGCTATAATTTTTACAGTAATCCAACCCACATGCTTCTGACTGGTATGGGAGAAACAGATGTCAGCACTACGCCTATGGGAAGTCCTGAAATACATGTGGAGCTTTCCCAAGAATGAAATTCAGCAACATAGAGACTTTCTTGTTAAGTACAATTGTAAATATAACACCAAAGCATAGTATCTATTACAAATTAGTTTAGGCCTTTTTTATTTGACAACAAAAGTTAATTCTCCTAAATGCATCTGGGCCAATTTTTTCTTAAAAGCACCAACCAAATTTGCTATAAATGTCTAGGTTTACTATTCCACTAAATGCACTTTTCTTTTGAGCAATTGGAAATAAACTTTACGCCACATACTCTAATGAAAAGTCTGAATATGCAGGTTTAATATGCTGCGCACGATGTAAGATGCACATTATTGATATGCAATTTTCGGCTATGATAGTAACATCAATTTAACTCCTGTTTAGTGTCTAAGCTTCACATCAGCTTACGTGTGTCCCCGTCTTCAGTAGGTACAGCCTGCTCCTCGCCACTCATCAAAACCACACACTCACTCGGGGCCCGCACTGTTGCCTGCCACGTTGACATGGCAACAGGTGGCTCCTGGCAGGGGAACAGGGCTCGGTTGTTGATGGGAGAGCCGGCAGTATAAACACACATCCTGGAAGGGTAAACAATGGTAAATTATAAACAACCTTCACTTCACTGCTCAAAGATTCCACCGAATACACGCACAAATACACAAATAACCCCCCCGTGCTCAGAACACGGTAAAATATCCTGGGGTTTGCATTTGTGAATCAATGTTATTTTCTAACATGACTACTATTCAAATTAGATGTCAGCAGCAGAAAACAAAATATACATTTTTTTAATTTCCTTTTTAAAAATCTATGTGAGGGAATGCATGCACTGTGAGGCCAACCTGTTGTCCTGGTCCACGGTCCATCTCACAGAGGCCCCTGTTGGTTTTGTGTTGTAGTAGATCCTAATAACACGAGGAAATTCCTCAGGTGACATGACTCCCTTCTTCCTCACCTGCAGACTCCAGTGATCTCTATGAAAATGCAGTGAGCTGCCGTCTTTAACACCAGGGGCACGGCCACACAGTGAAAAGAATCTATGCTTCTCCTGCCACCGGGTATAGGGTATGGAGAAAAGGTTCTGAATAAAGGCTTCTTGCGGGTTTGCTGAAATGCCTTCTGATTTCTCAGGTGTAAACTCTGGGATGAGGCCGGGCATGGCTGACACACAGGTGATGTCAACCTCTTCCACTTTTGACACTTCAAGGTCACAGCAGTCTAGCACTAGGGTGAAATCACTAACACTGGTAGTTTTCCACAACTGTGAAGACTGAATGCTGTTGGCATCATCCGTCTTGGATCCACATGCAGTCTGTGGTTCATCTTGGTCTTTTTCTTTTGCAACATTCATCTTTACCACTGTCTTATTAAGTCCTATTGTTGCATCTGCCCTCTGACATGTAGACCCATTCTCATTCCCTCCAGACTCAACAACCTCAACACCATCACCAGCTTCTGGCCCAAACTCACCCTCAGGCTTAATCCTCACTCCAGAGGATGGCTCCAGGAACAGAACAATACTTCCACTGATGACCCTACTAGGAAAATGAACTATCAAGTCCAACATGTAATGCCTGACAAGTATATGGTTAGTATTGGCTCGGAGCGGAAGGTCTTCCGTGTCAGGGTTTAGGTCTTTATCTGACTCCATGCTGCACAAATAAAACCAATGCTGATCAGACGATGCCTAAATCAGAAGGTGCTGTATTAGCATTTATACATTTTGTTTTGGTTTGTAGTTTTCATAATATAATTGACTCCATATGTTATAAACAAAGCTAACAGTGATTACTTTACAGTCATGGGCTGAGGCACTTAATTCTGTCTATGTATACTGTTATCAAACCAAATCTGTGAGGTGGGCTGGTCAACATTAACTCAAACTTAAGTGCCAAAATTCATCTGGTCACACATCCAGCAAATGTTCCCTAACAGGAAGACTATTCCATGATCCCATTTAATCAGTGTTAATGAGGCAGTATTAGTAAAACACCTCAGTTCAGTGAAATGAGCAGCAATCTGTGTGCAGTACATCAAAGCTTTCCTCCCCTATATGAGTTGTTTCTGTCACAGTACTAGTATTTAGACTGCTAATAGCATGTGGAAGGCTTGGCAGAAGTATCATTAACTAGAGTAAAGTGGCTGAGGTTATTCAGTATAAAACTTTTGAATAGCTAGAAAAGAGAAAATATGGCAAAAGCTGATAAAACATTGTCACTTTGTAATTATTCTAAAATGTTTTCATCTGTAAGCAATGGCAAATTGAGAGACTTTATTTTAAGAGGCTGAATGTAACTTTCTCATGAAATGTTAAGGAAAGACGGCAAGGGTTAGTATTCGTGTTTGTTTACATACAGACTATAAATCACATATACGTGTAAATATTAACTATTTGTGATGGGGAAGCGATTTTATGTGTAACATTGTTAATTAAGTCGTATGAAGAGAACCGAAAGTTCAGTTAACTGCTGTTAAAAAGTCACCCGGCTTCATAACAGTCGGTTCAAGCTAACTTACAAGCACAAACAAGTCATCTACCTTTTAAGAAAAAATGTGTTCAAAACTACAGAGTATGAGAAAAAAACTCCCGGATTCACTTAAGCTAATTTCACGACACAACAACTGACAAAATTGGGAACATACCGCATAGCATCACAAAGCTATTTGTCTTCAAAGAGCTCTACAACCAGGCTACCGTAATGTAAAGCCCGATATTGACGTCAAATTCCCGCGACGGAATCAGATTGTAGTCCCTCACTTGAAACGTCTAAAAGAATTAATGTTGCCTTCTGTTCTCGTCTCGGTTTATTTTTGTTGTTGTTTTTCAACAATCTCGGACTTTTTATCATTCTAGTAGTAGTAGTAGTAGTAGCAGTAGTAGTAGTATAAAATTAATTCCCTTTAAAAGCGAACTGTTAAGATTGTTGAAAAAACGATTTCACAAAAACTCAGATCAATAACAAATTATTAAAAATTACACGACAAAAACGTTTTATAAAACATTTTTAAGTTCTTCAAATGTGAATAAATTCAACTAAGAAACATACAATTTATTAATAATCATAATTTATGATTTTGTAGTCATATTTACTGAAACAATTAACTGTCTAGATACTAGAAATTAAAATTTTGTTACACTTCAAATAAAAAATACATTTACTATTCAAAATGTATTCTTCTTGCATATTTAATATTCATTATGTTTATACCCCTTGCTTTTGTTTATGTAAATTACTGAGTTGTTTTGTACAAGAACTGTGCTATGCAAATAAGCCTACTTGCTCTGCCATTTTTATTCAGTTTAAACACCTGCTTTTGCATTAATCCATAAATTAGGCCTATTTTGTGCTTTCCAAGCTTTTATTCAAATATAATTTTCAAAGGAAGATTGTTACTAGTTGTAGCTTACTGTCATAGTGATACTTATATATACATACAAGTACATAAACACTTCATTCACCACAGTTATTTAATGAAGTACAGATAGGGCAATACACAAACTATACAAAAAAAGAAGAAATTTAATTTTGAGTCAATGACAAAATGTTAAACAGTGGTGACTATGTGCATATATTAGGTTTCATTCTGGTTCTTCAACACTGTATGCAAATAAAAGTTCCACAAAACATAAAAACAAAAAAGGTATGAAAAATAAAAACAAGTGTTCTAATCTCTATATGTTAAATGGCATCAAAAATATCATACCAAGTTTCTTAATGTTTCAAAAATAGGCATACATTTTAATGAAATTCACATTTGATGCATGACATTTTTTCTTTTAAAAAAAACATCTAAAAATACTCAGCAGGTAATAAATACCACAAAAATATATTAATGATGTAAATAAAATGCATCCCCATTTTTGAAACACTAAACACATTTTAATAACTTACAGCATGGCCTGCAACATAACCCTAATTAATTTAACAACTTTTCTTTTTTTTTCTGGAACGCACTTTGCCTTGAGTGATGATTTGCTTTGCAAAGCACAGCTGTGTGGAGTGCAATTTCAAACTTTTGCAAATCTACCCAAGGTTTTCAGCTCTTAAGTAAATATGGAAGGAATTAAATGTGGCACTGTGAATATCATAGGAAGAGGTCTATTTACAAACAGCTACTGAAACTACCTGAATAGACTGTTACAGTATGAGCTGAATCTGGCCTACTGAATATTTCCATTATTGCTAGTATTTATCACAAAATAAATTTCCATTAAATAAAAATGCAAAATACTTTTTAGGCAATAACTATACAAAATGTGGATTTCAGGGTTTTGAGTGTGTAATTTACAACCTCCGAAAAACTCCATCTTCTTCCTATGAAATTGTTCAATTCTATTAGCTACACAGCCACATACTGTATGCCCGACAGTAAAAGGACAAGGATGGCCTTTAGAGTTAATTCAGGAAATTGTACACATTTCTACAATGCAGTAATCCATATATGCACTTGCTGTTCTAACTGCACAGGAGAACTTGGAGCTCTTCAGCACAAAACACAGTTTATTGATCGTCACTTGGTAAAAAGTGACAACAGTATGGCACCAAAATCTTCTGCTCCAAACATAATCTAAAACGTAATTCATGTATTTCTATACTTATATATAGAATCTTGGCACACATATGAGCCCTGGGCCTGTGTAAACCCAAAAAAGATGTTTTACCAGCCTAGATGAGATGTTTGCAGCATTATTAGGACTTGAAGATTTTACAGTAAAATGCTCAATAAGCTTAACTTCACTAGTGATCCCCGCTTCTCTATATTTTCATGTTCTCACTCTCCTTTCACCTCTTGCTACCAAAACAATGACATTATAAAAGTGGACATGCAGCAGATAATACACATTACTGGATTCCAGAAAACTGTGAGTACTCCTTGGTGAACACAGCTCCAGCGTAGAAGATTTTCGAGGTACCACCGACAGTTCTTTTCATCTTATCTTCTTTTGTTTAACCCTCTCGTTTGTATGACAGTCTGCATCTCCCATCTATAGTTCTCTGTCATAGACGAGCTGTGCCATTTCAGGAATTTTCCTCCTGAGTTGTGCGGAAACTTTGTCGTTTGAAGGAATCCCTGTGAGAAACAAAGGAGAGTGTATAAGAGAGGAAGTGAAGAAGACTGGAATCTGAAAAAAATAATAATTATCAGAAAAGGCATCTGATGAAAATGTTTCTACTTAATAACATCAAAATCTAAATACAGTTTTTCCATCTTTTTCCATACAAACACTTTAATTACCACCTTCTGTACAGATTCTTGAAAACTTAACTCCATAACCACTTGACCCAAAACTCCTGGAGTTCCAGTCTGGTTTCCACTCCCGCCACATCTCTCATTAAGATTACCAACGACCTCCTCATGGCTGCTGATTCTGGTCTCCTCAGTATTCTCATCCTTCTCAATCTGAGTTTGGCCTTTGATGCAATTTCTCACTGAGTTCTCCTCCTTAGACTGTCCTCCATTGGCATTTCCCACACTCAACTCAACTGGTTTCATTCCTATCTCTCAGGCCAGACTCAGCCCCCTCACCTTTTACATCTGGTGTGCCCCAGGGCAATGTCCTGGGGCCACTTCTCTTCATCATCTATCTCCTTAAATTTAATATCCATTTTCATTGCTATGCAGATGACACCCAGCTCAACCTCTCCAGTAAACAAAACTCCACATTCTCTCCCTCACTACCTGCGTATCTGGAATTAAATCCTGGTTCACCTCCAACTTTCTTAAACTAAATTGTAATAAAACAGAAATTCGTCTTATTTGAACCAAATCCACCCTTTCATTAGTTGACAGTTTCTCTCTGTCTATCGACAACGTCTCTGTGTCCCCCTCTCCTCCAGGTTTAGAGTCTGGGCGTCATCCTCAAGAGGTCATTGTCATTTCATGCCCACATTATTAGCATCACTTGTTCATCATATTTTCATTTACGTAACATTTCTTATCTCCACCCTTCCCTCACCCCGCACACTGCCTCTGTTCTTTTCCACACTCTCGTCACCTCGCATATTGACTATCGTAATTCACTTCTCTTCGGTCTCCCGCAGAAATATCTTGACAAGCTTCAAATGGTCCAAAATCCAGCCGTACGCATCATCACCATGACTCCCTCCTTCCATCACATCAACCTCATCCTACAGCAGCTGCACTGGCTTCCGGTTAAACACGGGATAGAATTTAAAATCCTTCTGTACACTTTCAAGCTCCCTGTACCCCATAGTTTTATATTGTGTTTTATTAGATTGTATCTCATTGTTTGTTGTTGTTTTACTGTGTTTTATTGTACAGTGACCTTGTGTGACATGTAAGGAGCTTTTAAATAAAATGTATTATTATTATTATTATTATTAATAATAATAGTTTTCCCATTACCATGATACTACAGTTGGCATGGTTTTGTCAACATCACTAATGTTATCTATTTTTATGTTACTTTACTCTATTGTATTACTTTTAGTATAAAATTTTATGAAGTCTTGTGCATTTTTTTGTTTTTGTGTTTTTTTTTTTATAATTTCTCCTCTTATTTGTTTTTCTTTTTTTTAACTCCAGTGTTTTCCTCATGGGGATCCTTAATGCTGGGAGCTCTACCTTCTCATCCTGAGGGTTTGCACAAGAATGCCCTTGTGGCTGGGTTCTGGCACTGCAGCCCTACGGCTGTGGTGTGGACTCTGACCTGTCCTGACCTGAGTGGTTGTGGTATCCTCTGTGGACATGGGTGGGCTGACTTGTGATGGGATTGGATCCCTAAGATATTGTGTCCTCACAGAAGTTTAAACATTTTTATGCACAGAAATAAGGGAGTGTTTGTGTAGAATGGGGAGGAGAGGGGTGACAGATGCTCTGTGCATGTGTGTGGATGTCTGTGTAACTGCATGTGAGATAAGTATATTTCTAAATATCCAGGGTTATTTTATTTTGGTGAATGTCAATTCAATGAAAGAATAACTAAAATGACTCGTGGTGTGACATATTTTCGGTGTTTTATTGTACATGAAATGTTGGTTTATATTTAAAAAAACACTGCATTCTGTTTGTATTTACATTTTAGACAGCATCACAACTTTTTCCCATGAAGGTTTGAATTCCACACATTTGTTTCTAATAGTATTCTGGAATCAATAAATATGCAAATTATTTGAGAAGCCCCTTTTAGTCCAGAGGCTGACTAAGTGACATGCATTTGTTTTTGTATTTCCCTTTAAAAAGGTCATGCACATCACTCATAGGTATATTACTTCCCTACAATCATGATGGCCAATCATAAAGCTGCCCTTAAGGCAGCAGCGTAATAATACTGATTATTATTGTAATTTGGTACTGATGTGTTTGCAGACCATGTAGAATGCAACACAATGCTGGTTAAGTCATCCAGTTTTCTTTCTGTATTTAGAAGAGGTGACTGGGATGGTGTCAGATGATCTAAAATAAATTCACTTTGTTCTTACTTTCTTTCTATTTTGAAAATAGAAAAAATAAATGTTTTCATCTTTTTTATTTTTTTAACTTCAATTTGATAATACACATAGCTGTTTAGCTTGGTAACTCAGTTACCTGTTCTCCAGCCGAGGTCTGATGATGGGTTTGTAGAGCTCAGGGATTTTTCTCTCCAGCATAGGCCTCAGGCTTTCTCTCAGGCGATTGTAATTCTTCTTTAACTCCTGCTGGTACTCTTTCTGGTCTGATGTGATCAAGTGCTTATTCTTCTCAACTGCCTCACCACACCTACAGGATAAACAGCAAAGCAAAGTCATGTTATGTATAAAAAGCAGTTATAAAAAAAACCTTTCATCCCATTGCACAGGAGAAAAACTAGTTCAGTTCAATAAATGTTTTTTTTCCCATACAATTAAGTTAAGAGGAGCTTCAGAAGCGATTCTTAGCAAAATCTTAATCTCATTACTATCCTCAATTCTTTAGAAATCAAAGTTCATACAAAGTTCCATATTAACAACATCCTCCACCTAGTTGACATAAATTTGAGCCCTCTGCACATCAGACCTCTAAATTAGCATTCAACTTATTAGACTGTGGGGAATTTCTCTGTACTGATGGGAGTCTTTTTCCTACGTATCTCTTGCAGAATGTGAGCAAGGCTGTAAGTCATAAATAACAAAGTTAAAAAAAAGAGGTAAAAAACTGACCCACTAATAAAAATCCTGGTCTCTCTTATTTCACAAAAAAGGACATTGCTTTGTTACAACAGAAGGCACAAAAGGACCTGAGCTAAACTAAGCAGAAGTCCACAGTGGTTTCTCACCACAACACTTTATCACGGCATGTATAATAGCCAACATACATAGTGGTCTGCAGGAAATCGAAGAGGGGTGGGGGTTGATTACAAACATATGTTAAAGTTTATCTCTTAGTTTTAATGAAGGTAATATGGAAACTGAAGGGTTGCATAACAGAATGCACGACTGTAAAATAGACACGGAAATGAGAATGACTCTAGAGCCAAATAATGTCTACTGATACTTGGAAATGTGATTTAGGTCCTTTAAAATTTTACTATAAATGTCTCCATCAAATCTGACTTATCACTCAAAACAGATCAGGATGTCAAAGGTCAACTGTATACTTCTAATGGTCAAAATGATCTAACCTATATGAAGAACTGTGTCAATTAATAAATATTTCTAATCTGTATTGCTAGGATTATACAATCTGAAGTGCCGAGACT
>JBAMHX010000013.1:10897560-10909566 GCA_037177515.1 Pseudomugil tenellus
AGACTGTGAACATTAAAAATATTTTTTCATTAGGGCACTGTTTCCCCTTTGATAATTAACGAACAACAAGTTCAGTGTTTTTTCAGTACAACACTAAAATTGGTAATAAATTAGCCTCTTATACACACAGACTGTTTTAGGCCAACAACTCCTGAAATGAATATCTTCTCTCCAGTCTCCGAATCTACCACAGTATTTTCACAAACAGGTCAATAAAGCACAGCTATTTGGTCTTAAGATGCTCTGATTCAAGTCAAAATATTATGGTAGTGGCAACACACTCATTACCCGTTAGCTGTCCAACATTGTTGGATTTAGTCCTACATTTTACAGATTATATACAGATTATATATAAAAATGCTTCTTTTCATTTCCACAGCATATAAAATACCTGCTTATTATTGTGCAAGAGCAAGTATGTGTGTGATAAATGTGAAAAAATACTAACTTAAGTAGAAGATGTCTGCTGCCTGGAAACAGAAATGTAATTATAATTTAAATATATTTTCATGTAGAAGTAAGCAAACAAATCTACCGTGCTTCCTTTAAGAGTTTATATGCTGGAGCACGTCACATGCATGTTTTATAACTCAAGGGGATTGCTTTGCTTTCCAGGGTCACACGTTTACCAAGTAGGCCATATTGTGATGTTGTAGCTGGGAAGTGACTGAAGCCTAAAGTCTAAGTCTGAGATTTTTTCTGACATTAATGACTATTACCTCATTGTTAAAAATGTGGGCCATGTTTAACATCAGCATACAGCACCAGCATTACATCTGACTAAAACTTAGTGGTGAGAAGTTAAAGCTGCCTACCTTATTAGGGTTGAGCTGTTTTCTGTCCACTGGTGTCGAGTCTTTAATCATCACCAATGTCTCCTCTCCAAAACAAGAGCTGTAAAAGTTCTAGGAGTGGGAAAGATTGTGCCATTATCCCCATCATTACCGTATACTGTTCATCTTAGAACAAGTTCTGTACACAATGGACATCAACCATGAAGCACTAGCTGTACTGTTTTACTCGGCTTGTCCTTTAAGTATAACATCTTCAAAGAATACTTGAGAGCATAAAAGAGATGATTTACTGGTTTGATAAAATGCAACGCTGGCATTACATGACTCTGGATCTCTTTGCAAGCATCCGAATGAATTTTCCAAACTCTTAGAAAACTCACTAAAAACAGATGTATAATTGCAAGTCTTGGATTCTGTTCACTCAAAGTTTCTCTGTCATTATCAGACTCCACCAGTCCAGCCAGGCACCATCTTCTTTTTTTTTTACTACACTTCAGTCTCACAGATTCACAAAATGGATAAATTTGCCCTTGCACACACTTTCCTCTCCTATACCTCCAGCCTGTGTGATATCTCCGGCAGATGCGTGATCCCAGGTTCTTTGTAAATAAATTCCCGTTCATCCAGGTCGCCAAACTTGGCCCCATAAAACCCCACACGGAAATAGGTTCCAAACATTCTCTTATGCCCCTGAAGAAAAACAAATAAATAGAACATTTTTTGTGTTTATCAGCCCTTTGGTTGAAAACATAATATGCTTGCAAATAATTTCAAGACACTGAAGTTTCTTTATGTAGGAATACATTAATTTACATTTACATTTACAGTATTTTATACATTCCAATGAGAAACACTTAAAGAGCAAATAATACTAATAACTGCAAAATTAATTTCTTAATTTAAACAGTATTATGCTTGCTGCAGTTAAATAAAGCCACTTTGTCATTACCTTCTGAATTATGCTGTCAAAGGCTCTATGAAGCTTGTCGTGCGTGGAGGCCAGTTTTCTGAAATCTCTGCGCGCCTCCAGGATTGGTATGATGATCTTGTAAACCTCATTCACAGCCTCATAGAGACCACCCTGATGAAAAACACATCTCTGCTGGTTAACATGGGCACATAAACTATGCCGTATTTCAGAATACTTGGATTTAAGTCACAGCCTAAACGACCAATAATTCAACTTTTTTAACATTGCAGTTCCTTAATCTACTAGATTACTGGTTAATTTAAGCATTAATTCTTAATGTATTTTCACTCAATTAAAATTACTCCCACTTTATATTCCAAATTCCTAAGTTTTAATATAAAACGTTCATTCAAGACACAGATGCAGATTTTTTTTTTTTAATCAATGCTAAATAATATTATCATAAACAATGGTGCAGCTTCGATGTCTCACATTGCTGAAGAGCTCAGCAGCCTGGTCAAGCAGTCCAACCAGGCCGTTCTCTGTGAAGTAGCGTCCTGAGCACACCCCGTCCTCGTCTGGGGACAGGATGTCATCTGACACAGCCGACTCCTCCAGCACATTGGGGGAGATGTTCTGAGGAGAAAAATCAGTTGGCTAATCAATCAGTGAGCCCTCTTAATCAAACAATCAATCACATGCCTTAAAAAGACATGTATAACAGTAGTGAAAGGAACTAATTTGAGGACTATCTAATCAGTGGCCTGCTGACTGCTGCAGGTTGTCATTTGCTACAGCACCTCAGAGATCTTGTGTGGAAGGCAGTGCACTGGCGATGCAATCCTCCATTACTGTTGTAGCTGTTTTTCTTTCACTTTTATTCATTCTTTTTTTTCTCTTCAACATCACTAAATCAAGCAGACTTGCATCCTGCATCACCATAATATTTTTCTTATAGTTTTTGCACTAACTTGCAGTGAGTTTGCAAATCTGTTTGAGTCTATCCACACTTCTGTCATTTACCTGGAAAGTGACGCTACCAACAGGGAGGTATTTATGATCCTCGAGCATGCTGAGGTACTCGGCCACCAAAGCGGCAGCATGGACCAGACACATGGCCGACTCGGTGTAGCACTTTCTGAGGTTGTTCTTCTCTGCCATGTTATGTAGCCAGGTTAGACGGAGGTCAGGAGACGTCTGGTAGCCCTTTGCTATCCTGGAGGGTACAGAAAAGGAGGGTCATTTTTTTCCCCCTTTCCTTTTCCTTAATCATTTAATAGTCTAATTAAGATTAAAATCTTGCTTAAGGAGAACTTGGCTAAAAAAAAACTGTGGTGTACAAACAAGTGCACCAGCAATTACGGCTGAGGGATCATTGCATTCAGATTGTTTTTTAACTTAGCTGCAAAGACAACTAAATACGTTTGGAGCACAAAGCAAAACAGATAAATGTGTTGTGCATAATAAACAATGATATATAGCTAAATCTAAACACTATGTGGAATTAAGTAACATTCCTACCCAAGCTGAAACAAATGAGTAATTTATGGCAGAGGTCATGATATATATCTGCAAAAATATCAAAGCAAAATGCAATCAAGACAGTGAGTACGCCAGAATAAGATGGATTATTTAATGTATTTTGTTGACAAGAACAAACATGGAACACAATTTTCTGTTTGGGACATTATTGCATAATCGTTAATAAAAGCAGGTGAGTCACTGCACCAGACGTACAAATAAATTCAAAAGCATCTGCGGACCAAATGTGTGCAAATGGCGTGTGTTTGGGAGCACGGGGGGTAAGTGTTAGGGTGACCGTAAGTCAGCTAAGAGGTCATGCAGCTGTCAGACAGACACTCATCAGGTAACTAGAGCCTAAATCTAAACAGAAAGGTTCATGATAAATGATACATACATGCAACACTGAGGCACGTTGGAGTAAAGTGCCAAAATCAACAAAGGCACATGTATGCTCTCTTTGTCTCAATGCTTCCACTTCGTTCCCTCTCTCTCCAACACCCACATCCATACACTTTTATACACACACTGTTTACATTTGCATATACACAAAGCGAGATCAGAGGACTAAACTGCTACCACATGGTTACCATAGTGAGGGCAGCAAATAGAGGCAAAACAGCCCAGACCACAGAGAAATAGGAAACAGCAGTGAATTTTCAGAAGCTGTAGAGTGATGAGAGAGATAAAGACGATATTAAAAGAAAAACAATAGAGACAGAGAAAGTAGAAGGAGGTGCTTTTATATTCCCACCTGTACATGAGGTCCATGAGCATCTCGGGATCTTCCTGAAACTCCCTCATCTTCACTGTGTCAGACAGAATGCTGTTGAGGTTTCTCAGAAGCTCATCCACCTGGAAATACAGTTGTGGTTGTTATAAAAAAAATCTCCTGATAACATGAGCTCTCACTGTATCTAGTTGTATTGATGACTTGTACCTGTGAGGGCAGCTGAGTGGTCTGCATTTCAACATCCTCCTCCGCGTAGGCCAGGATGGTGCGGAGGGAGCGCCGCAAGTATCCCTCCTCGAAGTCTGACGAACTGCCCACCAGTGAAGCCAAAGACATGGTGACCTGCATCTTTACTCTTGAGAAGTTCTGAGGAAGTGAAAAGAGACTGAATGCTTCTCATTCAATGTATAAACATCTGACTGATCTAAGAAGCTTAAAGTTACATTTTCACAACCTCAAGAAACTAACTATGTTCAAATCACCAGGTAAGGCAGAGCTGCTTAGAGTCAGCCTCGAGATTTACACAGAGGAGGCGAGTGACCCAGATCATTTTATGTCTTGTTTGCAAGAGAAGAATATATTGGGCAGTGATTTAAAAGTTTGTTCTTGAGAACAAGACCTATGCTGTTGGAAGCAAAGGCTAGGGGTATTTCCTGGAACACTGATAATCATCAAATTTCCCAATCCTCAAATAGACACAATAATATAAAGACGCACATGTTCAGTCAAAAAGCTTCACTTCGTGTGCAAACTATGAACCAGCCCGGTATGTTGTCAGGACAGGGTGTATCCTGAGGTCATGACCTTTCATTTGCACATGATTTAAGGTCAATTAGACAAATAGTTCCAGAGATATGGGCAAAAATCAAATTTTTTATGCAGAAACTGCCACCTTGTGAGGAAACCATAAATCCCAAAATGCTGAAATCCGATGCAAGTCGTCCTCTTGGGGACCTAAACATTTACACAGAGTATCAAATTCCAATTGTGAAAACATGAAGGATATCCGGTCGTGATGAAACCATTATATCCCCAAAACTCTGTGTTTGGAGATATAATAATGTTTTAAAAACACGAGGACAGATTTTGAAAAATGAATCCAAGCTTTTTCTAAAAGGCAGGTCTTAAAAGGTGTCAATTAGATGCCCAGGATTTACTAGGTCAGACCTAACAAAATAGAGACTACAGAAAAGCTTTCAAAAAAATGTGTCGCAGCTCACAGAATATGAGGAACTGCAGACGAGTCAAAGTGCTTACTGTGGCTTCTGGCCATAGCCAAAGGGGACAATGGTGCGCCAGAACTGGACCATGAAGAATCAGAATAAAAGGGCAACGAAGAAGGAATTTTGCTTTTACATTTTCTGAGCAGCAGGATGCATGTGCATCAAATGCACCAGTTCAGATGGCTCTTTAAATTAAAGTAAAGCCAAAATAAATTGAACTCAAGGAGACATCTGACATCAGTTCATTTTTACAGTATTGTTATTAGTAGTTTTTTGAAACTATAAAAAGTACATTTCCTGAGGTTTTATGTCACTCTTTACAAACAGTTCTATCAAAATACTAAGACATTTAGCAAATAATAGTATAACTGTATTATGATCCACGTAACAAGGTAAAAAAAAAACTTTTATTTATATATCACAAAAGAGCGAAATTACTGCTAATCTAAGTATTTAGATCTGAACCTGAATAGGTTCATAAGCAGAAGTGCTATGAACTACCAATTTTTTTGGTCATTCCCCCCTTTGTTTTTTGTCTGCTCCGTTTCCTTGTATCTCCATTCTTCACACTCCCTGACCAAGAAAACAGGTCTGACAAACAGCGCTCCATCTTCTGCAGAGAGGGCTTTGTGTATGTGAGACACAATGTGCTCGTGTGCGTGTGAAGTCCCATCCATCTCCAGCATGACCAGCTAAGCGGGAAATGATCTCCCATTAGTAGAGACATAATCACCCATGGATCATCTCTACGGCCCCATTCTGTTCAACTGAGCATGGAGCCAGAGCCTAACCACCCATCACTGCCCTCTAACTCAGTGTGTGCATGTATGTGTGTACGTGCACAGTGAACAGCCAAAATGATAGCTTAAGTCAACACATAACCTTCTTTGTCTCTCTAGCTCCTTTATTTTATCTGACCCCTCTTTCTCTAGCTGTCTCTAGCTCCCCTTTCAAATTCTTCAGAATTCAGTTTTTTTTTACAGATTTTACTCCATTTATTAAAAGAAATCCAGCTAATCTTTTTTATGACCATAATCTAAAATTAAAGTAAAAGATAAAAGGAGTGAAAAAAGTTAAGTGTGACAGAGAGAGAGCATGATGTGGGTGGATGAAAGGATGAAAACATAAACAAAGAAAGAGGTAGAGAGTAAGGTCTGTATGAATGAGTCATTTGGCTGCTACGCTAATTCAGATCACAGCTCCTTCTGTATACACCGTATAAACAAACACACATTGGGACACGCAGAGGGGAAACACTCTGTATAAACTGGAGATACTGTATGTCTACGCAAGTCTGCTGCACAGACAATGTCTGACTTTCATTAGAGGCAAACAGACTGTAAACACGGGAAATATCGACTGCGGGAAAAGTAATCGAACCAGCACCGAAACTGAAAGAAGATACTTCATCTTATACCTTCCCTTCCTTTAAATCTGTCTATTCTCAGTCTTGTCTCTTTCTTTCCCCTCTATCACCAGTTCAACCCTGTTACACTCCTCCATCTCCATGATGTCCTCCTTTGCAGGAACATTCAAATTCCGGCTTTCGCTGCCCTTGAGGTGCAAATACTTACACATTTACACACATATACGTACCGAAATGCACACACACATGCAGAGGAGGGCTGCCATTAGTTAAAGAGGGGTAGGAACATGGGGGAGTCAGACAGTGATATATCTCTTTGCTCTCTACTTAGAGACATTCTTCAGCAGAAACTTTCTGCAGCATGCTCAAAATAGACACGGAAAAGACATTAAAGCTGAACAGGAAAGGACGAGAAGAGAAGATAGGATAAAGATCTAAGTGACTCGCAGGTTTTAGTGTGTCTTCAGCAGAGTATATCACAAGCAATTCTCAGCTTCAATGTGTACTTAAATCAAAACTAATCAGGTGTAAATGCAACTTTGTTGGCAAGTTTAGGTATTTTTTAGTTGTTGTTTTTTTAAATCAGAGAAATCGTCTTAACATTTGCTTTGAATATGTGCATCACCAAGTAATTTAATCGTTCTTTACTAATTCTATATAATGGTGTGTGTGTGTGTGTGTGCTTACACTGGCATTGCTATAGCTGTATCTCATTATGAGATAGAGGGTGGCGCAAGCCTGGCTCCTGTTCTCATCAACAGGGCTGCTGCAGTACTGAAGCACCTTCTGGCACAGGTCTGCACACTGCTCCGCCTCCTCCTCAAACAACAGGTCTCCAAACTGCACACAGAAAACATTAAATGCACAAAGTGGTACACACAAAAACACTTCTATACATAAATTGGCTTGTATCGGCAGTTTGCAAACCACACTAAAAAAACAACATTTAATTTGGACACAGAAAGTGTTTGTGTAAACACGCCAACCCACACAGAGGCTCCCAAATTTTCACAAAGTGACATTAAAGCCATGCAGACATGCACGCCCATACACATATCATGATGAAAGTACCTTGACAACAAGTGCTCTGAGCGTGCTGAAGGTGTGGGACAGGAAGGTGGAGCTCTGGTTGCAGCTCAGAGAGTGGAGTAACACTTTCAAGACTCCACCAACTACACTGTCCTTACACTCAGTCAATGGAACTGCCTGGATGTGGGACAAAAGGAAAATTACCAGTCACATTGTACAAACAGTGTTGTGGGCATGTTCATGTTTCTGAACAAGTCCAAAGTTCAGTTTTCACAGGTTGAAATGAATATTTTTTTATTTAGAGTTCACCATTTCAATGTTGAAATTGCTCAAAGTTCAGTTAATTGAATTGTTTTAGGTTAGACGTGAGAATAAAAGTCTCAACTTGAGAAATAAAAGTAATTACAGTGTTGTCTTCCAATGAAATAGATTATACAAGACTTTACATTTTATCACAAAATTGAATGTGGAACAGATCTGCGCACACAGGTAAAAAGTTGTATTTTTTGTTTTATTTGTTTACCCCTTTGTCAGTTTAACAGAAGGTCTTTAATTGACGAGCAGCTATTTTCTGCTTACTTCTCAAAATAATAAAGGGAAAAAGAAGCTGTAGAACATAGATGTATTATAAACTCCTTAAATATTCTCTCACACCGGACAGATAATTCAATGCCACGTCTTTTCAAATTAAAAATTGACGAAGCTGACTAATGTATTTAAGCGCAGGATGGGCTTAATTTGCACAGAAATATTAGATTTTTACCAGTTCATTTTCAGACAATACCAATAATGTCTGTCAGCTTCCCTGCACCTGCGTTGCCATGGAACATGGCAGGTTAGTTATGCTGGATTCCACAATGTCTTCTGGGTAATGTAGTGTAAAGTAGGTGAGGCGGCGGGAAAATTTAGGAATTGAATGTTGCAGGAATCTCACGTATTCTAAAAGAGTTTACATTCAAGTTCTTCTTTATTTGCAGATATGCATAGGTCAATTCAATTCTGTCACTTTCACAGAAAAACCAAAGTGATAAATGCATTCTTTTTAACGCAATGTCATGCAACACTAAAAACATGTAGAAACAGTTGCAGATGAACCAGAGATGGAAAACAAATGGCCCATCAGTGGCTGTTATCAGCAGGATTTCACTCCATATCAAACAAATGCTGACATGCTTGCTATTCAACTAACTGAAAGATTTTATGATGTTGATGATGGACACTTAAAAAAAAACACCACCTAGTTGGGTACAAGTGATAAGAAATGTCTATTTTCGTGTATTAGTTTAAACATGCTCTAAGTGCTTTTAATAACACACAAAACTTTAGTGTACCATTTCAATGGAGATAAAATCATGCATTTAATTAAGAATGGTTATAGAACAACTCTTCGATTATTTGCAGCATACATGGATTTTTCATAGATTTTACAGAAATAATAATGAGAAGTATATAATGAGATTTTTAAGTGCATGTATTCCTTTGCAGTGTATGTATAGTATCTTTATTCATGTCTGCCTTCTCAGTTATAGCGATATATCTGATAACATGTTAGTCACGTCAGTTAAAGGTATCTGAGCCGGATCAACAAGAACCCAACAGATGTGGTCAGGTGGCTTTAAATCAGTGTAAACTTGAAAAAGGAAATAAAATATGAATAAAATAAACCTACAATAACATAAGGCACATAGTTTGAAATGGCTATAAAAATAAAAGATCGGACTATAAAACACATTATCTCATTTAGTCTGTCAAAAAGAAGAACTCCCTTAGGTGTGGACGTTGTTCCCTTCTTTAAATACAATAAAACCTACCCAACATACAGAAAAAAAGGGTGTTATAAAAGAAACTGCCCTTTATGGTATAATGATGTCACAATTTAAATCAGAGTAAAAAGTGGCATGCCAGCTGAATTAAATCAGATTTCGAAGAACAAGACTATCAATATTTCCTTAATAAAGCACTATGATATAATATAGAGACTTTTTTTTCCTGAAATTGCATTAATGGAAAATATTAAGACTTCTGGATTATTATCTAATCAGCGGATTGTTTTTTTTTTTGTTTTTTTTTCGGGTCCTCTTTGGAGACTTTTGTAGGTTTACGGTTTCTCGCTCTCTGTCTAGCTTCATACACCCGTATGTTGAATTCCTCTTAATTTCCAAAGATGCTATCATTACTTAATATTTTTCTGGCCATGTAGTTAAAATCTAAAGCAGGAACATCTCGTTCTTTGGTTTATGAATAAAGGCTTTGCTGACCTGTATAATAGTCTCCAGAAGGTCCAACACTATAAGGTTTGATTCTGTGGCTAAATTCCCACTGATCACAGCTTCCTGGTCCAACTCTGCTTTAGTCCTGAAGAAAAGACAGTGAAAGGGAGGCAGAAACAAAGGTAAGGCAGAGAACAAGACTATTAGACAGAAGATCAGAGAAGTGAGAAACATACTTATCCTGTTTGTCATTTGTTTGTCTCCACTGAGTGAGATCTTTCCTCCAGCGCAGGTTCTCTCTCTGACCCAAAGTCCGGTCCGTCCCTGTCAAAGCAGATCATTACTTATGGGGAGCAGAATAAAATATTTTTTAAAAATCCAAGTATCAAATATTCCTAAAGTTAAAGTGAAACTATACTTGTATAAATAAATAAATGAAAAAGAAAAAGGAGAAGAAAATAGAAGGAGAAAAACACACACGACTGCTGTACCTCCAACTCGTTTCATCATTTCCCCACGGGCTCCCATTCCTCTCAGCAGGGCTTCTTCTAGCTGAAGTTTAGCCTGCTGAGATTTTTGTAAGGCCTGGGTGCTCACTTTGTCACTGCTTTGCTTACCCTGCAAATGTGCATAAATACATAATCACCAGAAACAAATGTGGATGCAGTTTGCAACAATAAACAAGCACAAGAAGAACGGGCATTCAAATATACAACCAGTAGCTGATATCATGCAAACTTTCCATTTGCATTTTTAAAAGCATGAAATTAAAAAGTAAAGCAGTTGCAAAGGCACGGACATGAAAAACAGCCAATAGAAAGCCTACAACTGACCCTGTACTCAAAGCAAGACACACAGATACTAAGGAGTTCCAGCAGTTTGTTGAGCTGTGAGGGAGGCATTTCCATCGTCCAGCGTTGAATCAGGCTCCTATCAGCATTCTTCATCACCCACAGGAAACACACCAACAGGTGGCGACTGGTATCTGCAGCCAGGGTGGCGATGGATTTACCCTGCTGACAAGAGACAAGGACGAGTAAATAAGCATATTTATTTTTTTAAAAAGTCTCTAATTGAAGAATAATGCAGTATGCAGACATGCATCTAATGTGACACATAAAAACTAATTTCTAAACTTAACACAGGGTCATTTTGTTGCCACATAAAGAGCTTTAATCTAAAAAAAAATGCTTAATGTCTTAATTATTATCAAAAGAAAATCTACCACACCATTACATTTGTAGGAGATGAAGAGTACTTCAGTGTGTATGTCTAACAAACAGTATATGATTCACACATTCCTCTATGCCACTTATACGTTTAGACACTTCTTTCATACTGGCTTTAGTGAAGTATTGTTCTCGTCTTTATATCAACAGATGTCAAATCTACTGCAGATTAATTTGCCTTCATTCGGGTGATGATGAATCACATCTATAGACGGCTACTGCTGCTTCATGTGTGGCAGCTTTGATGAATGTAGCTATTAACCTCCTACTGCTGTAGGTGTCCCACCTAGGACTTCTTTTTCAAAGCTGAACTGGATGAAGTTCACCAGAACCAAAGAAAAAACTATTGCAAGTTTATTTAAAAAATATGCATCAAGTCAACAATAATATTAATTCTGTTGCAATGAGTAAATGATTCATTAATATACAATTTGAAGGTAAACTGCCTAAAATGAAGAATACGAGTGTTTTGGCAGTCATGACTGGTTTTGTGATGAATACCAGACCAGTGGCTCATTCATGTAGAAACCATTTTTTTCCACAACAGCATTTCTTACGACAACATACAAGTAACTGATTCTTCTCTCGGAAAGAAACAGTGGAAGAGGAAAAGAATGGCAGAGTTCAGTTTGCTGCCTGTGTTGTTGCTGTAGCTACACTTGATGGATGTGTTTGTCAGAGAAGACGGCCCCGTTCACTTATGATGGCAATGCCTGCCCATAAAACATTTCCTGCAGACATGTGTGTCGATGTGTGTGTGAGATTTTTTTTTTCTCAGAATGGATGAAGTGCATGTGTGTCTCTGACAGTTAATCAATCAGCCTCTGTGCAGCTCACCTGTTGGGAAGCACAACGCTCTCTGATACAGTTTTCCAAAAACTCTTACACACACACACACTCTCTTACACACACAAACACACACACATGCATTTTTTAACTTTTAAAAACATTGATAATCTGCTATAATTTTCAAAAATTAGGAAATTAACAA
>JBAMHX010000013.1:10922022-10941197 GCA_037177515.1 Pseudomugil tenellus
GTGTTGTTCTTATTCTCTGATGTAAGTCACTTTGGAGAAAAGCGTCTGCTAAATGACTGTAATGTAATGTAATGTAATGTAATGTAATGTAATATATATATCCTAAATCCTAAATAGGTCACTCGCTGAGTCCAGTCCTGCATCTGCAAGTTGGCTGATGGATCACAGATTTGTGATTAATGGCTAGAGTATTAAATGGTTTTTTTCTGAACATATGCTGCAGATTTCGAAAGCATGAAACAAAAAAAGTGACATAAAGCAAAAAAAAAAAAAAAAATCAGCAAAAAATTCTCTGAGGGACATAAGAAACGTCAGGGAGAACTGGAGGATTTCTGATTAAGACTGTTGAGAAGCAGGAGAAACAAATACACTACAGAGAGATAGAAAGGCAGAGCAAAAACAGTTAACATTTCAAAGAAAAAGTGGGTCAAGAATAAAAACATCACCTTTCTGCTGCAATTAAATCTAACTAACTGATTGACAGTTTCAGACAGAGGCATGCTTCGCTGCTCCGTAACAGACTGCTTCTGTCTCTCTTTAATAGAAAAGGCAGGAAGTTGCATTAACCTCCACAGGGACCCTCTTAAGCTCAGGAATACATATTAAACTTGGTCACCTTAAGCCAAATACACAGAGACAAAGTCATCCTTTAGCACAGCTATTAAAATGTGACATCAAAGAAAGCAAAACCGCAAGATTACTACATTTACCATATTAGTTTTGACATATATGTGAGAAATTTTATCGAGCATACCACCTTAAATGGGACATTTTCCTGAAACTGTCTCTTATACAGCCCATTTTTTAACATTACAAGGCATTAAACTGCCCTCTCTTACCCAGGAGAGTATCTTGGAGCCATTAGTTCTGCAGACTAGCTAGAAAGCATTAGGGCACTGCCATTTGGGATGGTGGGGGGTAAAGAAGGGGCAGCCCCAGTGGCTAAAACATCATCTGAGAGATCTATGAGTACTTAATCTCTGTAGCACTTTCACCCAGACTGCTATCCAGCTGTGTAAATGCACAAAAACATGCAAATAACCATGGCTTAGTAGATACTGGGAAACAAAGTAAATTATTAGTAGATGCAAGAAGACTAACAACCCCCAAGGCATCAAAATGTGTATTCTGATCCCTTGTTGACATGGGACTGTCCAAAGAAACGAGACCATCATGCATTAACAGAGAAAATGTCATGTGAAAGCTGATTTCTGTTGAAAATGCCAGTCAGGAGATGCATGTTTTTATATCGTTGGAAATGACAATAAGAGGATTCTGTTATTTATGGGACTCCTGGTACCCAGTATGCAGTAATTACAGTGGTTGTTAACTTATCCCAAACCCCAACAATCTGACACCATTTAAAGTGTATACTAAAACAGAACTCAATCATTTGCAAAGCTCATAAACTCTTTTTTAAAATCACAGTAGAATATAAATAAATCCGATTCTGTGAGAAATGTATTATCTTGTATTAGATTGTGTTTTTATTTGATGACAGAAACACATCTAAAAAAAAGTTTAAATGAGGAAAGAAAATGACACAAATGAGAAACATTTGACAAGGTGAATGAACTTATCAGCAACATGACTGAGCATAAAACGAGCATGTCAAAGAGGTAAACCTCTCCGCCAGTGTGTCATAGCATTAAAAGGTTCAGGGAGGAACCTAAGTGCAAGTAGGATAAGGCCAAAAGGTTGAATCTGGATGTTCGTAATCTTTGAGCTCTCGAACAAAACTGCATTAAAGACAGACTTCATGCTGATTTTATACCGGAAATCCCTGGATCCACAAACACATCTAAACGGGAACCATGAACACCACAGTATTAACAGAGAAAAGTATGATTCATTAAATGTTTTAATTCTTATTATAAACCATGGATACCATGTCCTGCACACTAAAGAGGAGACAGACCATCCAGTTAGCAGTTTGAAAGCCTGCATCTGTGATGGTCTGGGGTTGTATTAGTGCTTTACACTTATGTGAAGCAGCATTAATGCTGAGAAGTACTTAGAAAACATGCTCTTTTTCAGATATCTCAGTGAAGGCATTGCAAATTCCAACAAGACAGCATCTGTATTTGTCTATCAAACCATACGCAGAAAAAAAGTACATCAACAGGGCAAACAGTGTTGTGTTCACAAGAACTTCACATTGACAAGCCACAGCTGACCCTCAGGGTCCAAATTCCTGGTGAGTTTAAGGGTACAGTAACAGTCCCAGTGTAAAAAAAAGCAAGCTGTTCTTGTTGGGCAAATTCTTTCTTAAGTTTTAGATTCCAACCTTTCCTTTTGCCTTCCTCAGAAACTCAGTGGTATGCAGTCCAATCTACAGTAAATTATGTAAATAATGGCGTTCAACAACCATAGCAGCTTATAATGGCACTGTTTAACAATGATACAGCCCAGTCCTGTTCAGATATGACTAATTGTCCACAAAGTATAAATGTGGGTGTAAACAGATCCATTATCAACAAAAATGCACGAGTACGCTCCATCCCTGTGAAAGTAAACGAACAATTCTAATAATCTACTGTAATGGCATGAACAAAGTAGCCTTTTAAAGTAACCAGCAGTAATAACATCAAAAAATGAGAATTGATGCGATTTTGGTCGACAAGGGAGGGTTTTCTTACCTTTTTCTTCTCTTTCAGGTCATATAAAGCCAAAGTAGCAAATAATGGCTCAATGTCAATTTCAAACCTGGGAAGCACAAAAGAAAAGAAAAGAAAAGAAAAGAAATCAGTAAAAGTCTGGTTTATTTTTATTGTGATTTTTATTGAGGGAAACAATAAAACATACAACAGTAAGCAATGACATTTTTAACTGAGACTTAAAAATGATCAGAGGCGTTGTTGCCAAACCACCGCGAGCTGAGAACTCAGTTCATTTTAAATGTTTGGAATCTGCATGAGCTGCACAAGCATGAACACGATCAAGAGTTTAAGGCACTACTTTAGTCTCTGTGTGTGTGTGTGTGTGTGGGGGGGGGTGTTTGTGTGTAAAAGAGAAAGAGACAGACACTAAATCCCACAGAGAGAGGGAGTGGCAGAGATTTTTCTGGAGAACAAATCCAAAGCACTCCTCCACTCTTACACACAGCTCTGTCCTCCAATGAACGGCTTTTTTTTAAGAAAAAGGAAAAAACTTAGGCCATGAGTAATGACCAAAAGTTAAATACAACAACGTTCTGTATGTTGGATGCAAAGTAAATGTAAATTTTAATAAACAAGAGGGAGGGTGAATAATCTTACTTGGCTCGTTGGCTCTATCTCCAAGTTGCACAATAAGCAAATGTTTGTGAAGAACTATTGTTCCTCCTGCAATGTGATGAAAATGTATGACATACTTAATGGCCTGGCATCGGACCAGGATGCGCTCTCCAGTGTGTTCTTTGGGGCAGTCTGGAATGGGCCGGATTTCCACTGCATCTTCCTAGAAAAGCAAGAGTGAAGAAGATGTGTTATCTTTAAAAAATACAACATAGATGATGGGGAATTTCACTGAAGTCTCAAATTTGAGACCATAACAATCTAATTTGATGAATAATTTTCACTAAAAAGTGTTGGAATCTTTTTTTGTAAGGCTTCAAATATAAATGGGATGTTTACAAAACCAGCTGTTTGGAAAATTTTCAAACAATTCAATAAAGATAATAAGCACAACAATATGTTTTTTCCTCATCACTTTTGTTGCTTTTCTTACACATTAACTTGTCTATAAAATGCAAGTAAATGTTGGAAAATGTGACTCAGAAGCTCAGGCTTTTTTCTTGTTTTGTATGAGCAAATGTCAAAAACCCTCTAGTCAAAAATCTTCTTATATTGGCAAATAATTGAATACCTATGTTTCTGTGTATCGAGACAGGGAGTATATGTGTGCATGTTCAGGTTATTTGTTTATTTCATATTTCAAAAGTTCTCTAAAATAACTGAGTGCTTTTCAAGAGGATACATGCAAAGCAATGTCTTGCATTTAGGGTAACAAATATTTCTCATTCATATGTCATAATTACTGATTACCTATACATCAAGATTAGCAAAGTCAAGGATGATGAATGGCCAACACAATGGCCAAGTGTATACTGTAATATTATACAGAATTAAAATAGGCTACTGGTAATAGATCTGACATGTTCTGAACTCAGACTGACGTGAAGTTTTATGTTTTTCTGTATTGGGTATATGAATCTTTTGGCATTCCATTGGGTTGCAGGTAGCGTGTTTTAGGTCTTCCTACCAGAAAATCCATCAGAAACTAAATTGAGGTGAACCTGAACCTGAAATCATTATTGTACCAACTCACTGTACCATCTTCCAACACCTCACCTCATCAGGTGGTTGATAAAGAGCAAACAGCTCGGCTTGTCGGTTTCCATGTCGCGCCTCCTGGTTTAGGCGGTCCAGTTCTTCATGATTGCTAAAGGCCAGTAGACCATCTACTCTCTGGTCTGGGTTCAAACACCGCAAGTTGAAATCACAGGACGTCAGCGTACGGCCAGAGTCGTCCCTCAATTCCGCTAGAGTTGGAGACTTGACCTGTGGGAAAACGCAGAGAAAGAGAGGTAAAATATTCATATCTCATCCGCTATGTAACATCTAATATATAAAATATTGTAGCAGTTGCTTTGGTTGGCCCACTTCTCCCATGTTCTGCTCTGCACCATGAGTAAAGTGTGTGCGCGACGAGTTGACATTTTTCCTGTGGGTGAATTATGAACCAAGTGTGTTATACTGTATAACCCTGCATCATTCTTTGTTCTCTCTACACCATTAATGTTATGTTTAAAGAGCATTTTATGCGAAGAACAAAATTTTCACACAAGAAAAAATGCTTGTTATGTTGACATGAGACATTCTGAAGCAGTTTAGAAATCTCTGGTGTCTGGGTTTTTAAAACAAACCTTACTAAATATGGAAAACGCAGCCCCTAAATTCTATTATATCAAAGGTAAAAGAGCAGCTTTTAATAAATAATGAGTAATATGAGCTGGTTTACAGTAACAAAGAAGTCCCACGTTATTCAGAAAATAAAGTCAGAATGTCAGGGCAGACGAGTTACTTGTCAGTATCTTCACATCATATATTAGCTGGTTAGCATCTGCAGCCAGAGATCACCCAGCAGGCCGATAGCCAGTCAGACAAATATAATAGCAGCAAAGAGGGCAGAATTGCATAGTTCTGATACCCAGAACCCTGCCATTAATGGAAGTGGGACAAAAAGAATAACAAGGCCTCTAAAAATATAGTTTACAGATGAAAATATATGCTTGTGTGATATGCATGTTTGATTGAAGGCTCTCAAATACTATTAGTATTTCCACGTTAGTATTTTGCAACAGTAAATTTACAGGTTTCATAAGATGAGCTTGTATAGGAAATTGTTTCTGTTTGATCAATATGTGTACAACAAAAAGCCCTACGAAAGAGAGCCGCCCTGCTTTGGCAGCATATGGACTCACTCGGACTAAGCTACAGGGCATGGAATAACCTCCTTGCTCTCAATGCTGCATCCTGATTAGGTTGTCCCCTCATCCCACCCCTTCCTCTTGTCTCTTTCAATCCTATCATCCATCAAACTCACATCTAGTCTTTCGCACCACAGGCTAGGACTGACCGAGCATCCAACCGGGTGAAGCTTCACCCTGTTCAGGCTCCAAGGACCATCACATCCCGACCCCAGGGCTTTTGTTAGAGCAGATTGGACCATAGCTATTAAATACTGAAGGACAATAGTGCTGTTCTTTCCCTCTCTGTCACCCTCCTTCTGGCATGTAGATGATGGTAAGGCCACAGAAATAATAAGGGGCCTTTCTAGTTTGGCTGATTAACCAGAATTGGCATAGATGGGAAAGCAGAAGGGGGGCTGAGACTGGCTGAGCCAGAGGCTGGGAGTGGTGCTAGCTGGGGCTTGGATGGCTTGGGATCTGGGCACTGAGAGACAGAAAGGCAAGAAAGAGAGCAGCGAAAGAGGATGGGAACTTGGCACGATATAATAACAGCACATTGAAGCAGGGAGGCAGGGATTCAAACTGGGAACTATTATATAAAAGTTAATAAAAATAAATATTTTGTTCAGTTTATGACACACCAGTCAGGTTAAACACTAAAAATAGAGTTAATGACAGCTGTGGAATGAAATGTTCAAATGAAGTTCTTTACAGGCCAGACTGACTAAACTAGAAAGATCAGCTGCCTCAGTGGAGAGTGACTGGAATAACAACACACTGTTGTGTTCAGTGGCTGCTAAACTACCCACCCCCTTACATTTCACACTTATCTAGCTTACGGTTCATTTTTGGGCTTTGATCAGCATGGGTAAGGATATCGTTCTTACTAAAGTGTCTTCCATTCACATAAGGTTATTTAACTAAGTGCAACATATTTTAGGAACTCAGCAGCAGATAGTTTGACATTTTGGGATGTGCTATAATATCATGTTTGGAAGTAATCAAAATATCAACTTAGCTTATCATCCAAACTAGAAACAATAAAAAGCACCAACTCCAGCTTCAGAAGGGAACTGAACCGCATCTGTATAATTACTTGGAGGTATTTCATCATAATTTTACTATTAGATTTTCAGGTATTGTTTCTGTTGCAGAAATCTGACACAACTGTAATATAATGCAATATGCAACAGAAGGAAAGTTATCAGAACATATTCACAGCTTGGTTCATTATTGATCCGCATCCCTTCCAGCTGTAAAAATCTTAATATGTTTTCCCCAAGGTTTTCTTAACCTCATTCGGCATGTTAAATGCTGGCACCCAGCATTAGTTTATTTTACAAAGAATCTCCAAAATTCTTAATTTTACTTTAAAAACTAATAAACAGTTCTCTCAACATTTATGACATTGATACTTGAACTGTAATTTACTTTTATGTTTAAGTACATACAACCTTTTTTCAACCACAGATAATTCAGAATGCAGCTGCACTAATTTTTAACACGTTTTAGATCCTCTAGTAGGACGACATTGGAGATCCATATATAAAAATACAGGTGACTTGCTCTGTTCTAACATATGCTTTCACTTGATCCCTACTATGGTTTATTAGGTTTTTAATTGAAATCCTCTGTCATTTTATTGAATTATTTTTGCATTTGCAAGAGTATTTATATTATGTATGTTTTCATTTGTATATGTGTTTACATTTAAAAGTGCATTATATTTGCATGCCTGTACAGAGTCATGCTACCAGTCAAAAGTTTGGACGCAAACTCTCATTAGATTTAGAGGGAAAGTGTGCCTGCAAATGATTCTATGCAAAGGATTCTGGTGCTTTAAATTACTGTTCCTTGGTCACAATGGGGCTTTCTCAAAAGAATATCCCTATAATCCATCCAGCTGCTTTACAACATTAGAGTTAGAGCAGTTTATTGACTTTAATATCAAAGCTGATAAATTTCTATTTGTGGTTTTTCAAACTAGCGGAATTTGACTGAACAAAACTACAAAAAGGTTAAAAAGGTAAGAAGTTACAGAAGGACACAGGTGAACAGTTACTCCAGAATAACCACAGCCGGCCTAACTTTACTGAGGTGCATTATTGGCTGCAGTAAAAACTAAATCAAACTGAATGATGGTAAAATTTGAACATTTGGGAGAAGTAAAAAATAAATTTTCCAACACTTCTTTATCTTTAGCCTGGGTTTTAACAGTCTGAGTTGACTTCCAGTTTCATGCAAATCATCTCAGATGCACAATGTCAAGTCAAAGGTAAATATAGTCATTAAAAAAGTGACTAAACAAATATGAAGAAGCATTATGCATGTTGTTTCCCTACAGGACATTAAAGTAATGTGTGAGATGTAAGAGAAACTTTACATTATGTGAAAAATTAACTGAAAATTCAGATCCAAAAGATGGACATATATTATGCCCACATTTTAACACAGATATAATGGTAGGATTAACTGGATTAACTGGAAGTTATGACAGTAGAATAGCATTATAGCTTAATGCAGCCATGTTTACTATGCCCCATCTTTGTCCAACTGTCATTATTCATCATGATCACTTTCTGTTCTGGTGTAAATTTTACATGTATACATGTAGATTTAGAAACAGAAGCTGTAAGGCAGAAATAAATTCCTTTATTTCAAGTACCCATATGCATACTTGTCCTTAAGATGATAAGAAATGCTGTCTGGTTATGCCACATTGTAATCTGTAATATATTCAGACTGAACAGTAACGTCACACTGACATTAATTTGGTTTATTGTATGGAGCTTGTATGGGGCGGCTGTGGCACAGGTGTAGTGTGGCCGTCTTCTGATCGGTTCGGTTCCCACTCCGTCTGATTTCTGCATGTTGAAGTGTCCTTGAGCAAGACACTGAACACCCAGTTGCTCCTGGTGGAGAGGCTAGCGCATGGTGTGCATGGCAGCTCTGCCGCCATCAGTGTGTGATTGTGTACATGAATGGATCGATTGCAGGATCTGTAAAGCGCTTTGGTCATCAAGAGATTAAAGTAAAAGTGCTATAGAAGTTTATGCCATTTACCATTTGATGCAATACTCTTATGTCTTGGAATGGACATGTTGTCTTTGAGGCTGGGACAAAATTGTCTAGCTTTGTAATCAATCTGGATGGCAATAATTTGGCTTCCAGTACCACAGTAAGAAACCTTGGAGTTATTCTTGATCAGGATTTGTCCTTTGGTTTCCATTTACAAAAAGTTTCTAGAACCACTCTCTTCCACCAACGTAATATAGCAAAATTTAGAGACATCCTGTCTCAGAGTGATGCAGAAACATTAGTTCATGCTTTTGATACTTCTAGACTGGACTATTGCAATTCTTATTTATAGGCTGTCCCAAATATGCCCTGAAAAGTCTCCAGTTGATCCAAAAAGCTGCAGCGAGGCTTCTGATGAGAACTAGCAGAAGAGTTCATAATTCTGCAGTTTTAGCATCTCGTCATTGGCTCCCTGTTAAATTTAGGATAGATTTTAAAATCTTTCGCCTGACATATAAAGCTCTCCATGACCAAGCTCCATTGTATATCAGAGATCTCATAGTTCCATATATTCCAAACAGAGGACTTCAGACGGCAGGTCTACTCGTGGTTCCCAGAGTCTACTGTATAAGACCACAAAGGGAGGAAGAGCCTTCGGCTATCAAGTCCCAGGTCTCAGTGTGGGTATGGGAGGCAGACACCCTCTTTTCTTTTAAAATCAAACTTAAAACTTTCCTAGTCTAGTTGTCCATTAGTTATGCCGCCATGGGGACATCCCATGATGCACTGAGCTCTTCCTGTTATTTTCGTGTATTAACATAGGAAAGTATTGACATCGTTAACATGTTTCTCCATTTTCTGTAGGCATTCCTGGATAGCAGCTGCAATGTATATAGATCTGTCTTTCCTGTCCTCTGCACTCCAACCAGTTGAGGCAGGTGGCTGCCTTCCCTGAGCCGGGCTCTGCCAGAGGTTTTGCCTTCCTGTTAAAAAAAGTTTTCTTTTCCACTGCCGCCTCATGCTTGCTCAAAATGGGAGATTGGATAAAATTCAAGATTTAATGCGGTTTGTTGGTTTCCCTTACCTAGGCTATTAATTATGAATTGGCACAAATTGACGTCTCTGTAAAACCAGCTATGATGACGTTGTACTGATGCGGCACTATAGAAATAAAGCTGAATTGAATTGAATTGAATTGAATTGAACGTTGTGGACACTGTGGAGCCATCAGCTACACATTCCTCCAATTTTAACAGCTTGTAAAAGGATCCTGTCAGAACAGATTGATCAGCTAAACTAATGATGTAGACAGCCCCGTAACAGACACATCTGAATAAGAACATTGTGTTTACACCCCATGTTTCGTGGTCATCTTACTCCAACATATTCAAAAAGCTGATACATTACAAGGTGAAAGAGCATTCCTGCTCCTTACTGGTTTCTCTTTGTCTTCTGTCTGAACATCAGACTCAAAAGTCTGTTTCTGTAGATGTTTGAGCAGGCCAGCTCTCTCCGAATAGGTGCTCCAGCCATCTCCCTGACACCTTCGTGAAGACACACAGAAACAAGCTTAGATCAATGTGTAAACCCCAGAAAATAAACATAAGTCTTAGATGACAAACTAAACACAAGTCTTATACAGCATAGTCACAAGGCTCATCTGTATGGTGTGTGAGAGATAGAGAGAACTCTAAACTGCATCAGGTTTAGAGCGTTTACCTTCTAGAGACTACAAGCCATGGTTGGGTGTAACTCCTGACGCAGTCATTTATGTGTGGATCCAAATCCCCTCTAAATTGAGAGATGAAGATGATGAGAATAAAAAAAATACACAAATAGAGAAATGTGAATGGAGACACTCAAAGACAACTAAAAACCCTAAATTCTTTTTCTATTTTAATTTGCACTTCATGGTCAAGTTAAGTTGTAGGATACATAAACATCTCTTATATTAGTTTAATCACAATAACAGAGTAAAATGGAATAGTTTTACTATGAACAAGAGCTTTTGCTATGAATGTAAGCAATGAAATTAATTCTTCGAAATTCCACAAAAAACTGAACTGCTTATCGTTGTTAATACGGAAAACACTTCCATTCTTTCATTGTTGTCCTGTAAACTGACCTCTTCTATATGAAACAGCTAAAGCTTCGCCTGTTTAATGTTTATCGGCCTTTAACCCACCCCTCCTCTGGAACGGAGTGTCTAATAGTCCGACACTCCTTCTCCACCTGCTCCACTTTCAGGTCATCATCAGGAAAGTCTCCAAGTTCTTGCATCAGACCTGAGTCTCCACTTCTTAACTGCGACATCAGAAACTCCTCCAGGTCCAACGGCTCCACCGCTTCATATGACTGAGGCTAGAAAGCCCAGAGGTGATAGAGGAAACGTTGCAATGGGGAGGGGAAAAAAAGAGAGATTAAGAGAAAAACAGAACAATTGGCACCAAATTTCTAACATCAAATAAAGAAACGCAGCATTAAAAGGCAATAATTAACAGGTATCCAAAGAGGAAATGTTGTAATATTTAGCAGCACAAAGTAGAAACCTTATAATATAGCTTACTAAGTTGTTAAATGTTCCCCTTGAAGTGGAAATTGTCCAGCATACGTCATAAAGACACAACGAAGCGACACAATGTGAAATGATAAAAACGAGTCAATCTTTACAGTCTAGTCAAATCTAAACAGTGCAGGAAGGAAAACTGTGGAGTCAAATATGTTGAATCGTGAGTATTGTCTATTATTTGAGAAGAGAAAAACGTGCATAAATAGAAACTGGGACAACCTGGCTGTATCAGACAACCAGGCTTTTTTTAATCTCTTCCTATTTTTATCCAGCAAATCTAAAACCTTACACTCTTTTATAGCAGAACAAAAGCAGATCTGCAATTATCTTAATGTACAACACAAATGTGTTTTAATTCATCATATGTACAACTGCAATGGATTCCATTTATATTAACACACAATGTAACAAATAGGGATTAAAAGGGCAGAGCTGTTTATCATTAGATAGCAAAACCATAGCGAAAACAGTGACACAGAACAACCCATTATGTCGTCTGACTGGCTATACTTGTAAAAGAGGAACTTGCATGTCGCAGGTGTCTGTTAGAAGTCAGTGTAAACTGGGCAAACCGCTAATATAATCACACACTGCAAGCTATGACTGGAGAGGGAGAAAAATTACGAACTGCATCTTGTTTAAAATAATAAGATTATGCAAAGCATGGTAATAGAAGGAATCATCTTTATGTAGCAGAGTATTTCTGTGTCATGTTTAAGCTTTTAATCATGCACACTTGACCCACATAGGTTCGTAAACAGATGCTCAGTAGAATTTTGAAGAAACCGTACAGTATGCACAAGAGAGCAGGAGAGACAAATATGCAGAGGATTACTTGCTGGTGTCATGCACACCATTATCTACACACAGAAAAGGTTGAGATCACTGTTGCAACAGCATTAGTCATTGCTGTGCTCAACTTTTTAAAGCAGAGCAAATTCCATTTGCCTTGAGACATGTTTTTGCACATCGACGCACCTTGAGGCATATTCTTTTGTGCTTAATGGTTGAGCAAACTGCTCCACACAGTTTATGGTAAGCATGCAAGTCAAGCAGTAAGGAGTACATTTGGGTGCAAAAGGAAAATTATATGAAAACTGTTATTTTAAATAACAGAGACCCAGATTAAAACCGGTCCTTTTGCAGAGGAGGTGTCAAATCTGTACCCCGAGTCTGAGCGTGTGGCCCCTTGCCTCAGAGTTCAATCACCCTAGCACTGCCGCTTTTCTTTCTTTAATAAAGAGTCTAAGAAAATCTAAATTAATGCAAATCTATGCATGCTTCTGAGCACTGCCTGCTGCTTTGAGGAGTCTTCAGAGGGCCCAGTGAGAATCTGCAACTTCTTAAATCAAACATAAGAGTTTTCTCTCAACTGTCTCAATGATGAGTATAATGATTTCACTTCCGCCGTAGCTTAAGTGTATGTCGTAAAAAAAAAAGGGGAAAAAAAGTTTCTAAAAGCATTCACATGAGAAAATGAATGCACATCAATGTTGAAACAGAATGTGCTTTTTTGAAGGGATAAATTGCTCCCAATCTAAAACCAAGTGTTATTTTAAGAAATAATCCTCTGTTTCAAAACAGCCTAATCGCACCAACATACCTCAGCAAAAATTAGCCAGGAGAGACGAGAGACACGCAATGAATTGTAGACAGACAACAAGCAAACTTACCCTGCTGAAAACTGAAATGTGACCATAAAAAGGAAGTGTACAAAATGGCGCACTCCGGATATGGGAAACTAAAGTGTGTACCAACTAATACTAAATGCTTTCGGCTGAAACGAAGCCACAGCCCATTTCAAAGATCCTCTTTTAAATCATCCCTACATGCCTAGAAGCTGAAAACTGCAGTAAAGCTGGTAATCATGAGTAAAAGTGGAAGGGGTCTTAAAAAAATCACTTAAGATTGAAAGGTTTGAGTTAAACTTTTTTTATGTTAATTTTGAACTCATAACAAACCTTGAGTTTTACAGCATCACGAGAAACCACAAGAAATTAAAGGAAGTGACATCAGCAAGTCGTCCCTCCATCAAGCAGAGTTTCAACACACCGGAACAGAAAGTAGACACATACACATACACACACACACACACACACACACACACACACACACACACACACACACACACACACACACACACACACATACACACATACACACATACACACACACACACACACACACAGCAGCACTCAATGCATGCTCAAAAGCACATGTAGCTACTGCTAAGACCTGTCAAACCCAAAACAACACTGAGAAAACTGCATTCGCATTTATGCACAAATAATCGCCAAAGGCAGTGGACAGTCCTGATCTGCACAACTGCAACAACAAACATCCCTGCATTAGACATGACTGCTGAATAATGGGAAACAACCATTCCAGAGATTATGGTATTTAAAGCCCTCTCCCACATCCCAAATCCTGACATATTAAAGATTTTCTTCCATAAGCTGCAAGGTAAACGAGCCCCATCCAGCGCCTGCCAGTTGCTGAGCGACTGACCCATTTCCCAAGCAGGTTAGAGATTAACAGTGTTGGATGCCACAAGCTGGGGTGGGATGGATGGTCCAAGCACTGTTACTTCAACCCTGTCAGCTGACAAGCTCAAGGATCATTCCTGGGGAAGCTATAAAAGGGCTTCAACTAAGTCACACGGCAGACAGATATGTCAAGAGACTTAGACCTAAGAACTTTAGAAAACTTTAAATGATAAAAATGTAGGGCAGCAGAGAGGATGAAATATGAAGGAAAAAGGCAGGAAGAGATCCAGGGTACCACAGAGAGACAGGAAGTGTAATGGTTACAAAGAAGTACTGCTTCCTTAAGAGAGGAGGAAACATGATAACACTCTGACAGGCTTCAACTAAAGAAGTAAGAAAAGAACCTGTGATGATGAAATATTCAATCTCTAACAGAAACTAAAAGACTGAATCCTCTTAATCTCGTCAAAACATTAATCATGTCAGTTATTGATTAATCTCTTATCTACTGCACAGAGAATGAAGATTCTTCCAAATTAAACTCAATTCCCCTGCAAACATCCACATAGGTGTCATTGCATTATTGGGACTCAATGTATAATCTTCAAGACTAGACACTAGTCTGAGTCAGGCATTCTCTAGGTTACCAGCAAAGAGGATGTGAGGATAATATGCTTATAACCCTCTAGTGGTGTAAGCATAAATACTAAAGCTGAGAGAGCGTTGCATTAGAGGCAACGTCTCTGCAAACCGTCTGGTCATATTGACAGTTATTTCCTTTTTCCCTGCTAAAGAAGAATAAAAAATAAATCAAATCAAATTATTCACAGTATGTGGATCCTTTGACTTCTAATGTTTTACATTTAGAATAATAATAATAATGATTTTAAGGAGAAAAAAGGTGTCATGCTTCTGTTGCTTTTCGAACCCTTTCTCCAGCTAGCAGTTAGCTTATAGCTAGCTGAAAATTCATCAAATGCTTAAACTAGGATAGTGTAACAATATCCCGCTAGGATGAAAATGTTTCAACTTTAAATGCCGGGGTATTCTTAACTGTGTAGAGGGAATCTTACCACCATGAGGCAAGCTGTAGTTGAAGTGTTGGAGTTGGTTCGGTTGTGAAAAATGCCATAGCTCCCACTGAAGTGTCGTCTGATCTCTGCAGAGGAGTGTCTGAAACAAACAAGATTTATAAAAGGTACTGACTTCAGGAGGCAGATAATAATAAGCTTATCATCTAAAAAAAAGCACAAACATTCAGGTTTTTCAAACAAATCAATGTGTGTATGGTGTCACCTAATAACAAGACCAATGCCAGTTCCACCACAGTTCCCACTCACATTAAATTTGAATTGGTGAGCCATGACGATTCTATTCAAAACTATTGTTCACCCGAAACAGAAGCGCATTTCTGCTGGTTATGAGAAAGCTTTGTCATGCTGGTAAACCATACAGGCAGTGGAATAAATATGGTGTCCTTGTGTAAGGGTCAGACCATGAAAGAAAGAAATCAACATGACATGGGAATGTAGTCGCACTCAGATATGCTGGGTGGATTTTATTTGTTTGTGAGATTAAGTGGACCTGCCTGTAGCCTTGTGTAAAAATCACAGGAAAATTGAGAACATGGACTGAGACTTTGCTCTAATTTCTGTGAGATTAGTTCATGTCAGAGCAGATATGATATCAGTTTTATCATAATTAATCTAATTATCAACGGAGTCCAAGCAAACAGCAAAAACAAGCCCTTTCTTTGCTTCAGCTCAATGACAAAGAGACAGCTTTGTGTCTGCAAGCATGTGTGAGTGTGTTTAATGTCCAAGAGTCAGAAATAGTTTATTATGATATTTCTACATAGCAGAAAAGATCAAATGGGTCACATTGCTAGCTATTTCCCGTGCGGTCAGTTTCATGGGATCATTAAGTCACCGTGTCAAAGTACAGCATTACTCTTATTAATTATCACCACAAAAATATAAATATGGGCAGAAGCCCACTGTGTCAAAACCAGCAAGACTGAAGCATGCAAACTCTGTACAGTAAGTTTATGCAAATATCTATGAAAAAACAATATAAGACATTTTTACCCATTATGACCTTAAGGAATAAATGGTTTTGTCATTCAAGCCTGGAGCGATCACACTACCCGTATTAGTTAAAATGCCCGTTAACATGAAGGTAAAGTCAGTTATTTATAGTAAAAGTTGAAGATTTAAATTCTAAAAAAGTTTTTTTTTTCTTTTTTTGATTTCTTCAGACCACAGAACCACCATCTGTTTGCTGGATGGTGTTAAGCTTGAATTTGCAGCTATTTAACGCCCTGTCGTCATACCGCTGCTGCTTAACTATTGCAGATAATGCTTCAGAACTGGGACAGATGCACAGCGGTTCCAGCAGAAATGCATGTTTATCCTTTTCCACTCCAGCATGTCACGGCTTCAATGTGAATCTGGGGAATTTTCAGAATAAAATGTACCATGTTAAAAACAAATCCTAGAGGAAATAATATAAAACATTACTGTTTTACAAACAGTAGCATGTGTGTCAGTCAGATGAAAAAAAAAACAGTAATATCTGTGCTTTTCCTTATTTACAGACAGGGCATGCAGCAGGAAAATCCAGTGATGTTACTGCTACTTTATCCTCATCTACAGTAACAAACAATGCAGAAAGTATTTCAAAAGGCAGGCTGCTTATGCGCCTACACTGAAAAACTACATATTCCAGTCCTATCATATCTTATGGCAAAGAACATGATGCAATTCCAAATGACTGTCTTTGTGAGGGTGATGAAGGCTCCCGTACCTCACTACAAAGTTCCAACACAGCATTTCTTTTCCAAGACTGAAATGCAAAACCTATGGATGTTATTATTTAAATTCTTTTGCCAACATAAAGTTGACTATTGCCTGTAATTTTTTTCAAAATAAAACTTGGTCAAATTATTTTCATGTGTGTGGAAGTAATTCTTGAACATTTTGAGCACATTTCAACAATACTACGATAATGATATCGTGATTCTTTTGGTCACAATAACCAAAATTTTTATACAGTGACAACGACATTCTTTGCATTGGTATAAAAGTACAGAAAAAGTGATGAAGCATTTCATCTAAATGTAGGTGCTCTAATTTCACTTGAAAATAAAAAAAACAATAAAAAAGAATAAAAATCACAACAAAATTCAAGACAGCAGCACCACAAGACTCACAATCTATCAGGTATGCTTGACAGCATTTCTACGTCTTATTCTTATCAGCAGTCCAGTTGTGCAACATTCACACGTTGCTTTTAACCTAGAACATTTAACCCTCCACACACGCCGTGCAAACACACCTCAGGACAGTGCAGCATGTCCACAACCTTCCTCCAGGCCACTAAATAGACTTACTAATGCAGCATGTTTCTGTTTTGCACAATAGCACACGGCTGTATAAGAACTTCGTATTAACACGTCACCTTCTGGCACACACACCCACCTCTAATGGTGCTTATGCTGAAATGTGTCAAATCACATAAGCCAGTAGGGCTTAAAGAGACTGCAGGTAATAAACCAAAGCTGTAGACAGTTTCAAGTCAGCGCGAGGTAGGATGATGCTAAGTTCCAACTCCTGCCTCACATGTCCCCTTTTGGGTCAAACTTAATTTATATGAATAAAATTGATGATGTTGAGATGTTTATGTCTACATTACCTTATCTTTACCTATACTGTATATCTTTTGTCAAGAGAAATGCTTCTCAATAAATCAGACCTCTTCTGGAGCATGTCTTTGTACGGTTTGGACCAAATATCATTTAAAATTTGTAAAATATTCTTATAACGTGATTTTCTGATGAGACTTGCCCAACCCTGTATAAACAGAGCCCTTCAGCACTCTGTCACTGATATGTGTCCTCCTTTTGTGTGTTTTATTAGCAAATAAAAGATTTAGTCAAACAACCCTCAATATCAAATATACACAGCTAAAAAAATAAAAAGTGTTATATGTGCACATTCTAACATGAATGCACAGAAGGGAGAGGGGTGATTGTTATATTGCACACAGTGATACACATTAAGGGACTCTATAAAAAGACCAGGCAAGTAAAACTGTAATCAGCTCTTGCCAGCAGAGGCAAGCTGACATTATTTTACCACAAGTAGACAAATAGCTTGTCACAGCAGGCAACATCTGTCTCTCTCTTTAGTCTATCCCTCTGTCTTGGCATCTTTTGTTATATAAACCCAGCGCTCCTGTCAGCAGGATTGAAAACAGAGTGCAAATTTTATACAAAAAAACCAGTGTGTCATGAGCCTTGGCTTCAATCATGACTTTTTATTCAAACCTCAAAAGGCACAAAGGGCTGGAAAATATATTAATTCTTATAAAAGTTTGAGATTTAAGACAGCAAAAGGAAAAAATAAATGACTGTCAGTAATACTTCTGTTTATCAGCAATGGTAGAGTCAAGACTTAAAACAGAGAGTGCAAAGTACCACTGTTCCTCATCTACTGTTGACCTTAGAGTTAAAGAAAAAATAGTTTGGTAAAGTTAACCGCTTCGGCCCACAAAAACAGCTTCTGGGGTTTTTGAGCCTCATCGAGTCCCAGAACATCAGATCTAAGATCCCTAAGAATAGCTTCAACAATCTGCGCTGAGATGCCTTTACCACTCTTCTTTCAGCTCGATGATGTCATACAGTCCCGACATCAGCACAGCAGTCAAATTTAAGCAGAAAATTTAAGGTAAATTGTAGGTCAATTTTAATGTTGTGCACAGCAGTTTTAAAAGCACTTCATAAAAAAAGACATGTTCTAATTTTATTTATCAAAAACAACATCCATGACTTTAAGTTCTGGCTTATCGGTATCATATACTCAGATATTTAAGACTCTACATTTTCTCTACATTGTGTTAGGAGACTGTAAACCCAAAGGAGCTGGATGATTACAAAGCTCCAAAGGCTGTGATCTAAAACAAAACTATCCTTGGAGTGGTAATATTTCTTAGTAACCTAAACACTTATGTTGTAATATCACCTTAAGTGATGGGTCAAGCCCTGTATTCAGACCAAATACAGTAAAATCAATCACAGAATATCATCTCAATTTGGAAGGAAACTTTTCAACTGCAGTAAAAAAAAAATCTTCTTACCGAACACAAGACTTGATGACAATAATCGCTGGTTCTATTTGTTTAAGTCTCTTTAATGCAATATAATTACAGTAGATAATCAGGTCACGGTATCATTAAAGCAACTGCTCCCAGGAAGTCAACATGAAGGCAGAGTTACAGCTGACAGCAATTAAAAGAAAAAACAATAAGAAAAGTCACAACAGGTGATTTTGTGCGTTTTTCAGCTACCTCTCTTCATCATCATCACAGCTCATATCACCCATGTCAAATTGCACTAAGTTGAGGCTTTCTTCAGTAGTCTAATCAATCACAATGACTATCTGTATATTTTAAATATTTTTTTTAATTAATAGGATCAGCTTAAATATTACCGAACAATAAATGGTCAATTAAACGTAAATGCACCTGCCATTACATTATATTACATTACATTACAGTTATTTAGCATACAGTCATTTTCTCCAAAGCGACTTACATCTGAGAATAAGAACAACACAAGCACTAAATCAAACAGTAGAGGACATCATAGATA
>JBAMHX010000013.1:10941297-10951726 GCA_037177515.1 Pseudomugil tenellus
TGGCTGATTGGAAATTAAGTGTTAATGAGCAGTTGGGCAGGTGTACCTAATAAAGTGGCCGGTGAGTGTATTTTCTCATAAATCAGAATTAAATTAGTTTTCCTAAAGATGTTTGAAGGGTGAAATATTTATGACTTGTCAGATACGTCCTTAATCCGCCATGAGTGCATTTAGACTTCAAGCTACAGAGAGAAATGGAAATATTTGACACTTGGAGGTTATGTGACCCTGTGACATTTTAATTACATTAGATGAAACCAGGAAAGGAATCTCTAAATTTCTTACCAGCACCAGAGCTGTGAGATTTGTGAGGAGTTTCATAAAATCCCAATGTGGGTTTTGGGGATTAAGACGTTCGTCATCCTTACAGAAAGAGCCCAGTGTGTTATGTCATACAACACAAGCCTACAAGCGTAGCGTTTCTGGCATCACTCTCATCCCACTGAGACGCAGTGACATATCACTGCTTCTCACAGCTATTTCTGTGATTAATCCCCCCCCCTCTCTTCCTCCTCAATGGCCAAATGTTTAGCTGTACACACGATTATCTGTATTTACTCCTCATGACGTGTGTCCCACCAAGCACACTACTAAGACTCTAGTTATTCCTATTATTATTATTATTCAGAGACGGGTGGCTCCTTGGAAGCTTAAACCCCCCCCAACTCTGTCTTCCTTGATCCTACCCAAACTGGGAAGACAGGAAGACAGCATACAGCGTGGCATACATAACAAGAGAAGAAAAGCAGACTAAAGGGATGCCCCCACTGTGTGTCTTATACTATCATGTGTCTCCAGACTTAATGGGTCTTGTTGCTATCAGCAACATCACGACTCAGTTTCCTGTTGAAGGGAGGCACACACAAACACAGCAGTCATTTGGCAGGACAGGTCACAAGTAGCTCAAAGCAGTGAAAAATGAGTGACTGAAAAAGCCAAACTTGCAGCTGAATTTGAATTCTTTGTCAACAGATGGGAGAATTCGACTAAAAGTTTCTTGTTGAATACATCGGTCGCTACGTACCTCTGCAGCCCACCAACAGACATGAGGGTTAACAGATGACATCGGTTTAAAGCCCAGAGGAAATCAGATGAAACTCAACCCGAGAGCCCCTCCCAACCTAAAGAGTATCGAACGGCAGAGGCCCCACGTCCACAGCTGTCCTCACACCTGTTACCATATGCTTTTAAATCGCATCATGTTCATCAGTACAATATAAAGTGCTCAGCTACCATCAGCCTGCTGCTGTACCACTGATTTTAAGATTTGCTTTTTTTTTTTTACTGAGTCTTACAATTTCTTTCCATTCCGCTTTTCATGTGCTTATGAAGAAACATGCATTTCCTGATTTAAAACTGCCATTAGTTAAAAAAAAAAAAAAAAAAAAGCGAAGTGAGACCACTGAGTAGCTGTGTCCTCATAGTTTGCAGGATTTCCTTTACACACCATCCTGATAGATATGTCAAGGGAGGAAAAGCTAATGAAACTATAGGTTACTTAAGGGATGTCTCTGCAAAGTTTGAAACAATCTGATTTGAAGCCGGCATTAAGTGCTCTGAAATAATCATGTCATCTCACAGCTGCATGCTGTGGTGTAAACTTGTGACTTTTGTTCCTTTTTGTCCAGCAGCTGTGATTGTCTAGCTTCCGTTGCCGTGATTCTCTAAGTTTTCCATTTGACATCTTACATTATTTTGGTGGGTTTTTTTTAATGCACGGAAACACAACTTCAGTCACTGGTTCATTTTGTAAAGAACACACACGATCCAAAGTGTTTGAAGAATCACATAAGCTCACAAATGCATTGACACCACATCAGACATTTCCATGCTGGTGATATCTGCCTGCTCAACAAGCAGAGTGCAGGAAAATAAGTGATTGCTCTGGATGAGTGTTGCAGGATTATATTTATCATTCAATAAGTTTTGATGCATATGATTAAGTCGTGTAGCTCTGCATTAATCCGTCTGTATCTGTTAGCTGTAGAATTATAAACAAATGCCATTTAGCATTAGCGGCTGTGCACACTGGAGTTAGAGCTGTGGCACTGGGAGATTAACAGAGAAGGTGGTTTTAGATCAGCATCTGTCTCTCTCTCCAATCCCCATCTTTCGCTGTTTCTTTTCATTTGTCATTTCCAAAAGCTACTTGTTTTAGCAGCTTATAGATCTTAGATTCAGAACTGTAAAGAGTCTTTATTTTCTAATAATGTCATTGTTGAACAATAATCACACATGTCTATGTTGTGGGAAAACTGCTGTCTTTGTGAATCATTTCATGATTATCACAATATAACATACTCTTCATGCTACTTTCCTCTTTGCTTGCTCACACGTAGCTTTCAGAATGCTGTTAATAGCTGATCCTGAACTCTCTCAGACAGATTTAGGCTTCATTACCATCTTATTTACTGGCATGGGCGGTTCTTTTTATCTAATCCTTACAGAGAACTCTATCATGAGTTTAAATGTCGTCTCTGATCTCTGAAATCCATTATAAGCAACTTTACAATATACAACAATAGGAATGTTAGATTCAGATGCATTTAAATTGTAGTGTAATGTTTTAATTTTCTAAATAAAAAACAATACAAATAAATTAACTAAATAATACCAACAGAAATAATAAAAGTGCACTTGTGTGGGAATGCAAATGTGTTTCTTCGTCATCACTAGACTGTGAAACAGACCAGTACATGCTGCAGAACTGCATTTTCCAGCCAGCCGCTTTGCTGGCTCATCACTGGATTCAGGCTGTGACCCAAGATCCTTCACATCTCTCAGCAGCTGAGCTCAGCTCTGCAGAGCACAGCACAAAACCATGATTTCTCCTTGCTATTAGAAACAAGAGAGCACCTCGCTCGTTGCGGATGGAGGAAGGGAGGAGAGAACATCTAAACAACTGTAAGAATATCCAGGTAAAATGTTGCAAAGAAATCGTACAAAGCACTTCATCTAACCTGCAATACAAGACAAGAAGCTTTGCATGTCAGCATGGCTATGCATAGCAAACTGTATTTGTGTGTAGAGACTCCTACTACACAGAAAGCATAACACACAATAGACTTCCATGTGCATACTTCCTCCACACCTGGCCAGTGTTGCTGCAGGAACTATGACCACATCCCTCCTCATTTACAACAGCTCTTTGGGCTTTTCAAACCTCATATACAACAGGAAATGATCACAGTAGAAGCTCTAGATATAGAATGGTCAAGTGGAGGAAATGACAGCTCATGCAGCTCACAACGTGTCAGATCAGAGCGCAGTTAAGGCCAGATGTCCAAATTCCGCCTATATATTGTTATGCTGATTATTGATCACGTGACTGCTGGTATAATCAAAGCTGTAATTATTCTAGAGAGCACCTCCAATAAAGTTGGAGAAAAGTTGGATGTTTATTAGCCTACACACTGCCGTTTCCGGCTGAGAGTGAATCAACCTGCAGCGTTAGGATCCACAACATGTGGCTGCCTGCTCCGCTACGGGATCCCATCCAAATGTCCCCTCTGAGGAAACTCGGAGTTTCCATTCACTCTGTAACTTAACCTAGTGGACCAGTTAAACCATTGCTTCCAATTAGAGATGTTTTGGGGGTTTTTACCTGTTGATCTTCAGTGCGAAAGCCCGTCGATCTGAGCTGCTCAAAGAAGCCATGCGCGAGACTAAAGTCCAATCCAGCGGTGGCTCGGCTTGTTGTTTTTTTCTCGCGGTCTCGCGGCCTCGCTGTCACTGATGCGCCGCTCCTCCACCTAACTACTCTTCAACTGTCACGCCAACGCTCATATTGGCTGCGGCGGGAGCAGCTGTGCTGGGTGTAAACTTCCGCATTTGCTTTGAGGCATCCCGTCGAGGGAGTGCGAGGCATAGGGGAGGCAGACACCCGGCGGCAGCACGCGGGCGGGAGAGGAGGGGAGGGAGGGAGGGGAGGATGGGACATGTTGGATGAGGCGCGCGCGCTCCCTCGCTGCTAAAACGAGCGTTAACAAGCAGTTTCTCCGTTTTTTCGGTCTTTTCCTTAGTTTTGTTCGTGTGTGTGTGTTAGCGTATCTTAAAAACACACTCCTTGTTCAGTGTGTAAATATTTAGTGAAAATATGGTTTCTGTCCTTTTTTCCCCAGAAATGAAGCGATATAAGAAGATAATAATGTTTTTGTGTCGATAGCTCGGGAAACATCGTTATTGGACGTTTTCAGACTTTTTTCTTTTTTCATCATTACCACAGGAACTAAGAATAATGTAGTTATTATTTCATTTGTGGGAACCTTTCACTTCCTGCATCTTTCTCCTCCTGTATATAATTGAACGGTGCTTTGTTCAGGCCGCATACACTTTATTTTTTTAGCCCCATCCATTGAGCTCAGCTAATCACATGGCAGAAACTCCATGCATCTAACATTTTACTGCCACATTCAAAGCTTGGGTCAGAATTTGGTGTAAACATGAGCCTCAGTACCAGTTGATTATTGTTCAGTTACCCTAAGTATTGTTGTTTACCATATTCATTCCTTCAATGTTAAAACTCATCTTCTGATGGCCTCTTTCAGAAAGATAATGCATCATAGAGCTCAAATCATTTCAAACTGTTTACTTATACATGACAATCAGTTTACTTTACTCCAATGCCCCCAAGGTTTACCAGATATGCATCTAAAGAAGCACCTTTGCCATGCGGTGGAACAGGAACAACATGGATGAACTGGAATCTACGAGCCCTTAGGCTGTTTCGAGGGCATACTTAGGTTGCTTCAAGGAAGGTGCACCTAATAAAGTGGCATACATTTTAGCTGTAGATAATGGCTGATTAGTTGACTCCCAGGTCCAGAAACAAAAAATGTAAATACAGATAGAAGAGAGACCCTGTAATAGTGGTGTTAATCAAATGCAGCTAAAAAAAAAAGAACAAAACAGAAATAAGGACTGAAAATGAAACCCAGGCTTATCTCAGCTGCTAGTAGGAGAAAGGCTGGGAAGCCCCTGTGCAGGTTGTCATTTCATCACAGGGTCAAACTTAGTTTACAATCACTTCATAACATTTGGGAAGTTGGACAGCCATTTTTCAGGTGGCATAGTGTTACCTACCACACCACTGTGTTGCTTCAAAATAATTTGAGGCTTTTCATTTGTCAGAACATATTTTAAATACGTAAATTAATGACTCAATAGATGTAAGAAGCATTTAAAATTGTTTAAATGATAGAAAGGGTTAACCCTAAAATACCTTCAGAAATATAAGTCAGTTATTAATAATATGGCATTATATGGAATTTGTTGCAAAGTCGAGATTATAAACCTGGGTTTATAATCTCATATGTATAAATGAGGACCGAACAGGGAAGGCCCTTATAATCTTAAGATCCCAGTTAGTTAGATTTAGATCATCTTAATTGGACAGGGATTCACCACAGCATTGAACAACATCATATACTTATACAGTATGACGCCAGCCATGGACTGGAAATTACAAAAGGTCCATCCTTAAAACACTTAGGAATTTAACTTTTCATAACTAAAGCATACATTTTATGCTGATTCCATTTAAAGAATTTAATGGCTAAATTTTCTAAACTAGTTAAAATAGCTTTAATGCTATCAAGATGCTTCATGTGTCACTTTATTATTTAGTTTTCTGCTGTTTCATGTAGTAAAAGGTAGCCCAGAAATCCAAGAGACTTCCTTTACCTTTACCATAAGGGGACCGCAAGGCAAAACTGGGGCATGTTTGAAATTACAGTGCATTAAATGTTTAGAAGTTATCATTTTGTTAAAATAGTTTATATGACAGGGGTGATAATCATGTATTCTCTTAGTTTGTGGGGCTTTACATACTGATGGTTGGTTGGTATTCAATCACAGCTTCCCTAATAAAAAAAATCTTGAATGTATAGGAGACTTGCTGTATTTTGACATCGATCATATGTCCAATAAGTGGACATTTATCAATGATGTTTCAGCACTAATCTACAATAGCTGGTTTCTGTCTCCATCTTGTGGTTGAATTTTGTATCTACATCAAATTAAGTCCGGTGGATCGACCAAACTAATGTTTAAAAAACAAACAAAAGACAAAACAAACAGTGCGCATAATTAATCATTAGAAATATTGTGGCATTTTATTGTAATACAATCAATACATTATTTTTTCAGTGTCGTTTGTGTCCTGGGGACTCACGAAGAAAGCGGAACTAATTTTACGCTTTCAGTTCTACCCCGGTGTCCATTCTAAGTGGCACGCTGTCAAATGAAGAAGCCGAGCACACGAAAAACATTTTATAAGAAAACTTTGTGTAACTGACGATGAGTTAATATTTTATTTTTCATTTAGGGACAGCGTGGCTTCTTCTTTTATTGTGGCGACTGAATAGGTAAGCAAGTTAAGTGTCGATTATTATTTTTAAGATTTTCTGAAATTTGCAGTTGCACTGACACGTTTTGGTACTTTTTGAAGGGAATATAACTGTCCCGAATAATGCTGCAAACTGCAGACTTTCTATAGGCAATGTTTTAATGTTTAATCCGTCTGAATTTGAACATTAGATCAAATCCAACCAGTGTGCCCGTAGACATACATTAGTTCCAGTTTGGGTGTCATTATGGAGGAAGATGATGACTGTCCAGAGTTAGTCCCCATCGAAACCCAGTCTAATCCCCATTCCCAGCAGATACCGGTCACCATCATCACAGGCTACCTGGGTGAGATCTGAATCCGCAGATTTAATTAGATTATGAAGGAGATAAGAGTCTCAAACAAAGCTGTTGTCTGGTGTGCACTCTCACTATTTTGCCGCACGAGTTTATTAATATTTTAACACAGTATATGTTCCCTAACAGGTGCTGGAAAGACTACACTCCTGAACTACATTTTAACAGAGCAACACAACAAGCGGATTGCTGTTATTCTCAATGAATTTGGAGAAGGTAAGCGGGTCATTTCACCATCAAACCAATCCACACCAATATTAATTTCAACACTAATTTTGCTCAGGCCAAAAAAATGTTCTTTTGTCTGATGAACACAAGTTGGTGTCAACTTTATGATTTCTTAGATATTTTATTTCCTCTGCTTGCCACAAGAGGGCAGCATCTTTGCAAACATGCTAAAAGCTAGAGAGAAGAAAGCATTTTTTGTTGTTTTGGGGTTTTCTTAAGACTACAAGCTGAAAAATTCATATAAATTGTTCAGTCATGCTCAGGTGATCTTCTGGTTGCTTTTCCTCCTTGAAGGTAGTGCTCTTGAGAAGTCCCTTGCAGTGAGCCAAGCAGGAGAGCTGTATGAGGAGTGGCTGGAGCTGAGAAATGGCTGCCTCTGTTGCTCTGTTAAGTATGTTGTGTGGTTTGGCTGTGGCGTATTAAACAATTCCAGTTAATCTTGACCATGTTTAAATGCCTAAATTCAATAAGTTGCTGCCATGGTATTTGCTGATAAACTCTTTGTTTTAACAATGAATTTAACAAGTGGGTGGTGGTTGTATAGTGGTGTGCAAACGTTCTTCCAATCTTTTTTCATTTTTAACTACAGAAACTTTAAAGTTAAGCTATTTCTTTAGTATTTTGTAGTGATCATATTATTATTCACATTTAAAACCTTAAAAAGATGCACTTATTGCAACATTTTCACTTAATGCTGTTTTTTAAGGCTTGAAAGGTGTAAATGTTTGATGTTGCAGCAAAAGTCATGTTTTAAGGGGATTTATTCCTTTTTTTCCTTTTCAATAATGGGTATTTGGACTCTGTGTTTACATTGCTATCTGTTTATTTGATGAAATGTAAAGTTAAAAGTGAATTTATTTATTGTGATTTTATTATTCTAAAGATGGGAAGTTTCCTTCAACAGTTTGGTGAATTCCATCTTCTCACGATTATATTTAATTCTATTTGTTCAAAGAAGCTACACCTTGTAGCATAGTGACTGTTCACTACCATTAAAACATCTACAGAATCTCCTAAATGCTATTGTATTCCTACTTGTGTTTTGACTTTCCTGTGTAAAAGTACTTTTGCAATTACTTTATTACATTATAGACTAAAAAAAATAGTTACTTTTTTACAGTGGTTGTCAGCTTCTGAGAGGAACTCATGAATGCTGATTGTTTACGATTTTATAAAACTTCTAAGAGTTTTCTTTACAGTCATTCTTCCTCTGTAAAACACAGATAAAGTGATCTTGTGTAGTACATGTGATGGAGATGATGCGCACTGTTGTTGTTGATTCATTCAGAATTCAAAGTATCAAATGACACAATCCGTTCATTTGCTCCCAGTCTAAACATTTATCACCTGATCCGCATGGTCCGGCCTCCATTTAGGATGGCTTGGAATGGATGTCTGTAAAGTGAAAGACAAGCAGCTAAAGTTGCTGCAGTTATTTGGAAAATTCAGTCATGTTGGAAAAGTTTTAGGTGATTAATAAAAGAAAGACATTAATAGTAAGAGTGTGCCAAACACCATGGCATTTTTTGAAAGTCTTTTACATTTTTGAAAATTTTTTTTTATCAAAGACTAATCCAAATCTTTTGTTTAAATCTTTTAATGTCTTTACAGTGAAAATAAGAGCTTTGAAACTGAAGGTGTGCCCAAATATTTGATTTCTTCTGTTTATCTGTGACTCAGTACTGAGTTTTTGTAATTGTTATTTTTGCCATGTTTTACAGGGACAATGGTCTTAAAGCCATTGAAAACCTGATGGAAAAGAAAGGAAAATTTGACTACATCTTGTTGGAAACCACAGGACTTGCTGATCCAGGTAATGGTTGATTTTTGTGTTTATTATGTAAATCTGTATTACATGGGTAGTGTTGAAAGAAAAACATTTATGTTAGCACACCAAAATGAATTTTCTGTGTTCGAGCCGTCACTAGTTATATTTATTACATTTATTACATTTACAAGTAGCAGTGGGTGCTGTAGTCCAGTGCCTGAGGTGCAATATGGAAGCTAGTGCCTTGCTATTGGGCCCTATGGTGGACCACCTCTACAGACATGCTGGGCACTTAAACTACAACTGGGGGCAATTAATCAATAATAAATAGAAACTGACATTTAGAACCAATGATTGATATAATCCTACTTCATGTCAATTATTTAAAATGTTCAACATTTTCAATTTCTCTAATGAATTAATTGTAAAACTATTCATTTAATAACATGTATATATATATGTTTAAACTGTGTGTTTAATTTAAAAATATCTGCTCTTCTATTATAAAAATATTTGCAACAAAAATGCAGTTAGCTACAGGGGTTAAAAATAAAATGGTAAAGAAATAATTTCCAGTTCATTGCAATTGAAATAAACTGTGGAATTAATCTGTGATGAACTGTCCAGCGTGTAGCCTGCCTCGCACCTGCTAACTGCTGCATTAGACAACCCTGTGACCAGGTTACAGTTCCCTGACTTATCTAGTCCAGGATTGAACCCTGGACCAGTTTGGAGCCTTTTGCTCCAAGTCATCCCTTGCTCTCTCCGACCCCCTTCCTGCTGAGCTACAAGACATTTAAGAGCCACTGGAGCCCACAATGTTCTGTTGACTGTTCAGACTTTCCCATGAGGAATAAATAGTTTTCACTCCCTGTGAAACATCAGAAACAGCTTTTTTCACAAGGAAGTGTGTATTAGTTCGATGTAGTAAACATTAATGGGTACTTCCAGCCTTCACAGACACACACACACGCTCACCGATACACACACTCATCACAGGCATTTAACACTCAGCTTTAAAATGAGAACTAATGAAGTTTCGTCCTGTTACGATGTGCTATTTTGTTAATAGTCTTTTGAGAGAATGACTTTTTAGGACCAGGCTATCCATGTGACATGTAAGAATGCAGGGTTAGCACACAGCTTTTTTTTTGTTTGCGTCTAAATGTTTAAAGCCCTGCCAGTTAGGTTGTAAAGTTTGATGTTTTAGGTCAGACAGAGGACCCAGACTTGTGTTGCTGTGACAGGAGCACCCACTCGCAGCCAAAAGAATCCAGCTGTATGTTCATCTGTTGGGTGTGAATGATGAAATCGATATTTAGTTATTATGGGGCGAGCAGTGTGACAGTTGGGGTGTGTCGCTAGGTGACAGGTGTCAGGAGGTAGCAGCATGGGCAGACAGACGCCAACCAGCCTCTCGGTAAGAACCAGCAGAGCATGATCAGACTGGGGCTGTCCTCGCTCCTCGCCCATGTCATCGGCTTGTTATCGACCTGGACAGACCTGTCATTGGCTTAGGCACTGCTGTCAATCATAAACATTCCCTGGGGGGTTTCTCTTCTTCTCTTCAGGAAGATGGCAAATAAATTGTGTAAAATATGCCACTCAAGCTGTGTTTTCATTAAGCAGCCATCAAATATTTACAATGCTATGTAATTCTCACTTAACAGTTTGACAAAAGTGCATTATGTGTACAAGCTGCGGGTGGCATGGCAACAGAGGATCTGGTGA
>JBAMHX010000013.1:10951826-10964260 GCA_037177515.1 Pseudomugil tenellus
AATTCTCACTTAACAGTTTGACAAAAGTGCATTATGTGTACAAGCTGCGGGTGGCATGGCAACAGAGGATCTGGTGATAACTTACATCTCAGTAAATTGAAAACAAACTAAATGTACCAGGAGGGAAAAAAAACTATTGAAACTTATGACTTTGGTTTAAAAAAAAAAAGGGGAAAAAAAACTTCTTATACGAGTATCACTAAATATATTCATGGATATAAGTAGAAATACATCAGTTAGAGCGAAAATTGAATGAAGTGGCAACGTTTCTGATTTCAGTGTCTCATTTCAGAGATGCTACTTTCAGCCTTTTAAATCGAACCAACTCATTTATTTAATTCATTGAGAAATAAATGAACATTACTTTTTATTTATCTATGAGGGAAATGTTGAAATCCGGAAAATGAGTCTGTCTTGGAGCGAACTTGACGAATCCTTTCACTGAACATGTTTCCGTCTTGACCGATGGCTGCATAGCAGATTGCACTCGCCATAGTTTGTGAAGATTTATTAATTCAAACATGCAAAATGCTAATTGCTGTTAATAATAATTTTATTATTGATTAAACAAACAAACAATGGGAGTTATGGCCTATTTTTATTAATTTATTAACTCATTACGCTTTATCAAAAGCAGTGAATGCAGATATTAATTTGTTTGGCTTTCATCTGTCAGCTGGAATGTTTATTATCCCCCCACCTCCCTTTTTTAGCTTGTATAGAATCTAACAAAGCAAACTCTTGTGTCAGGATCTGTGGCCTCCATGTTCTGGGTTGATGCAGAGCTTGGCAGTGACATCTACTTGGATGGTAAGAGATATAACCTGTTGAATTTCACCGTGTTGGCGCCTCTTTGACTCATTCACTGAATAACCGATTGGAAAGTCATTTTCTTCAACCTGTAAAAGCTGCAGTACAACTATTGTAGATATATATGCCAGGCTTTCTCCTATATCTGCTGTTGTGTAATGTGTGTGTCTGACTGATCAGTGCCCCCCCCACATCAGATACTCAGCTGTTTGCTGTGATGTGACAGGCTTACCAAAAGTGACTGGAGGAAGTCGACAGACAGAACCAAAAGGCATCTGCAATTTGCAGCAGAATTTATTTCTCCACTTTTAGTTTATATGTTTATCCCACTACAGGCATCGTCACTGTCATCGATGCAAAGTATGGTCTACAGGTATGTGATAAAAATTGTTACATTACATCCAGTGTTGTAAAAGCTAGGGGTTAAACAGACAAAGTGGATAAAATGATATGTCAGTAATATATTAATGGGGACATTTGCAGCTTTGATCATGCATTTAAAGCATATTTGTACTGTTGATTTTTGTACAATAACAACAGAAAGTGACTTTTAGGTCCAAATAAATTGATACATTTATATGATCCTTTCCTCTAATGGGCTCTAACTTAGAAGTTTAATGCTCAGTAACGTGACGAGTTTAGCTGGAAATGCCGACAGAAGGAAAGAGAGGATATAACTCATAGTGACGGAGTCGTAAATATCACAGGTGTGAGCATCGTAATACGACTGTCACATCCACTCACCTGCCTCCTCTCTTATCTGTCTCATCAAATACCTGTCTGAAAACATACCCATTTCACATCCATCAGCCCTCCGCTGCACACCTTCTGAAGGCCTGTTTCTCATTTATTGGAGATGATGTTGAATAAAATCAGCAATTGACAAATCCATTAAGTTTTATTTAATTCATTGCTGTCGTTCCGAGATGGAGCTGTGGTGATCCAGAGGGTGACAGATACTTGTCAAACTTGACACCCAGGGGTCATGATCCAGATTTACACCTCCCATGCTGCCTGTTATTACTAAATAGTTTTGGAAAATGCAGCTTCGCCTGCACAGAAAAGAAGGATGTGATGTGGTTTCATGTGTCAGGAGTTGATAAAAGATTATAGTAAAACCTGTTTGTAGCAAAAATGTTCAGCTTTTGTTTCTTTTTTAAATAATTAATTAGCATTTTTTTTTCTGCATTGTACGTGTGACTTCTGTTCATTATCTTCACATTTCCATAGCATCTATCAGAAGAAAAAGCAGATGGACTTGTCAACGAAGCTGCTAGGTAATTTTATTTTATTTGGTTTTGTGATGGATAAAACAAAATCTAATATATGCATTTTTCAGGAAGCTGAAACAGTTGTGATCAGTGTTGCAGATACCTCTACCATTTGTCTGCCTGTCTCCCAGTTAGTTTCTTCCAGCAGATGTGCGGTGCTGCGCCTGAACTAATACAGACGCAGCACCGCGTCTGTATTAGGGGGGAACTAGCATCATGACCTTTTGCATTCTTTGTCTTTGTTTGTTTTTTCACCTCTGAGCTAAACGGTGCTCAGCTTCCATTTAATTTGGCGTTTACTGTATCTCTGGCGACCACCCGTAAAGGCTCGTGCACATGAACGCAGCTGGGAACAAGCGTGTTGTTCACACTTTTGTGTTTCTACATGTGGGAACCTTATTATGTGACCTTCCAAGGTGGACTGGGGAGCATTTCATATTTACACTGTAGTTTATTTATTGTCCTCTAAGACAGATTGCTGTTGCTGACTTGACCATAATCAACAAGACAGACCTGGTGAATGAAGAGGAACTAAATCAAGTTAGAGACACAGTCAGGTCAACAAAAATGTCTGCCTTCTGATCTATCTGTAAAGGGGATTTGGATGTTAGACTGTTCTGTAATTTGGTCTTCCCATTTTTTCCTCCTCATTTCAGGTCTATAAATGGTCTTGTCAAGATTCTGGAAACCCAGAGATCAAGGTAAGTTCCATCTTCTTCCAAACAAATAAAGGGGTCATCCTGTGCGATCAGGTTAAGCAGCCTTCCTTGCCCCAGCTTCCCTGCTGACTCTAGTCAAACCCCTTTCTCAGATCTTCGTATCAAAGATGAAGTGCAGACCTTGCTTCAGACGTGCACATAAACAAACACAAATTGAAGAGCTCTGAGTAAACATCAAACCTGCATCTGTGTCCAGTTACCTACAAGCCTTTACTCTCTGACCCCCAGGTCTTCAAGACAGAATGGCAAATGTGTAGGTGTGTGTGTGTCCAAATATGTGTCTGGATGGTTAGAAATCTGTGTCTTTTGGGGAAGCTAACACAAAGCGGTGTGAATAAAAGGACTGGGTGTGTTGGCCTCCTGCAGGGTTCCAGGGTGAGCACATGAAAGACTGTGCAGCGAGGGGTTAATTGAAAAAACATTGCAGAAACATTTTGCTTGAGTTGGTTCACTCGGTTACCTTCTTAATAGAGGTATATGGTAAACACAGAAGCTTTCTGGTATTGTCCAGGATGAGGTGGATGCGAAATGAGTGTTTAAAGTGATCTAATGTCATTCTCTGTGACAGGGTGGACCTTGCTGAAGTCCTGGATCTGCATTCTTTTGACAGTAAGGATGGAGCAAAGTGAGTTTTTTGTCCTATTTTAATTTCCTTTGCAAAAAAATAAAAAAACCTATTTGATCTGAACATTCATTGAGTGAATTTAAAAAAAATCTGTATCATATATATTATAGGGGCTTTTTTACATCTGCTACAATAATACACCACATTACATATGGTTTTTAATCCAAAGGTTTCAATAAATGCTTTAAGCTCCTAATTGTAACTTCACTCAGCTAGATTATTAGTACTTTCTAAAAAAAAAAAACAAGCAAAAAAGCACCAATCTTGATTTTGAAAGAACGTCAGATGCATTTTTTGGGTGTTTATCTACTGCAGTCATCCTACATATGCCAATACTGGCATATTCGCCTATTAATCTTCCATTTAAAACTCACAGTGAAGGATTTTGTTGCTACTACTGAGCTGTGTAGCCAGCAGCCTTTGATGCTGCTGCCTTGTTTCTCTCTAATTAACAGACTCTTCTATTGAGCGTCCCCCCTGTTACACCACAGGACGGTCATCATATTGTATCCTCCGCAGAATGCCATTCTCATGAATAGAATCAGTGTTCATCCCTTCATGTGAATGAACCGGCCGCCGTGTTAAAGCTCTCTTAGATGCCCCGAGTCAATGTCTCGCAACCAGCTGCAGAAGATTAGAGCCGTGTGTGTCCGCTGGCTCCCGAGGAGTTCCCCTTGTCCCGACAGATAGCTTCTTTTCGCCCTGTCTTTGAGTCTCAGCCCATCCTCCCATGAGTCCCATGCTGGCTGTTTGAAGCGGCCCCCCCACTGATCCTCCTGTGTGGCACTAACAGCACACAGGGCTCAAGCAGCTGGACACAACATTTAGCCTCCTTGTGAGGTCAGGGAGAAGTGGGGGAACAAGGGTAATAGTTTGTTTGGAGGTGGTAGTGGGTGTCCTTTCGGCTCTAATTGGCGTTTCTAAAGCCTTTGCAAGTCTTTTTAGACTATGAGTAACTGTGAGATCAGACACAAAGAGAAAAACTTGTTCTGTGCTGCTGTTGCAAAAAATAATGCAGATAAAAGTAGTCATAAAAGTAAAGTTGCATGTAACTTGACCATTACCTAACCTGTAACGTCTCACTGACTATAAAGTCTCTTTACCTAATCAGATTCAATGAAAAACTGGTTGCAAACATCCTGCAAAATCACACATGTAAGTGTAATTAAATAATGATTCATTTAAAAAAATCCCTTTTTAAAGATAATTTTTACTGTGCTTACTTAACCTCTTCTGATGAAGCCTGCAGTTCTTTGTCTGAGACATTTTTTGCCAGAGAATATAATCCAAAGAACAAAAAGATGTTTTTCAGACACCTTTTTTTCTAATGCCGTTACAGGGATGAAAAAAAAGCCAGAAAAATATTGAGAGAAAATTGACTCGATATCTTTGTGTGTAAGACATGGCTTAGAAATCATATTAACTATTTTATGCGTAACTTACTTACAAATATATATATATATATATATATATATATATATATATATATGTGTGTATATATATATATATATGTATGTGTGTGTGTATATATATATATATATGTGTGTGTATATGCACAAATATGTAGAAATACCAAAAATGTTTACACGTGCACAAATGTAATAAAATAAACAAACATCAATAATTTACATAATTTATTTACCTTCAGCATTACTAATCTAAGTGTTCGCTGTTCATAAAGGATCCTATGCAGACTAATCATTAAGTATTCGTGCATGAATCGCCTGGTACGCACACACAAACCCGCATTTGCACACAGATCCGTCTACAAATGCTCGAGAGGTTTTGAGACTCCTTTCACGACAGGAGTCTCTCAGATTCGTGCGTAGATGGTGGATTTAGTGTTGATTGAAAAGGTGGGACATCTGGGTTCAGATTGGAGCGTTTATTTATGTCTGCCTATGTCGAATTATAGAAGAACGTACTAGCTCAGCAACCCTTGAAATGGTTGATACGGTTTACAAACCATGTCTTACAAATAAATTTATCCAACACACAAGTTTACACAATTTGCTAATTGTGTATTACTCACACACAATAATACTGTGTGAAGCTCTGGTCAGTTCAGTGTGACACTGCTCGCACACACACACACACACACACCCACACACACACCTCATGCTCTACAGCTGACAAGTAATCAAACTTTTACACATTTAGAAATTTGAAGTTCGAATAAACAGTATCTTGTAACTTGCAACAAAACAAAATCTTTAGCTGCTTTTTTAAAGTGATAATTGGCTTCGTTCATCAGATGAAATAAAATGAAAAACACTGCATGTAATCATTTCTCTCATTTGAAAGGTTTGCTGAGAAGCTCCAGCTTGTGAAATCTACCAGGCCACATCTTGACAAGGTTTGTATGCGCTCAGCTGAATTTATTCTCAATGCAGCTCTCAGGTTTTCCTTCGCTAATGTGATGCGTCACATTGTGTCCTACAGGATGAAGGGGGCTACATTCTCCTCAGGCTTAACCCGTGTCTTGCATTCCCCCAGGCTGCGACACTGTAGTGAAAACTCCCTCCCTGCTTCGCTTTTTGTGTTGAGATCAACTTGAAGCTTTTGATGTTTTTTTTTTTCTCGTTACATTACAGATAGAGCCAGTCTGGGTCGTACACAGCGGGTTAATGTTGACTGGGTGTTGGCTAAACTGGCTGACATCTTGGCAACTTGTTTGCCGTTATTTACTTGATCATGCAAAAACACAATTTCCCTCTAGTCTTCTATTTCTCGGCAGCTGTCAGATAAGTTACTTGAATGTGTCTGTTGGCGAATCTGTTTCATGCAGGGATCGTTTCATAGCATCTCTGTAACTGGTTTCACCAGGTTGAATGACTCCCTGCAGCAGTGAGACCTCAAATTGTTCTCAGCTGCGCTTTATACCCAAGAACTTTTATCACAGGATGAGGAGAGGCGAGGGTTATTTATGTGGGTAAATAACAGCATTGTTGTCTGTTTTCTCTCAGGTTCTCTTTCCCGCATGAAGAGCTACTGTCCCTCAGACCCCCCCTGACACACATACACACTCTCAACGCCCCCACCCTCACCTCACTCTTTTCATGTAAATGTTTTTCTGTTGTTATACCAAATGACAAGGAAGTGTGTAACCTTAACACTTCCAACACAAAACCCCCCCAAATATCTGCAAAGTGCCCTTTTAATGTGGTGAGGAAGCATTGAAAGGATGAAAAGAGGGAGGGAGGGGTTGGGTTGTCGCTGCTGTGAGGGATTGAGCAGTTTGACACATTCATTGACAGTTTTAAGCAAAGCCATTAAAACGAGCTTTATTTTCTGCAGCACTCGGGAAACAATTGAACAAATGTTGTATTTGTGTGTCATCTGCAGAGTATTTTAACTGTGACGTTTGAAGTGTCTGGAGATCTCTCCGAGGAAGCCCTGAATAGCTTCATCCAAGTAAAGATGCTCTATTATTCAGATCCATGTTGCCATCAGTGATTAGCCTTTAATATAGCAATGTTTTTTAGGTTTTTTTTAAAGTTAGCATGTGTTTTCCTTCATTTTAGGATCTGCTTTGGGAAAAGAAGTTCTGCAACAAAGAAGGAAAACCCATGACTGTCATCCGGTCAAAGGTACAGCAGAGCACAATGGTGGCTGCAGTAATAAGTAACTTTACCTTCATTATCTGTTCAGCTTCACTTGCAGGTTAATGTGTCACTCCTGGCTTTCAGGGTATAGTTTCATTTGCAGGTAAAGCCCACCAAATGATGCTGCAGGGGGTCCACGAGCTGTACGAGCTCAATGAGACTCCACAGCTTTGGGAGGAAAACACGCGAATCAACAGGCTTGTTTTTATAGGTACGCACACACTCACAAACTCTAATACACAGGTTGCACAGCTAGTCTCATTGGCTCAATGCATCGTCTTCTATTCACTGTGCAGCCAAACCCAAACTTTATTCTCTAAGCAATAACATAAACTCAATTCACATCTTACCAGGGATCAAAATGTATGTTTTATCAGATTAAAACAATGATTTTTGTCCCATCAAGACTACTGGTCCTAGCAAGGTCATTGATGAGACCGGTAAAGGATGTAATGGGGGGGAAAAAACAGCAACACACACTTTTCTCGCATTTGTATTTATGTAAACCAGGTAATCTAAGCAGTTTTAATGCAAAAATTAGATTTACTTTAATGAATTAAATAACGTAATTGTGTTAATGGTTTGAAGCACCACTTAAGCTGGTTTAATTTACAAACAAGTTCTGTAAATGTTAATTTACTAATGTAAAATCATTTGAACTCTGTTATACTCTGTGCATAATTATGTTTATTTCTTTGTATGTTTGTATCCACTTCTTGCTCTTTTTTATTCAATTCTTTTTTTTTTGCAGGTAGGAACTTGGACAAAGACATCCTGCAAGAAAATTTCATTTCTAATGTTGTATTGGCTGCTAAAAACGAGTAACTATAAGCCCCCTTTCTCATCATAAGATAAAAAGCTGTTGATTCTGTAGCAAGTTCTGTGTCACTAACGATGCCTAAAGCCAAGATTGTCCTTCAGACATTCTGTACTTCTGTGTTACCACAATATGTATCAGAGGATGGCTATGCAGACACCGTGCGAGTGTAAAGCCAGATTAAAGGCAACTGTATCTGTAAGATTGTTGAAAGCTGTGATAATCCTTCACATCCTCCTTTAAAAACCAGTACAAGAGAATAGTGTTTGTTCATTTTAGATTTAATCTATGACTTGCAAAGAAAAAAAGCTCAAACATTTTGCATAAAAATATACTACAAAGGTCCAGGAGTGCAACAGCACATTTTATTTATTAGTAGAAAGCTGGCTTAACAAATGTAAACCCAAATAGTGATGATCACTGTAAGAACTCAAAGGTTGTTCTCAGAAGTCCTGTTTACATTTCTGTGATTAATCTTGAGATTTCAGATGATTGAGAATAAAGTTTTCTTCTGAAGGTGATATTACATTATTTTATATTATTTTTTATTAAAGCCCTCTGGAATAAAAGCTAAAAAGAAGTAATTGTGATTTAGCCTTTGTAAGTACAGTCATGTGAGAACGGTCACAGGTGAGGAAATGGGTGGAGTTGTCCCGGTTTGGGGATTGTTCTGCAACTCCAGCGCGCTTTTAGCGCCGCTGGTCCAGCTTGCTTTGAGGAAGACTCCGCTTATTCATGACGGTCGTAAAGCCAAAGTTTAGCCCACAGAGCAGATCTTCAGCTGAGCAGTTTCCTTCTCAATTCTGATGCTGATGGCCTCGTTAAGGTGACTATTGTCCCTTTTCTCTTCTGGCTGCGGGAAACTGCACCATGTCCAGTTTCACGGTCACACCACCCGCAGGCATACAGAGGTGACAAACTAAAGGAACCCGCTGGGGGTGTTAAAGGAAAAACACTTTGTTTCTTAATCGAGAGTTAGGCCTAGTGATAAAATATCTCCCTCAGGTCGCCTCCAACTGAGCTGCTGTGAGTTTTTTTATATAAAAATGGAAATATTTAATGTTCAAACTGGCATAGGTTCACATCTGTGTAGCCCAGATAATGCTACTTTTTAAAACTTGATCTCAAGGCTGTGAAAGCAGAAAGTTTTTTCTGCGTTTATCTAAAAAATACATTTATTTTTAATCAAAGATCGAATTTAATACATCTTTAATTTGTTTTTTATCTAAAAGAAAATATTAAGCATATTGGACAAAATATAATAAATCATCACTGAATAATATTCTTTACGCACAACAGGAACCACTCAAGACCTCACCCCACCTTTCTATGCTCCTCCACATTTGGGGACAAATCCGATAGGTTCAGAGGGTTAATGGGACTGGCCTCAGGGCAGAATCCTCCTATGATATAAAAGCTCACCTCCCACTCCAACAAACAGCAAACTCTAAGAGCAACAGGTCAGATATGCGCATTTACGCACAAGAGGAGGACTTGTGGAATTTACGCACAGCACATTGAGGCCGCTTTGGCACAGCTTCCGTTTTCCTCCCGTTTTTTAAGAGACTTTGCTTCTGACAATGATTCTGTCATGTGAATATGAAGCATTACAGCACATTGGGTTGCATTTAGAAGAGGATGAAGTCGAAATGGAGGGTGAGGAAAACCGTATCAGCAGGCGGGTGAATGGAAATGTGGGTTCTACAGATCCCGGATCCTCAGCAGAATCTTGTGCTGAGTTTGACTCATCAGAACCTGACTCGTCGGGTGAAAGCGAGAACAGCTTTTGCGCCAACGCACCTCCTTCCAAAGTCCAGAGCACTTCGGTAAAACCTCCTTACTCCTACATAGCTCTAATAACCATGGCCATCCTACAGAGCCCGCTGAAGAAGCTGACGCTGAGTGGTATCTGTGACTTCATCAGCAACAAGTTTCCCTACTACAGAGATAAGTTCCCCGCTTGGCAGAACTCGATCAGGCACAATCTTTCTCTCAACGACTGCTTCATCAAGATTCCAAGAGAACCTGGAAATCCAGGGAAAGGGAACTACTGGTCTCTGGACCCTGCATCGGAGGACATGTTCGACAACGGCAGCTTCCTTCGGCGCAGGAAACGTTTCAAGAGGAACCAGGCAGAGTTTGGCACAGATGGACTTATGTTTTATTCTAGCTTCAGCTTCTCCCGCCCGTACGGTCATCCATACAACATACAGGGCCAGGTAAGCCCCACACCTGCTGCTGCTATTCGCTACATCCCACTGCAGGGTGGTACTATAATGCCTCCCTCTCCCTACCACATGCTACCACACGCTATGAACAGTTTGGGGAAGAACAGGTCCACAGGCTCAAGTGCGCAGCTGTGCGCAACGCAACCAAAACCTGGCTCGCACGTCAAATGCTCCTTCAGCATTGACAGCATCATGAACAGACCTGGTCCTATCAAGCAGCAGAACCTAAACCCACCACACAGCCCTAATGGTGGTCTTGGCTATGGTCGTTTCATGTCCAGCCCACGTACCTGTTTGGTATCGACGCTCCTGCAGCCTCCAAGGACTCCTCTGTGCTCTCACCCCATGATGAGCGCTGTTCCTTTGATAAATGAGCATCTAAGACTCTCACATCCCCACTGCTGAGGACTATAGGAAAATGTGCAGTTGCTTTTTGTGGCTTATTTCTTAAAGAAATGCTTTAATTGCATGATATTTATGTTCATTGATATAAAACATGTTTTTCTTAAAAAAAGAACTGTAAATAAGATGAGCAGTAATATATGTATATTTTTGATTGTCTCTGCCAAGTAAATTGTTTTGAATGTTTTATTTTTTGTTACTGTTATTGTTTTTATGTATGTCTTTAATAAGCATTGTGTTAAAATAAATATGGGAAATATTCTAATTAGTTTTTGATGTGATTATTTTGAATTGAACGTCTTGGAAAGAGGCGAATCCGTTTAGTTTTACGTTACAGATACTATATCTAAACGCGTATTTATGTGTAAATATTTTTAATGTAATTAAAGAATTATCTCATGTTCATTTTCATCGAAAATAAAATAAAAACACTTCTCCCATCCTGCCTCAAGGGGGAGCTATTTACTGATTGTAGAAGGAAGAGTCACTAAAAGGCATTGACCTGTTCACGCGCTTTTAATGACTGCAGTGCTACTGACCCCCATTAAAAAAAGAAATGGTCTCATATTGTATTGTTAGTCTTATAAAATCTATTAGATAAGAATAAAACATTAGCAGATTAATAAACTGTTAAATAAAAGGTAAAATTGTGACAAGGATACTAGAATATTTGCGTCTTCTATCTTCTCAGCTTGTCCAGCTGCCATAATGACTCCACGCGGGATATTTTCACACCGGGCCGTGTGGACACCACAGTATTAAGGCGGTGTCTTGTTACACATCGGTCCCCACACAATTCCCCCTCTCCCATCAGTCAGATAGTCTATCTATTTTTGGGCTGAGCCTCAGCTGATTGTAGCTCTTGACTATTCCAACCCTCCATAATGGGGGAGGAGGGAAAGAAGAAGGGGGGGGGGGGGGGGGGGGGGGGGGGGGGGGGGGGGGGGGGGGGGGGAGGGGGGGGTGGGGGGGGGCGAGGTGTGGGTTTTTTTTTTCCGGTTTTGTTTTTTTTGGGGTGGAGCTTGGGTGGGGGGGGTTTTTTGCTTCTCCCACCCCCCCCCCCCCCCCCCCCCCCCCCCCCCCGCAGTCAGTTGTGCATGCATATTAGGAAAAGAGGGAGTTGTCTAACAGTAGAGGGGGGCTTTGGTGACTTAAAGATGCTGCTCTCTTCTGGTGAAGTCATCGAGTTGAAAACTTTTTCCATTGGGTGTTTGGTTTTATTCTATCCAGACTAAACTCACAGCTGTCCTGGGAGGAGTGGATTTACCCTTCCTTCATCCCTTCATTTCTACTTTATTTTTACTCCGTTACCTTCACTTACTTCCTCCCAACCTGTCAGATCAGCGACCCTTTTCTGGCTCCTGGCGACAAGAAGGATGGAGACGAGTCCCATCCCGGTTGTGACGGTCCAAACCGCCCCCTTCGATGACCAGCGGCCCGGTACCAACGGGCTGCGGAGAAAGACAGCAGTGTTTGAGGGGAAGAACAACTACTTACAGAATTACATCCAGAGTGTGTTGTCCTCCATCGACCTGAGGGACCGACAGGGCTGCACCATGGTGGTGGGCAGCGACGGCCGCTACTTCAGCCGAGCTGCCATTGAGGTGATAGTGCAGATGGCAGCTGCCAACGGGGTAAGGAAGGCAAAGGGCGACCCCAGTAATTGTCATGCATCTGTTCTCCTCTATCAATGTATTGTTGACCTTGTTTAACCAAGTAAGATGAAGTTATCCCTGCATAACATCAGATACAATAACTCTGTATAGGCCTAAAATTTGTGCTTTTATTAGACATCAATTGTTAATGGATACGTAAAATTACAAGCTTAAGTTAAACTTCCAATTTTATACCTGATTATCACATCATATACAGGGTGCCTATAAAAATTTGCACTGCAAATTTGCAGTATATTTAGGAAGTATTGTGCCTTCTGGCTCTTATCAGAAGTGCTGAAACT
>JBAMHX010000013.1:10964360-10986915 GCA_037177515.1 Pseudomugil tenellus
ATATATAATTTATTGCATTAAACTAAAGTAACACCTGCAAAGACAAACTAAAATGTCAGCCTATGGGTAATTAAATTAGGAAGATGGAGAAAATCTCAGAGGAGAGGAAACTCCCTACATATTTTTCACAACACTTTGCAGTGAGAACTGTGTGACTGGTTTGGACTGGTTCCAGTGGAAAATCTGAAGGGAATATAATTTGTTTTTGCGATCAGACTCTTTTTCTGCCAGCCCTGCCAAATGTCTCTTGATGTCAGCCTTATCAGCATTTCCATCCATCCTGCTCTATTTTCCTGCCTACGTTTGCCACCCCATCACTCTGCCCTCCACATCACTCCCACACCTCTCCAGGGCCAAACTGTACACACTGGGGATCCCCTGTCATGAGGTCTGGAAGGCAACCAAGAGGAAAGTGGGAACATTTGTATACAACCCAACCCATGCGCTATCTTCGGAATTAATAAACACTGAGCTGCACGTCATACGATCCAAAATGGTGTATTCATATCCAACATTGTGGATTTTAGGAGGATAAATTCCTCTCTGGTGAGGATACTTTTATTTAGAGTAGGAGATATACAGGGGAATTATTGCATGCTGGTATTGCCACTACATAAGTAGAATGCAAAGTATAAATAGGAAGTGCTAAAGTTTTATTTAAGCAGTCTCTTGTGGGATATCCTTTGCCTGTTAAGCAGGCAGCCAATTAGTAACCTGAGGTGCGATGCGAAGACTCAAACATTTTCATGTTGGAGAAGAAAGGAGATTAAGAGAGTAAATTTTATTTAAATTTTACTGACATCCAGCCGAATTCGCTATTCGCTAAAAATCTTTGCTGTGCAGATTGGTCGTCTTGTAATCGGTCACAACGGCCTGCTGTCCACTCCTGCTGTGTCCTGCATCATCAGGAAGATCAAGGCAATCGGTGGGATTATCCTCACAGCAAGTCACAACCCAGGAGGTCCCGGTGGAGATTTTGGAATCAAGTTCAATGTGGCAAATGGAGGTTAGTGTAGGTTTAGAATTTGTTCTGCTCTTTAGCGAGATCAGCTTTATGTTTGAAATGAATGCTGCATGTTTGCTGTAGCAGATTTCTTTCTTCGACAGGCCCATCTCCGGATATAGTGATGGAGAAGATCCACCAGGTAAGCCGGACACTGGAGGAGTACGCCGTCTGTCCAGATCTACACATTGACCTTTCCAGACTGGGAAGACAAGAGTTTGATCTTGAGAATAAGTTCAAACCTTTCAGAGGTAAACATCATCATCATTAAAAAAAAAATCGTATAATTTGGAAATTGTGTTGTATCTAAAATATATGCAATTAACATAATAATAATAATAACAACAATAATAATAATAATAATAATAATAATAGGAAGAAGAAGAAGACCTTAATTTGCATTTCACTTTTCAAAACAAAATTATTAATTGCTTCAAAATATTTAAAATGACATATACAAAGGTAAAACAATAAAAAAAATACTTTAAAAGGTAATTATTAATAAGAACAATTTTACAATAAAAAAGCCAGTCTAAAAAGGTGAGTTTTTAATTTAACTCTTAAATCTTTAATCTTTAATCTTAAAAAGTGTTAAAATGTATTTTATTGTCACTGAGTAGTACTTGTTCCTTCTGTGTTTCTAGTGGAGATTATAGACTCAGTTGAGGTGTATCTTCAGCTGCTGCGAAACATCTTTGACTTCTCTGCCATAAAAAGTCTTCTCACAGGACCAAATCAGCTAAAGATACACATAGATGCCATGAACGGAGGTGAGTTCAGCATCCAGTCAAATCGTCTCTGAGCCGCTGTTACAATAAATCAAGAAAAAAAAAAAATCAGTAAATGTCCCCTTTTTATCTCCATTTTCTGTGTCGCAGTGATGGGGCCCTATGTTCGCAGGATCCTTTGTGATGAATTAGGAGCTCCTGCCAACTCTGCTGTCAACTGTGTCCCTCTGGAGGACTTTGGTGGCCAACCTCCTGAGCCCAACCTGACCTATGCCACCTCCCTGGTAGATGCTATGAAAGGAGGCGACTTTGGCTTTGGAGCAGCATTTGATGCAGATGGGGTAATGTATCTGACTGTAAAAAGGGATTTTTGATATGCATGGTTATTTTTAAAGTTTCTCCTTACTTACAGGAGATTAAAGAAACAACAGATTTTGCATCAGTTCAGCCCCTTAAAGATGATGGATGTACATCAGGTCCATGAATCTCCCCATCAATTGTTTTATGTACAGATTTGCACTCTTTTTATTCTTTGGCATAAGGTTAAGGTTGAAATATCTTAATTTAAGTCAAGTTCGATCAAATGAAAATTAAAAATACAGCTGAATATATTCCAGTGAAGCTTGCAGACATGCTGTATACCAGTAAAATATGTATGCTTTTATTTGTAATAATGATATATTTTGATTTTATATTTTCTCTTATAGTTCTCCACAATTAACATGCCTGTGTTTGACTGTGTAGTGCTTGTGTTAACCATGAAACATTTAGTGTTTATATGAGAACATATTTCCTATTCATATTTTGGAAGTAAATTACACTTCATTGTGTCCCTGATTTATTGTGAATAATAGTACATAGTTTTTTCTTTATTAATGGGCCTAAATTCACATATTAAAAATATTGATGGACTATTGCAACCATTTTTGTTAGACTTTTCTAAAAAAATATATGAATCAAAGTCTAACTTAAAACCATAGAAATTTATCTTTATTTAGTTATTTAATCCGTTGCTGGGTAACTGATGATCACATATTTCATCAAATGCGATCTTAATGATTATAATTTACACTCCACCCACAGCTGTATTTATTTTTTTTGTTTGGGTGTTTACACAAGGCAGAAAGAAGAAAAGGGGGCCAAATAAATGTGCGTCAATGATGATTTAACATGCTAGACGCATAACTCTGTAACCGTTATCTCCCAAAACTCTCATCTGCTTTGCTGCTTAAGAGCATAGTACTCATCAGGTCACACCAGGTTATGCCTCACAACCCAGGAGAACATCATGCTTTAATGTAAAAAATATTTTTAGTTTTTTTTAAATAAATTCAGACACAGTTTGTGAGTAAATGAGTAGCATGTGTAAGATTCTTTTAAAATGAATTATAACGGCTAATAGTAGTTGTAAAGGCACGTGTCCCACAGCACAGAATTTCTATGCACACAGAGCAAAAATAGGTTAATTGTTAGTTTTGGTCTTTTTATATGATGTGTTAATAATTTTCTAATGTAATTTCCTTTTTCACTTTCTTTCTTGTTTTAATTTTAAATTAATTTCCTTATTTCATAATGTTTTAATATCCCTGTAAAGTTCTTTGAATCACATAAACTTGCCTAAAAGAAAGATATAAACCCGTAATGTTTTTGCAGTTGTATCTTTCCATCATGACATTTAAAACCTTAACCTTCTACATCATGTGCTGTTGTCAGGATCGGTACATGATCCTTGGAGAAAATGGCTTCTTTGTGAACCCCTCAGACTCAGTCGCCATCATGGCTGCTAACCTCTCCACCATCCCCTACTTCAGGCAGCATGGGGTCAGAGGCTTTGCGAGGAGTATGGCTACCAGCGCTGCCCTTGACAGGTACGGGACACACATACACATGAATCAGTGGATCTTATGACTCATGTTGTACCAGTCATTTTCACTAACTTCTGCAGAGAGAGATCTCTTTTAGGTGGACAACATTAGGTTGGAGATGGGATCCAAACTGCCTTTTTCTTTCACAAACACGTTTACTTACAGGCTATAAATATGCCTGCTATGTAAGACTAAAGCCAAAGAGTGTGGACTGAGAGGATGGGATCACAGCTAAAAGCATCCTCATTATCACTGAGGAGAGATCCCAGCATGGTACCTCACTGAGACTTGATCACTGAAACCAGGGAATACATACAGGGAAAGAGTAAAAATACAGTTTATTTACAATACAGACTTCAGATTACAGTTAGATTCAGTTCTCTGTATTTGAAAAATATTTTCTCTCATAAAATGCACTGCAGGCTGTGTAATGTCTCATTAAATCCTTTGTTTTTTTACCTTTTCCAGTGAAAATTTGCCATAAAATAAAGTTTTGGTTTTATTGTGAGGGAATATGGAACAGCCTTCTTTTGCTGATCAAATATTTTTAACTCTTATGAGACAAAAAACTAATAAAAAATATTAATGTCTACTTAAGAGATTATATTTAATAAATGCTGTTTTTTTTTCTCAGTTTTACCTCTTACTGCTGGACCTAAAGCTGTGTACATTGACCAACTCTGGCATGCGGCATCAATAATCTTGCTTTGTAGATAAGTTTAATTAATGCTTAATATTTTCTATGGAAGCATCACAATTAGCATTAGCATGGTGAAAAAAATGTTCTGGTTTAAGAAAAAACTGAACAAATTGAGATTGTGTTGGATGTTTTTCTGTTCTAAGGAATGAAAGCACAAAAGGCTCAAAAGCCTGATGTATCCGCGATATCACAAGGTGGACTTCTGCAGCAGTTTGACCTTCCAGGCACACTTAGGATGAGTTTTCTCGTAGAAAAACTGAACCATATACTGATGATTTTTTTGGGGATACACTGGTATCACCAGTACAAACTGGTTTTGAAGACCAGTTCTTAGAAATGCAAAATCTCTCTGTCCCATGTTTTCAATCTTCACATACATGTTTGGGGAGCTTAATTTATCATAGGAACAAGAAACATGATATTGCATTTCTAAGCAAACTCCCCTTCGAAACCCTCTCTTGGTGTTATGTATTGACGAACAGAAAAAAGCGGTTTGCTAAAGTAAATGTGTCTGTCTCTATCAGTCAACATGCAACAAGTCATTCCACTAACTGCAGATTATGCAGATTCCGTGTACAGCAAGACACAGAGGGTATCTCCAGCAGCCTGTTTGCATTGCTACATAAGATTGACTCTGTCTGCATTGCTAAATATATCTAATGAGGTGAAAATATGTGCGTTGTTATAGGTTAGGCTTCTGGCAGGCGTTGGTAAAGTAACCTTTCTGCCAATCCTCAACTTTGGATTGTACCATTCCAGTTTGTGAATTGAGATATTAGCTCACATAATTATTAGATTTCTTTTTGTTGAGATGTTTGTTGACTCGGGTGTATAAATAGACACACATACACAGAGACCTACAGTACTGCATTACTGTTGGGTGGTGCACTCGTCGTTGCCCAAAGCTGTGTCTTATGACCATTAATTACTATGATTACACAGAAAGAGCTGCTTGTTTTCACTGCTTTCCATTGTTAGGTCCACATTATATTATCTCAAATACACATGCACAAACACACACACACATACTGGCTGACAAATCAATGTCACATGTCCCACTAAAACCCTGAGCCAATCAAGCAGCACGCACACTTACTGCAGATAAAACTGACTTTTTAGTTGGCTAAAAAAAAGAAAAAAAAAAACTCCTTCATCTTAGTCTGTTTTCCTAACATCTGCATCCTAAATATTCATCTAATTTCCTGTAAACTTGTTGTGTAATCTGTTAAAAATAGAATAAACTTAATGAATGATGTCTTTAATATAGTAATTAATCCACAAGTAGCATCAGGCTCTGTGGTTTCCGGACAGCTTTTTCACATATTAATGGCAATTTAAATGACCCTGTTCTTTACCAGAACACTGAAAGGCTTTGAGTCTTTTGCAAAATGCATTGCAGCTACTGTGCTTCCACTTCTATAATCACTGGCTGATAATTGCTGACCTTGTTGCAGGACATGCTTGCTTTGTTCGCCTCTCAGCTACACAGCTACCACTTAAGTTCCTGTGGTACCACTAATGCACATGTCTGCATGCTATTGACAAAGTCCAGGAGGCGTTTAGTGATCTGATGGTGGATGTTGCAGTCCTACCAAACGTGAGCCTTTTTAGGAGAATATGTGTCTGAGTTTAGATTTAGCAATCCTCGCTACTGTGAGTTCATGCATCATGAAATACTGTGATAAATGTGGTGGTTTATACATTATTTGGAGTTGGGTGCATTTGGAGGGAATATGGACAGAGTAGTTGTGTTCAGTGATTTTCAGAGGACATTTCACTTTGTAGGGAATTGATTAGATCAGTTGGAAAGGAGGAGTTTTTAGCTGTTAAAGTTACATTTCTTAGCTTGTCTCGGGGTTTCTGTGTTGTGTGGGTTAGAGCACATGTCTGTGTGCATGTACTGACAGGGTACATGTACTTTTTTTACACATTTTCACCAGTGACTTTCCATGATTTCTCCAAAACCTTTTAGTTTAATGAGCGGTACTAGGAGACCCAAAAATTCAGCGATGAGGTTGACTATTAATTTGAACAGGGAATGGGCAGACAAAGAACCAGAGCAGTACGCAGGTCCGGGCGGAAGGGACTAGGCAGATGGCTGCGGTCGGTCCAGAAACAGGTCAATACAAGGCAGACAGAGTAAAGAAGTGTCCGGCAGGGGTCAGGCAATTAGGCGTCCAGGGACATAAGCAAGGTCAGAACCAGGCAAGCAGAGAACAGGAGAGTCCGGCAGGGGTAAGGCAAAAGGCAATACGTGAGCGTCAGCAACAGGGATCTAGAAAGAGACAATAGTACTACTAGAATATTAGGGAGGTAAATGCCCATCTGGCAAGGAAGCAGACATAAAGGAGGGTTTATATAGGGAGATGAACACGTGGAGAGAGTGAGTACTGATGAACTCAGGTGGAGCAGATGAGCCTGATTGTGAGAGCTGTAGGCCAGTCCTCATGACATTTAGGGAATTTCCATGACAAATAAAAACTGATTACCTAAGATAGAGAGCCCAAATCTTGCCCCTTCCGGTAGGGCCCATGGGATGTAAGCATTAATCTCTAAAAAATAGATCCAATAAGGGGTAAAAGAGATGTTTGACCCTGTGTGCCTTAGAGGTCAGTGCTTTGTGTCTTAGTGGGTCTTTTTGACTTAGGCTCTATTAGGTCTTAAATGTACAGTATGGTGACTGTAAAACCAAAAAACACCTCAGGCACACTTACATACATTTACAGTACATTTTCTCACATTTTAATTTCAGAATATTCAATATATAGGAGACACTGGTTTTCTCTCAGGTGTGGGCATGCCTGCAGTCCAAAGACACAAGCTCTCTGCCAGACTGAGCTTTTTTTTTTCACCACCAAAATATAGAAACAGTCCGTGGCAATGTGCATTTTATTGCAGCACTTCGATTTTAGGTGGATATTTCATGAAACATATATTTCCATGACTTTTCCAGAACTTCTGACAAAATAAATATTTTCAGTAACTTTTCCAGGGCCTGGAAATTGTATTTTAGAAATCCATAACTATTCCTGGTTTTTCATAACTGTAGGAACCCTGTACTGAGCAAGGGCTGATGGAGGAAGAAGGGTGGTGAATCTTTGTAAAGGAAACATCTGCCTCTCCTTTAACAGGTCAGGAGATGGAAGGATGTAGGGAAATAAGAAGACCGCGCTGCTGGTCAGCTTGTTATTATAATGAAGTCTGAGGCCATTAACTGATAAGCACAAAGAAAAGAGGACAAACCCTTGATGTGCTGTTGCAAATTCTCTTGATGACCATTACTGAAGAAAATAGTTCTTAAGATTAATTTCAGATTGTTTTTTGAGCTGAATTTCAGACTATTGTGACATCTTTTTGGTAATGTTGCATTTTATATGAGAATATAAGCAAACTGAAGGGCTAAATGTACATATTGTTATATAAATTCTCACAAGTTTAGACATTATTTCAATTTTAAATAAATAAATTTAGGCAAAGCCAGTTTAATTTGTTATATGTCTTACAAACAAAAAAGAACAAAGTTGATCTTTAAATATCTTGTCTTTTTTATTTAATTGAATATTGGATGAAAAGGATTTGCAAATCAATGTGTTCTGTTTTTTTATTTTTTTGTTGGAAATTAGGTCATAGGATTGCTTTTGTTCCTGTTTATAACTTAAGCACTTTCGTAGAAAAAGAAAAATTCTCAAAAAAGCTTAAAGAGAAACAGTGAAAAGCTGTCATCAGCCTCACACGGTGAGTTATAAAACAGTATTTTCATAGGAAACAAGCAGAAGTTAGCCAACTTAAACACCAACAAACACACACTTTCCTCCATAAACTATTATTAGATAGTAAGAATGTTCTCAATAAAGTCATAGAAAACTGCTTTTAGTTAATGTCACAAAGGCATTTTGTTACTAACTCCCCAAAACGATTTGACTGTATTAAAAAAAAGAACAGGGAAGTTGTTGATTTAACATGTTTTTGTTTCTTTGCTTGTCAATGGCTCAAGTTATCAGCATTCAGCCTGTTTTTACCACAAATGCTTCAAGTAGTTAATGTCTTCCGCACATTTTTTCTAAGTGTCAGTGTGAGGACTTCCCATTCGTGTCCATCTTATCGATACCCTCCCCTCCAATTAAAGTGCCCTTCAGAGCTAGAGTGACACTCGGTGGTGGAAAGTTAGTGTGGAGGGGGTTGTTTGGGATTCAGGCTCGATAAGTCCTCAGCTCAAGTCCTGATGGAGGTGTTCTCACCAGGGCAAGATGATGATGATGATGAATAACAAAGCCATTGGAGGCTATGGTTGGTTAAACATCATGCCAAGTCCATAAGGTGGTCATTTGTTACGCTCATTTTACACCTCTCATTTACCAATGTGCAATAGTGATACTCATAAAAAAAAACAATTAGGGGAAAAACACAACGTTTTAGTAATTCAGTTTTAAAATTCTTATCATAAAATCTGGATTTAATTCCAGTTTTATATGTAGATGCATTTGTCCTGATTCTTTCCTTTGCTGTTATGAGAAAATGGACACTATTCTAAAAGATCCACCAGGCTTGACTGCTGTAAGACTATATGCAGAGTATTAGTTAAAATAGCCTACTTGCTGTGGGATATAGACAAAAAAAGAAAAAAAAAGTTAAAAAAGAAATCTTAGGACTTGAATAAATAAAATAATAGCAGCATACTATGTATCTTTAATACATATTTACATAAGTACAGTTACATAGTAGAGTTTATATGAAGCCAGAAAATATTTCATTTCTGTTAGTGATCATGTGTTGTCCAGTTTCATTTTATCTGATCAAAAACAATCATCATACTGCTTTTCCCCACGATTTTTTGCAGTTTGATGCTGCTGTGTTTATTTTGGTTGAGGACATGCAATTTTAAACGTCAAAAGCTCATCAAAGAGCCACAGATTGTTTCCTCTTGAGGAATGCCAAGCGTCCCGGTCCAGTACTTACATCCCTAGAGAAACCGGGTTTATTCTTATTTGGTCATTTATCCGGTTCTCTTGTAAACAACTGCACAAGGCAACATGGGCTTTATTTGTGTACATGATGATTATGTGGAAGATTGTGCCACCACATTAAAGCCCTGCAAACAATCCACAATCACATTAATCACATTGTGGATTCCCACAGACTGACCTATCTGCATGTGTGCTCATTTTCTTGAGAGTGTGTGTTTCGTTGGTCAGATTATTTTGTCCTCCAGCTCCTAGCTAAAGGAAGTGTGTTTATATTTTGAGGTGATAATTTTGATGATGTTGGAATTGAGGCGGAATCTGTGGAAATTACATGAATCTTTGTTACAAAGTAAACATCCCTGTAAGGAGGTTTTCTTGTTATGCATCTAATATCATTTTTGACTTTCAGTTTTACTGCTAGAAACTTTCAATTCCAATTAAACAGTGTTAGTTTAGAATCACTCAACTAGTTTAAAAATATTTAGAATTACCACTGAATGGTGTGAAAATAATTAAATAGCAATTTTTCTTTCCAATGTTGTGATTGCAATTTATTCTGCTCAGTGTTATGCATGAATATATATGTTTTACACACGATAGATTACATGAGATGACATCAAAATATTTATGGTTTTACTTACCAACTACAAAATGGAACCCGTTGCATGAAGGTCACATTTCCGTTTGGACAGGTGATTACTTTGTTCTAGTACTGAAAACTAAACTGTGACATCAGTAATCTTATTCATACCACAGCACATAGTCTTTTATATGGTCTGCACACAGTGTGCTTGCTGTAGACACACTCCAACCAGTAAAGAACACACTCATAAATCTGCTTAATCTGTCTGAAAATGACACAAATTTGTTTGTTTCAAACATTCCCAGTGAGGTGAAGATGGAAATGCTGGGATATGATAATGTCATGTCCATCACATACACAGCTGAACAAGCTGAATCTACTGTCATTTAGAGTCAAGCAGCTTTCTTTTTTTGAGTCTCAGCTGATACCAGGAACAACCTTTAGGACTGATTGCTCAAATCAATGGATGATCAAAGCTATCAATTTAGCCAGGAGCACCCCAACATCTATATGTTATCTATATTTTGCTTTTGTCTGCCTTTTTCTGGTTTCTGGCGAAGCAGAATTGGTTTGTAAAACATTTGAGTTGGATATTTGAACTAAATCTAATGAATGTTATTGAAAATGTAATACTTATTGCTTGAAGTTTTTTGGATAATCACAACAAAATTCACAAAAAAATCCCATTGACACTTTTTCTCTTTTTAAAGAATCTAACTCCTAAAAAATGTTGTTTGACATGTGTTCAGTATCTTTGTCATTCTGTCATTTAGAGTTGTCTTTATGCACAGTTCCACTACTTCCTGACTTAGAACAACTCATTTGTTTCCTGTCTTTCATTACTGGACGAACTGATTAATCTAGGTGTGACTGACCTCATTAACCACAACAGAAATGGCCAGACACACCTGCATTAATCAGTTCGTCCAGTAATGAAAGACAGGAAACAAATGAGTTGTTATAAGTCAGGAAGTAGTGGAACTGTGCATAAAGCCAGTTGAACAGGTAGTTTGCCATGTGCATCAGTCTTTTTTTTCCTCCAGAGCAGCTGCTTGCTGTTTCTGGAAACTGAGCTTTCAGACCAAAGCAGTTGTAGGCCATAAAACAAGCTGTTGTTGAAATGCTCCCTGAAATTGGGGGTAAATGCATAAATCCTGTCACAATAATTCATCTGCATTTAATAGTCACTTTTCTGTATATTTGCCCAGTTTCTCTTGTTCTCTCTCCACACATAGATCTAAATCTGACCCCATATATTCACATACTGAACATGCAAACACATTCCCTTTCTCATGTGACACCATGACTCCACTTTGTTCCTTCTGCCTTTTGCCTTATTAAGTTATTGGATGAACTGTTGACAGATTACATTTGTAATATTTGGTTTGTTTCATTTCAAAGGTCTTTGTGTTTGTACATCAGCTTATCTTTATATGTAAAACTGATAAATGTCTGATGGTAGATATTAAAAAGCAACAAACACATTGCATGTTTATTTTTAAAACCATGAGCTTTGTTTTTGCTTCTCCCTTTTCTTCTTTTTATGTTTGTAGGGTAGCCAAAGCCATGAAACTTGCTCTGTATGAGACTCCAACTGGCTGGAGGTACTTTGGGAACCTGATGGATTCTGGGCGTTGTTCCCTCTGTGGGGAGGAGAGCTTTGGGACAGGTGTGATCTACTATACCGTGTATACTCTGACAAAAAATGGAACACTCATAAAAAGAGATTTGTGATCACTGAAATGTAATCCACAAATGCATGTACTTAATTCATAGGCTGGAATAATCTTAGACAGTGAGGAAAAGGTCATGGATTCAAATCTGCACACTGACTTGGAAAATTTGAGTTGATGCTTGGCAGAGAAATCCCCTCCCTTCTGCAGCAACTGTTGTGGAGGTGCCTGCAAACACGGCCATGGCTGGAGGACGGCACTGGCCAGTTGCTGCTGTAGCTGTTAATATGCAGCAGAGGGATTATTTTCTGGATATTATTTTGTTTTTCTCTTTTCGCCCAAACCCTTTGTCTCATTAAGACACTTTGATCCGGCATTACTATTTTCTTTCTTTTTTAATACAAGAGCATCACAATAAGAAAGACGTGTGAGCAAAAGAATCATCATGATGGTCAAACAAGTTGTAACCGGATGCCATCCTACAATCACAACTTTGCTTCCCTTACAGTCTATTTCAGGTATAGAGTTTTAAACAGCACATTCTGACAGCCTGTAGCTACAGTGCAAGCAAGCTGTTTAATAGATGAGAGGGCTGCGACCCTGACTGCATGTGTAAATAATCCCCATTCTTCTGCTATAAAAGGAGACAGGGGCTCCCTGAATCACCACAACATGCCGACAGGCCTCTAGTAGCTGTGCCTTTTAACAGATGCAAATACAGACATGCACACAGAAGGTTTGAAAAGTAAAAAAAGTCCATGAAGGACAGTACTTCATGCTAGTTATTGCCCTCATATTGGTTTCTTCAGATATCAAATCAGATTGGACACGCATCTGTTTGTCTGTTTCTTATCTTATAAAATTAAATCTTTGCTTTCTTAATTTGTGTGGTATTTTCTGTTTTTAAATCATTTACAAGAAGGATAACAGGAAGAAATTAAGGTGAGAGGGAGTGTAGGTGATGTGAAATGGAGAAAAGAAACAAACAAGATGGTTGGAGTGCCATGAAAAGTATGGACGGGAACAGGAAAAGTGGAATAAGCAGAGAGAACCCAGAGGACTCTTGGAGCTCACTCATTGTCAGTCCTTGTAAGGCAAAAAGCTCAGAGGGAGCCCTGTAGAGTAAATCATCAGAGCTGCACACCACTCCTGCTCTTTACCAAGTCTCAGAAACAGAGCAGAGCATTTAACTTGACCTTTCTTTGCTGGCTTTGTTTAAAAAACTTAAGAGATCTTATTCTTAATGGTGTTGACAATTTTCCCAAATTTTCCAAAATTAATAATTCATACTGTGAGGGAAAAAAAGCTTCAGCATTGGAAAATTATCTATGTTATAATGTTTTTATTATGCCATACTTCTGTTGGTTCAGACTTGTTGTCGTGTTCATAGCAGCAGGTAACAGAATGGCAAAGCTAGGATAAGAAGAAATGCTGTAATGAGTTAAAGCTGCTGTATTTTACTGACACAGATTGTTGATCTGTTTTGTAAGGTGAGCCCCCCACTTTGATTCTTCCCTTCTGAGACTGAGAGACAAAAGGAGGCAGACAGTAAAGCAGGGATTAGTTCATGACAGTTGTCTGTTTCCTGACAGCTGTACAGTGACAGAGCAGAATACAGTGCTGGACAATTTGCACTTTTTTTGTTTTCAATGTTCAAAGATTAAAAGAGAACATATTATATAACAAAAGGAGAAAAATTCTGTCCATGAATTGAATAAAAAATCAGCTCATACTGATAGATACCAGAAAGTTGGTGGATTTTCCACTTCAGGCTCACACATGGAAACATTACTGACAGATTCTTCACCTTAAGAGAAACTGTCACTCTGCAGCTGTCTCTGAGAGATAGCTCCCCAGTGAAGGAGGCAGTGGGTGTGATGCACCCAGTTTGAATGTGTGTGTCTAATGGAAGCAACAAACATTGCATTTTTTGGGGGGAGGGGGCTTTCACTTTATTATATACCTGCTCTTTTTCATCAAAAGAAATATTCAACTAAACCGAACAAGAAACAATAATTGAAGGGTTTTGACTTGACATTAATTAATAATATAGCAAAAGCATCCATTTTAATCAGAGTAATGTTACAGCACCGGGTTTTGTTCTTTTTTCTGTTTTTTTGTAACATCTGAATCAAAGTCCAGAGTTTACATAATTTAAGCTCAGAAAAGTGTAAGAAACATTTATGTTTGTCTTTATAATCCAGGTTCCAACCACATTCGTGAGAAAGACGGCTTGTGGTCAGTGCTGGTGTGGTTGTCCATCATGGCAGCTAAAACACAAGGAGTGGAGCAGATTGTCCGAGAACACTGGGCCAAGTTTGGACGCAACTATTTCTGCAGGTGACCAACTGAGCAATCTCTCTGAAAGACATTCAGGCTCTCATTCACTTGTTTTCATCCTGGCACGCATTATTTTCTCAATTCTCGGCACTTCCTAAAACTCACTTGAGTATTAAAAATCTTTATCTGCTCATTTCATCTAAATCAGCTCCAAAGCCAAATACCGTATGCCTCCAGCTCCATCCTCAGTGCTCCTCGTTGATTTTCAGTTGTCCTTATTCAACCCCCTCTGTGTGACAGTCACTGAGTGTTCCCATTAATAGTTGCTGCAACTCTATATTCCCACAGAGATTTCTTTCTGAAGTAATGTACTTTTCCCACAAGACGTAGATGAAGAGGACATAGTGGACAAGACAAGGACCATGCCTCCTTAAAATCCTTAAAGCATCTGCTCATATCATGGCTTAAAATAAGGCCTTACCCTGAGAATCTTCTCTCTGATAGTTGCTCTGAGAGTTTGAGTCTCTTTAACTGCCCCCATAATACTTTTAACTGGCTTGAGTGAGCTAATGGATTCTAATGAGATGTTAAGAAATTAATTCTGGTTGGTTTAGAGGAGATGAGGGGATGAAGAATAGAATTTGAAGTGTATATTTACTTTTAACAAAGCATTCTTTTAGGTTTTGGCCTCACTGCTTTTTAAAGTGATCATTTGTGTATCTGTGCTTGTATTAGCTTTTACTTTTTTTATCTTGTATGTTAGATTCGACTATGAAGGCCTTGATCCTCGTGCAGCTTTCTACCTGATGAAGGATGTTGAGGCTGTAATGTCAGACAAAGCATTCATGAGTCAGAAGTTTGCTGTTGGGGACCATATCTACAGCGTGGAGAAGGCAGAAAACTTTGAGTACATCGACCCGGTGGATGGAACCGTGGCTCGAAATCAGGTCAGTAAGGGAAGGAGGTAAATGCAGGATGCTGCATTTACTGAATTAGAAATGTTTTCTTTTAATGCTGCAGTATTTAAGGATGAAGTTTATATAAAATGTGCTATGAAAACAAAACAGAAAATGTTAATGTTAAGTTATGTAAAAGGGAATTTCTCCAGCAAATTGAAATACTTGTTATACTACTGTAACTGAGGCTGTAATTAGAGTGTATGTCATCAGCTTTCACATGCAAATACAGAAAAATGCATATAAATTGTCAAAATACTGTTTTTCGCTTTGGTTTTTTAAAATCCCCTATTCTAGATTATGTTATTTTTGTTCAACTTAGCTGTTGGATTATATGTTCCTCTACTTTGAGAGGTTTTTACACTCTTTGATGACAAGGTCATGGTGGTAATTTCACACTTTTGATTAATAATATTAGCAGCTTATTTGTAGTTCAGTAGCAACAAACTGCAATGTAGACCTCAGTGATGTTTAACAGTGTGTTGTAGTCAAGCTTTGTTCTGGCATTTTTACTCTTTAGATGGCTAAAGATTTGTTGGACAGGCTACCTGTTTTTATTCTCTGTGTTCAGTCAGTGCATTTGGCATCAGAAATACACACAAAATTAACTTTGTACATGTAATATTTGATAACAGGAGGAACACTGCTTTAGCTGATGCACAAGGGGACAGTAGAAGGATGACAGTGGATTCATATTCTTCTGGGGAGGGGGGGGGGTACTTTGTGCAATGGGCTATGCCTGTTTGGTTTGCAGGGTTTGCTGTGGTGATCGCCCTCGACTGGGGGGCTGTGGAGGGTTTTGCACTGCAGCCCTATGACTGCTCTGATTAGAGTTACTTTCCTCATGGTCATGTGTTAGCTGGCTACTAGTATGAACATATCTCCAAAATATCATTTCCTCACAGCAGCATCGAGCAAGTCATTTATTTTCTTACTAATATACAGTGGAGAGTGAGGGTGGTCAGTGTGCACATGTTGTGTATGTGTGTGTGTGTTTGCATGAGTTCATTTGAAAAAGATATAGACTACGATCAGGTCGGTGTTTTAAGAATTGTCAGGCTTTATATTTAGGTCCACAAAGACTTGCTTTAATTGTCTCAAACTGGTTTTTTGCTTAAAGTATTTTGTGCTACTTTTTGTACAAAAAGTGCTTTATGAATAAAATTTGATTTGATTAGAGGAACTTCAGATTCACATTCCTTCTGATTCCCATCAAATGTAGAAGTACTTTTGGTTTTTCTCCTAATCATCACTTCATAAGGGTATCAAACATAGATGTGTTTAGTCACTAAACTACCTGGTTATGATGGTCCTTGGGGTGTAAACCCAACCTGTGGATGCTGAAGGCCTTTCTGTAACAGGATGTTCTGAGTCGTAACATCAGCTTCATGTCATTCCCTTCTCCTCTTCGTTCCTACTTTGTTAAATTTCTTCAATTGTCTATCCAAAGCTTTTTTAAAGCAAGCAAGCAATACAGCCAGGTTTAGGAAACAATAATTGGTTTTGCTTAAAATGTATCCAGTCAAAAGATTTATTGTTGATACTGAAGATTTTTTTTTTGATTGACCTTAGACTGGTTTCACAGAAGTGAGAAGAAAAATAAGGACTTTATGTGCAGAAGTCTAGTAAAAGTAGTGGTAGTAGCAAAAATGTAGGATTTAACCGAGCTGAATTAGAAACTGATCCCAAAATTTTGTTTGTCAGTTTGCATGAGGTTAAATCTGCCAGAAAGTGTTTTACATTTATTCTCTCTCCTTTTGCTCCATACACTTGTACTCCAGACCACCCACTAAAAGGCTCCATGTTTGGACACAATGGACTATTTTTCATTTTAAACTAAACACTTCCACACACACAGCACATGCAGCAAGTATCCTTACAAACACGGATAAGTCGCTTGGCCAAGTGTAACCTTCCTTTCACCCTACTTTCCTCTCACTTGTTCTCTCTGAAATCTACCCAGCTGACAGCTCACAACTGTGTGGAAACTCATGGCGTCAATGCCCCTTAGCTCCTGCCCCACCTACACACATAGACATGTTTCTGTGACTTATGTATCTGTAACTACTGCTTACCTAACCATAATTCTGACCCTAGACTTAACCTCTCTAAACTTAATTCTACCAATATGTCTTATGAGCTAAAAGGCCTTTATTTTATCAGATATATGTTTGCATGGGTTATGGCAGATCACACACTCGTTATGCATATGAATGTGTACATTCCAGCATGTGAAGAAACGTAAACACATTAATACACTTTCAGAGTTGCCCTGTTTTCACTCTTAAGGTGAATGGTGACTTCTTTCTGGAGACAATTGCTCCTTGCTTCTCTGCTGCATACTACTTCACTGAGTTACCATGGATACAACAGGTCCACAACTAGTTAGTCAGTCACCTCAAAATGGTAAATCCTGAGCCCCCGACCACCACCCCCTCAGTTGCCCCAGTGAATATTATTACAGTACACATTCGGCTCGGGACAGAATTATATCAGCTGTCGTCTCACTTTGCTGCCTCTTAGTTGCAAGAGTGGTTTGTGTTGCACTCACACACAAACACATCCAAACACAAAACAAAGCTTGGGGGATTTACACAGCAGGGGAATGGCAGCTTTTTGTAGTCAACTACTGAGCTCACTTTGCATCCGTCTGAATATAAGACAGACAGTTGATGGATTTAGATGGATGGATGAAAATTTTGCCCTTTGTTTTTAGAAATACAATCGACATAAATTGAAATATATTGTATAATTAGGATTTACATTAAAAGAAAAAAGTAAAGTAAAGTAAAGTAACACCAGCACCTTATCTATTTTTTTTTAAATATCTGTAATACATAATTTACTGAGATGGAAGCTCATTAAGGTTTTCATTGTGTTCAAGCCCAATTCCACTTGGGTAAATGCAATAATTAGCAAATCTACTAGACCACTACTTATTCACAATAGAACACAGAAAACACATCAAATGTTGAATGTGAGTGAGTTTAATGGCTAGAATAATTTAGCCCATCTTCAATTTGAACACTAATGTGTCAAAAGGTTGGGATGTGATAACAATCCCACATCCCAGTGGAAGTGGTAATAAAACAGCTGTAAAAGCATCTTTCAGCTAATTTTAACTTGCAACAGGTTAATAAAATTGGTAGTGCTCAGAAGGTCAATAAGGCATAATCTGTAACTTGTAGAGCAATCTGGAATAATATACTAGTGGTTGTCTCTGTACAAGCAGAGACAGCACTAACTAACATTAGCATTAGCTGAATTTCTTTTCCAGCTAGCTTGACAATAGCTGCTTCACATTAGCGCCACCACTTAATTTGCTCTGATTCTTAAATGAATTCTGTGAAACTTGGTGTTATAATTAAAAATAATAACAATAATTTAAACAAAAAAAAACCTTAAAAATGCCATCTCTTTTGTTTACTAGACTGAAACAGTAGTTTTTCAAGGAAACTTTCCAAAAATCTTCCAATTGGGTGCAGACGTGTAAATGAGGCACATTATGTTTAGATAATATGTACTCTGATGATAGGCTCTGAATTCTGTAGCTGGTAGTGTTTCAACAAGCACCAGCCAGCCCTCTGGTTGCTGTTTTTCTATTGTTAGAGATGACACTATATCAGATAGGAAATGCAGACAGCAAGGCAGACAGCCGGACATCTCTCATTATCGCTGTCTCTCATTAACTCTGACTTCCTCCTAACTCCCAGAGTTATAATAAAGATGGGAAAGTCCAGTGGTCCAAAGCTTTTTTTTAAGTAATAGAAATTTGCATATTTTGAAAGTTTTTCAGCTGCTGGACAAGGGCAATGCAATCTGTTGACCTTTACAGTTATATATAATCATACAACTCTGAGATTATGGCACATTTGTCATTATCAAGGGATGTGATAATTAGGACGGGAATATAAAATGTCAGTCTAGCTGTCATAGATAATTTTGTAAAGTGTTTCTAACAGTGTAGTTTAATTAAAACCTCTTCTACTTTATTTCCTCTCAAAACATGTAGCTGTCTTTTACCCTGAGTTTGACTTTTGCAAATGGGCTACGGAAATAGATCCGTTGGAATTTGGGATAGATAAGCGTCATCACACGTCCATCCATCCAACAGTGTTATCTCTCTTGTGTCAACAAACTGGAGAAGTGATGGGCGACCCCATCAAAACAATATTTGTAATTAGATGCTCTAGTTAAGTCTAAAGAGTGGAGAGTAGAAGACAAACTGGCTTTAAAAATGTGAGATTTCACTGCTTTGGAGTCAGGTCTGTTGTCAATTTCACAGAATCTTAAATTACACCCTTGATATGCTCAACAAAATATTGACATGTCATTTTAATTTAGGGATCGACCTGAAATGTCACTTGAGGTTTATGATTATGACCTTCTCTATCTGCAAAGTCTACCTAACAGGGCATATTTGTGTGCTAGGCAGAGTCAAGGCTCAGGTTTGTACACAGAAGCAACAAAACATGCACTGAGAGGGACATCTAGTGGCCATTTATCTTGACAGCACATTTAAACCATATGTTAAATGTTATTTTATTTAAATGTCTCATTTATGTGGTGCCCACTTCTCTTCTAATTAAACACAGTTTTTTAAAAAATTACAATTAATTCATCCATACCTGTAAAATGACTAAATAAAGTGATTTGTGTTTTCTCTCCCAGGGTTTAAGGATTGTCTTTAGTGATGCATCTCGCTTGGTGTTTCGCATGAGTGGAAGCGGAGGAGGGACAGGAGTCACCATCCGCATTTATGCTGAGACCTTTGAGAGAGACCCCGAGAGGCACAACAGAGAGACTCAGGTACTGAGATTATCAGCTGTGTGTTTGCATACTTGCTGTTTGTAGTATGCAGTACTAAGCATTCTCTTTCTTCATCGACTTGTGTCCTGCACAAAACTGCTCAGAACATTTTACAGCACTACCACAGTTGGTACTGCTCATCCACTTGTAGAGGTGCAGGATGAAATGGAAAATGAATGAGAATTTAAAAATGCTTTTTTTTCACTGTCATCCACAGCACAACCGTTATAATATGTCCCTTATATATTGTACATAAAATAAGAAATCCTATGTGACCAAAGCATGTCTGCATTTTCTTTTTAACTAATGAATCACAATTTTCAAAATGAGCTTCCTCTTTCTAGAAAATAGACAAAAGTAAACAGTCATGGTGCATCTGCAAATAAGCTTACACAGGCTTTGCAACCTATAATGTTATAGTTAATTTACCTGTAGACTTTGGAAAGTTTAGGGACACTTGGTTTGGTGTGGTTATAGTTTCTGGGATGGGTAGTGCACTTTAATCATATTGAGTGTTTGTAAAGCTGATGTCATGATGGCGACATGGCCTCTTTCAGGTTTGGCCTTTTAGACATGTGATATTGTCAAGCAACACGTGTGTCTGATCTGGTCCCATTTATCCCATTTATGCTTACATCTTTCTGAAAATGAAAAAATAAACATCCAATGATGTTATAGAAATGATAACTTCAGCATTCAAGTTTTACTAATTGCAAAAAGCATAATATGGGTAATAATGAAATGTGGACAAGGACACCCCCAACTCATTGGTGTTGGATTAAACTGTGTTGTTGTAGCTTCTTCCTGTTTTATGTTCCCTGTTCATGCTTCACTATCCAGACTAAATCCTTGGCACATCTATTATTTAATCATAAATTAACCATCTAATCATTCTGTCTCATTCTTATCCAGCACGTACGAATTATCAGAGAATTTACATGCAATTAAACATAATGTTTATCCAGTGAGATTTCATACATTCTCAACCATTTATAAAAGCCATAGGCTTCAATCGAAAGCAAAATCAGTACTGTTTAATTTACATTGTATATGTTTGCTTTATAATGTATAATAGTGCATAGAACAACACAATAACGCCCCCCCCCCCCCTCGTCATATAATTCTTGAATAGTTTTAGAAGCACATGCAGAGCACACGGGTTGAATGACTGCACTTTCTGCCCTGCGTTAGCAGATGTTTTAGTTGCAATTCATTTTTCAGATTTATTAGGTCTTATTTCCCAACAGATTTAAACTTTTAAATTGTTTCAAGATAGTATTATGTTGCATCTAACATAATAGACAACACAGCTCATAGCTCATTTATTTGTTACACCAAATATACACCAAATAAATAACTAAGTTATTTCATTTGTTTATTTTGTTGTATAATAATAATAATAATCAATAGAAATTGCAAGAAAATTGGTGATCTAAATAGATGCTAAAGCAAGATTTATAAAAGTTAAAAAAGCCATAATTTATTGTGTATTAACTTGAGTTTATTTTGCTTGCCTTAAATCACTGCTGTGCAATATATTAATTAGAAAACCGTGCTTTTAGTAGGGGTTTTATTTACATTTTCTTCACTGTAACATAAAATAAATAGATTTTAAAGTTTAAAAAATAGTTTAATAAATAGTTTTTAAGTTCAAGCTTCTGTAAATTAAGTTTAAAATAGTTTGTCTGGTTTATCGGATTAACTACAAGTTCGTCTGCATTGTGTTATTAGGTCTTGATATAATACAACATACATGTGTAATGTATGAACAATCAATGTGTGAGCATTTCTTTGTTATTTATTAACTTATTCATGTTCTTATTGAGATATTGAGGAAGCTGCTGTCTAAAATGCAGTGGGAAGGAACTGTAAAATACAATTAGCCTAATTAAAATATTAATGCTAGTGTCTTTTCAGCGAGACAAAGAGATTTAGTTTTAGGGGCCTGAGAGATATTTATTGTTATAAATTGTAGTTTTGTTTCCTGAAAGCATTTAAGTTGAGAAAATTGATAAATGTTCAATTCAATTCAATTCAACTTTATCTGTATAGCGCCATTTCATGACGGTGTTGTATCAACACACAGAGATTGACCAACTCCTTATATAGGGAACCAGCAAGATTGCATCGAATCTAGACTTCAATACAATCTCCGATCCTGAGCAAGCATGAGGCGACAGTGGGAAGGAAAACTCCATTTTAACAGTGAGGCAAAACCTCAAGCAGAACCCGGTCAGGGAGGGCAGTCATCTGTCTCGACTTGCTGGCGTCAGAGGGGACAAAAAAGACAGATCCGCATTGCAGCTGTTATCCAGGAAGACCTGCAGAAAAAAGAAAAATAAGAAGTAAGACCTGCAAAAAGGAAGAAATGAGAAATAATACCTGCAGAAAAAAGAGAAATAGGTTAGTGATGCCAGTACTGTCCAATACATGGAAAATAAGCATCAGAGAAAACAATAGGAGGAGCTCAGTGCATCATGGGACATCCCCATGGCGGCATAACATAGACTATACCTAACTATAAGATTTGTTGAAAAGGAAGGTTTTAGGATTGATTTTAAAGGTAGGGAGGGTGTCTTGAAGAGCTTTATTTGTAAGGAGAAGGATTTTAAACTCTATCCTAAATTTAACAGGGAGCCAATGAAGCGATGCTAAGACAGGAGAAATATGATCTCTTCTGCTAGTTCTCGTCAGAATCCTCACTGCAGCATTTTGGAGCACATGGAGACTTTTCAGGGCATATTTGGGACAGCCCATAAATAAGAAATTGCAATAGTCTAGTCTAGAAGTAACAAAAGCATGAATTATTTTTTCTCCATCACTCTGAGACAAGATGTCCCTAATTTCCGCAATATTATGTAGGTGGAAGAGAGCGGTTCTAGAAACTTGTTGTAAATGCAAACCAAAGGACAAATCCTGATCAAGAATAACTCCAAGGTTCCTTACTGTGGTACTGGAAGCCAAATTAATGCCATCCAGATTGACTACAAAGCTAGA
>JBAMHX010000013.1:11004532-11079069 GCA_037177515.1 Pseudomugil tenellus
GTGTGTGTGTGTGTGTGTGTGTGTGTGTGTGTGTGTGTGTGTGTGTGTGTGTGTGTGTGTGTGTGTGTGTGTGCTGTTAGAATATTTAAAGTGGATAACTGGGATATCTGCTGCACAGACTTTCTCAGGGGACACGTGTACAATTAGAGAAATATATTAATACACGGATGGATGCAGATATACTGAAATATATTTTGTATGTACTGTCTTCACTAAACTGTAAAAGGTTTCTAAATGTAATATTAGATTTTTCTCAATGCAACTGGGACTCAGAAGTCTAGAAATACCCATTTAAACCATGTTTGTGTCTCATCTTTGAATTTTGTTTTTCCTTTAACAGCACAGGAAAACATGTAGTAGATACACCCTCTTTATTTGTGATTATATTTTGAGTATGAAATTTGTTTTTAGTGTTTTAATGACATAAAGAAATGTACTAGTAAAGGTTGTGACATTGCACATATCTTTACTTAGTGGCACATAAAAGGATGAGCTAGGATTCGAGTGAAATGGACATGAGTGAGGAGAACATTGTGATTGTATATTTCTGTAAAAGTTTTCTTTTTCTTGCAAAACTGCAGCATTATTTGTAGTGAACTCATGGAATCTAAATTCAACACTTCAAGAACCTTATTGTCATATGTACAGACAAATTCTCTGTGAAGAGCTAGCAAGGCATGTGATACAACAAAAAACTTTACTTTTTTAAGGTGGCAATGACTTTAGAGTCCTCTCTATAAAATAAATAGGTTGAAAATAGAATAAGAATATGAACAAATACATGAAATAGGAAAATAAAACTTTGAAGCATTGATTGTGCTATTGCACAAACCTGTTAAATTGCATTTGAGTCTGTTGCATTTAATAACATAACTAACTATTAGATTAAAGCACAAGACAAAGCTGATTTCTTATATGTTTTTTAGCCATCACTTTAAACAGGGAAAAAACTGTTGTGGAATGTGTCAAATATGTGATTAAACTGTATACCTTTTTCCTTGTTTATTTGCTTGAGTACAAAGAGAGCAGGATGACGAGTGTCTTTGACTATGTAATGGGAACTTTTCCTGCATTGTTTGGTGTTTAAGTGATCCATACTCTAATAAATAACTCCACTTGACAAGAATCTGATTAAATTTCCTCTATACGTGTTAAGTTCATTATAATGTTATTATTTTGTTAACATGATAAATATTCCAGAATTGAATTCAACGCAAGTTTGCATTTTCAAACTAATAAATTAAAAATAAACTATGGATATTTTCATCTCTCTGAGCTCTGAAATCCCACTAAATGACTTAATCTGGAATTTATGTCTTAACTAGGTAGTGTAGATAAGTGGTTGTCATGGGATACAAGCTAACTACATTTTGTACTGAACCCAGATGATACTTACTATTTTTTCATTTGTTGTTTTTAAGGCAGCAGCTGATTTCTCCTCTCTCTAAAAAGTACACCGTCACACATGGGAGTGGATGACCACACGTATCGGTAAGAGACACAAATGCACTTGTGCACTCACACACATACCCACTTTCTGATCGCCAACTCAGCCTTGCGTGGCTCTCACTTCGTCAGTAGAGGTGTCAGGGTCCCCATGGCAACTGTATAATGGAGAAGGCCTAATTCAATCCCAGGGGCAAATGGTGGGTCTGGTGAGGAGACGCAAAGGGAGAATTGGTCTGGGTCTGAAACCCATTCAAGTCAGAGCTGATGTGTTTTTGCTGCTACGTGCTCAGTCACTGAGGAGAACCATTCTGCCTGTACCTAACTTTCGTATCCATTCTCAATCTATTGTTTGCTCACTTTCTCTTTTCTCTTTTTTTCATTGTCTAATTTATTTCCTCTCCTCAAGCTTTGCTCGGGCTCTGTTTATTCACTTGCTTTTCCTGTAACTGTGTTCCCTTCTCATGATTGCACTTCCTTGCCTTTTTCTCCCCCATCATATCCTTTCCCCTATCTTCATCTTGCTTTGGTCTTTATTCAATCAATACACCCCTCATCTTCTCACCTCTCTACCTCCCTCTCTTTCTCTTGCATTCAGGAACCCGATAGGATTTCATTAGTACATCTGGATCTTGTTGTGTTATTGTTATCCCTCCCTGAAGAAGACAGGGATTAACGCCGGGGCTGGAGACAACTTAAAGTAATAAGCTTGGATCCAACGGTCCACAGCGCATACAGACATGGCATGCACTCACAAAGGTGAGCGTGAAAGTGAAGAAGGGAGAAAGATCCACATGCAGAATGGAACAGGCAATCATCGCATGATTCCCATGTTGTTATTACCATACAAAAGCAATCACACAGCTTCATGCATGCAACCCAGAGAGAGTCAGGCTTGCAGCTTGTTACGGAGGGAGCAGTTTGTTACCAGGGTAGAAAAGTGCATAACTCCTGTCACTGGTTCTGCATATAGAAAGGCCTGGGACTGGCCTACGGCTATCTATGTTTGCAGATGGGGGAGGGGAGGAAGGAAGTGGGTAGATTTGCATCCCTTTGACTGTATATCTCTAAGCACCAGAGGAAGAGGAGAGGAAAGTGTGTGAAAACACAACAAATTAAACGGAGAAAACTGTTAGTTGCTAGCTGCTGCTGATGGGTGCTGACTGTCAAGCACAACTCATGACAGCATTAATCCAATGTGATTTGCATACTGTAGTGTGCAACACAGTTGCACTTGACATAGAGTGTCTTTCACTCATACAAGCCACAATCTTAAGAGAGAAAAACTGCTGAACCAAAGCAGGACTGTTCACACAGCCATGCACAGGCTCAGAGACTGGCCATTACACTGACTTGAATGGGTTTTTTGTGTGCATGAATAGCTCAGCGAGGAGAAATGGGGTGTGGGGGGGTGCTATGTTTCCTCTCCATGGGTTCATATTGATATTCATAGGGGCTCTCCACACCGAAAGCACAAATGTCAGTAAAAACGGCCTTGATATATGCTCTCATTCTCTCCTCTTCCTGTCGCTCCATCCTTCTTTTTCTCTGTCTCTCTTCCTCTTTCTTTGTTCCCATTTGCCGGACGCATGCTGCCTGCTGGTGCCGGATAGAAAAAGGAGGGGAGAGAAAAAAAAAGGACCGGATGCATGATGGAGTGAGTGGGGGACATTATGCTGTTACTCATTTAGGCTTTTAATCACTAGCAGTGGAATGTTAAAGCTGCCATTTAATCTTTTCACGTTAAATCTTAACACCTTCACAAAATAGGGCTGTTTTGTATTGCTGAGGTGTGCAGTCTCCGCTCCTCAGAACATTGCACATCATTTTCAATGTCATATCACACAAAAATCTGAAGCTATGATTAATTCTTAAGTGCTGCTCTGCAAGCTTGGAAAGAAAGCAGTGGTTACATGTGGAATCTTTGTTAAATATGAAAACCGTTTGGCATCCTTCAACATGTGTGTTTTGTGTCAAAGAAACATATTGTAAGGAAAAAAAGGAGTCAAGTGGGTTTTTCCTTCATTTTCAGCTTTCTCACTGACATTATAAACAAAGGAAAGGCCTCAGGCAGTGTTGGCAGTAACAGTGAGAAATTAACTTAAAGTATTTTAGGGTGGGAGCACTCAGGTCGAAGGTGCATAAATCTTTGTATATTTGTGAATTGTCATTGGAAATCATTGGATGACAGCATTGTTGGCTGTCTTTTGTTGCTAAGGTTGCAAAGTATGTACATTGTGAGCTGAAGAAAACCACTTTGTGCAGACTAAGCTAAGCTACGCACAAGCTAAGGGCACCTTTATCACACAAACAACCACCTGTTTGCTGCAAGCTGTGTTTCTTAGTATCGAAGGGGTAAAATGATTATCTAAAAGTAATATGCATGCCGCAGTAAGATGACATGCAGAAAATAAACATCACATTAAGAGTAGCTGGATATTTCAGGTCGTCATTCACCTAATCTGGTGGTAGTTCCAATGACACTTGGCTGACTTGCTCAGTATATTCCAATAGCATATAATAATTACCAATATTGGAGCCAATAAAACATTTGTGGTCCAGAAATTGTGAAAAGATAAAATTAAATGACGTGTGTAACTCTGTTCTAACATTTTATGTCCCTCGGAGGCTCGTTCCACTCTGCATGAAACCAGGGAGAATGTCAGAAGAGGTAAAAAAGATGGCACCACAGTGTGTGCTCAGGGTTTAAGTTATGGCTGTAACTTTTTCACTCTGTCAGGCGCTTTAACCGTCTGTCCTGGAGGACACATTAACTTGGTATCCTTAAATAAAGTCCTTTAAATAAAGCTGGGGGAGTTAAATAATGAGAAAGCTGCTCCCACTGTCCTTTCTGCTTTTAAATGAACCTCTGCCTTTCTTATTAATGTCCCTTATCGCTCATCACGGCCACTGACCTGCTGCTGTAACCTCTTCCCACTCAACCACACGAGCCGCTCCGGCAAGTGGTCGGCACAGAAGTAATTGAGGGCAATTTTCAAATTAAAATTTAAACCCCTCGTCCATCTTCGTGCGATGGGTTGGGGTGGAGGAGATGGGTTTAGGGGCTGATGACTTGATCAGGTTTTGCGAGGCAGGCAGGTACTCAGGCTGGGAGAGGAGGGATGATGAACGAGGGGCATTAATCTCTGTGACAGAGGAAGAGGAGTTAGCAGCAGTGATAGCAGCGCTAACGGCTTTAATTAGCATTTAATCAGATGCCTCGGGGCCGATGGAGGGGAGAAAGGAGATCAAACTCTGACGGCCTTCTGCGAGAAGAGGAGCAAAAGAAGACAGTCCCTGCGGTAGCTGGGCTGATGCTACAGGCTGTGCTGAAAAACACATGTCTATGATCCTCTCTTTGTACTCCTCATTGCAAGCTGGATGCAACAGAAAGACCCTGGACCTTTTGTTGAAAGAGGTCTGTTAATAACTACACTTGCAGGTTCTGTATGTCAACGCTGTGTGTTTCGAGTAGCCTACTGAGGAGGATGGAAAAATGGACATGGTTAGAATGAAAATCTGGGTTTTTAAAATAAGCTTTTTCATAACCACCTGTGCATGAATTTCTTTTTAGATCCTGCATATACTACTGAAGCCAAATAAGTTATTTGAAGAATTCAGATTGCTGCTAAAGCATCACCGTGATTTTCTACATAGCTGTCAGGTAGCTTGAATACAGTTATTTTGTTTGATGTTTGTGAATCCATCCTAGTCAGAACAGAAAATTTGTAAGTATTGAAAAAAATTCAAAGGAAAACCTAAAAAATGAAAAAAATTACCATCCTTAAGGAATGTTTTAGTAAAAAAAAAATTGCACCGTTGCACTAACATTTGGAGCCTGTGCTTTGTTTCTGCAACAGTTAAAATCTGTTTGCTCTTGGATCCAAGGTTTCAAATGAATTCTGCATCTGTCAGTTTGTGTAACTTCCGCTCTCGTTACTTACAACTCTGACAGGTTTCTGGGCAGTGATAGCACAGGCCCATCCGTACTACAATATTTAGAGTGGTTTTCAAAGACTTTATGATTGTGCATCAATTGTTTCATGAAGTCTGCATGAATGGAGACCTCAAACAATCTTTACCAACTCTGTTTTGCCTGAAGGGCTCACAGCTTTCAGCTGTAACCTAAACGACGGCATATCTCGCTGTGTTAATGTTTTATTATTTCACATAAGATTCTTACGTCTCCACTCTTCAGCTATTGATCTATTGCACCATTTATGAATCTCATATTAAGGTGTAATAAATTGTTTGCACAATCACTTTTTTATAATCATCTAGACATTTATTACTGAAGTTGCAATCGCTAGCCAACAGTGTATATATAACCACATTCCTGCAACTTTCAAAAAGTAAAACTACTCATCACAAAGACAGTAACAGTCATTTCTACCTTCCAGAAGCAAGTTAAGCAAGTATGTGAAGTATTACTTGAGTGTGAGTACTTGAGCAAAGGTTCTTTCAGCTGACACACTGTTTTTTTGTTTTTTTTTTTGCTTATTTTTGGGAGGGTTTTATTGAAGAGAAAAATTGGCATTCTTTATTTCTTTTAAAGAGAGAAAGTAAAAAAAAGTCTTGATTGGTGTTGCATCCAAACAAAACTAACAAAAGAGGGATTTTACAATTAATATACAAGCCGGGTTTCTGTGTTAAATGCATAAAATGCAGAATTAACGTCATAAAATGTTTCCAATATTTCATTTGGTGAGAAATCCATACTATGGTGACGTCTACTATGATTTTTAGGTGGGGGAGGGGTAGCTGGTCAGTGTAGCTGATGCTCTCTGCTCTCAAGTACATTGTTGCAGATGATGTTACAGTTTCTCTTCTGCAATTACTGCACAAAGTCAGCAAAAAGCCTAAAAAAACCAGAATGTTACGATCAGAAATAGACCCTTGCTTATGTGTTACACATAAGCAAGGGTGCACGTCAGGTCTGAGAGAGGTGTGTGTCGAGACTCCCTGGACTCCATACACAACCCACAAGTAAGAATCCATTTACCCAAGGATAGTTCAATAGACAAAGGAGGCTGTGCAAAGTAGGTGATGCATCAAATATTGCTGAAGCCAAGATGAGACACACAATGAACAAGAAAACTTGATCCTCTCTTAGTTAATACAGAGCAACTTGTGTTTCTAATGCATAACAGCAAAACATGGAGCTGCCTCAGATCCCAATGAGCTTTTTACTATCCAAAGTTCTTCCACGTCCAACTGTGGGGCATTTCACCAGTCCAGAGCCAAATGTTGTTCTACACCTGCATGTGTTTTGGTTATGGTTACCCATAATGCCATGCTCTAAACCCAGAATGCACTTTATTTAAAGTCTGCTTCCATTGTTTGGTCCACTTGAGGTGAACCGTGACCTCCATTTGCAGGGGGAACGAGCTATTTGATTTCAAATCCTACAAGAATAGGATGACTATAAGAGAAACATAATACTGTTAGTTGAAAACACAGCTACAAAGTTGTAATTCATGGTGTGGTATAATTTTTTCTACTTAATGTATTTGAACCAGTACAACCCATCTGATTTTACTGTATATATTGTCGGAATGATTACAATGCAATGTAAAGTTTATAAAAAATATGATTAATTATTCAAATACAAAAGTGTTGTAGGTCTTTTTGCATTTTGGTTTGGGAAATATAAGACTAGACAAATTGATAAAAAATAATATTTAAGATAAAAAAAATAGTAAACAGTGAAAATAGTAAAATAGTGTTAAATACATGGTTTAGGCCTATAATAAATGGCTGCTCACCATCCTTATTGGGTCTCATCTTTAGAGTATTCAATTGAATGTTTCACCAGCAAGGAGTTGCTGTGTTTTTCTGAAGAGAGGAACTGAGGAAAGCTACAATAAGCTGAATAGCACAATTACCAACAGCAGTTGATATAAACTTAAATCTGAAGCTAAAAAAGAAAAAAGGAGAATGGTTGTTAGACTTTACATGTTTGTTTTTCATTTTGTCACAATTAATTTTAGAATGTTTATTTCAAAACAACAAATGTAAACAAACAAACAAACAACAACAAAAAAAACTCCATTACCACTGGTGAAATGTGCTGTTGTTGACATTAAATCCAGTGTATTAGCATGCTAAAAGGCTAGTGCCAGCAGTGGCTCAGAATTGAGTAGATAGAGAAGTGCTTCCACCATTTATTATTAATATTAGCAAATAGCAATAGTACTAATAGTAGATGTACTAATATTAATTATTTTTATTTAATATTTTTAAACATATGTGAGTTTGGCCAGCATAAGGGTGTAATGTTTCAACAGTTGTGCTGCTGTCACAGCTAATATCATTGTAGCATTAGTAGGTGTGATTGGATTGATGAGTAGAGTTTTATGAAAAGATATTTTCAAAGTGCTCATGCTGGATGTTAGAAAAGCAAAAATGTTTTTGTTCTTGTCACGCAGTGCTCATAGGCAGCTCCACATTATACAATGTAGAATAAAAAGGCTGTTCGGCAATTTTTTTTTTCAGCTAAAACACTTAAAGCTTAAAGAGTGCCTTTACTCAATATGAAACTTTCCTAAACAAACAATAAACAAAACAAAACACTTTAACCATAGTGATACGCTGCCATGTCCAAAGATTTTAAGAGGCACTGCAAAATCAAACACGATAGCATGTCAAATTCCTCTTTAAGGCAACATTTGACAGGGTTGCAACCCAGTTGGTTGCTTTGCAGAATGGTTACAATCAAAGATTTTCTTCTCAGTGTCTGAAGCCGATTTAGTTTATTTGTTATGTTTGGTTTTTTGAATACAGTATGATCATGTATCATAACTAGTTATTGTAGACATGGTTACCTTGGGGACTTTTGTAAGAAAAACAACAATTCTACTATGTATCTATTCCTCTGAAAAATAATCAGTATTATCAACTAAAACTGATGTGCTCATAGTTTAGTTTTACAATATGTTTTCACTACATGAAAACATGCTGCATAAAATAAGGCCAAACAAGAGAATGTAGTACAGGGCGCATTCTCTGTGTAAAGGAGAATGTAATGAAAAATGTTTTGATGGTGATGGTAAGGAAGAGAGGGCTTTTGGCATGAAAGAGGCCACTGTGTGATCATGATGTCATTAGAAGTATACAGTGAGACAGACTGGAGGAGGCTGCTGTACTGTGATGCACCCAGGGGACGTCATTACCAACTGGAACTGAGCAGGGACCCGAGTACAGGTCAGACACACAGGAAGTGAGTTAACACACACACATACAGGAGCACAAGCGTACGTTCACACGCCTGGATACACATACAATTTCTCACAGGCAGGCATCCATCTAATAAGAAATGGACAAACCTGCCTGGCATCTGACAGCCGGCTTGTGCTTTTGTTGCTAAACCTGACAAATTCTTCAATATCTAAGTGGACACCTCTGTAGACAAATGTACCTCATTAATGAGTGCACACAGATGGACAGCACACACATGCACGCACACACACACACAGTTGTGGACTGAGATCTCATGCTGTGCTAAGTTGCGGTGTGTATACCGGTGTAGCCGTCTGCGCTTCATTACTGTTCACACACAGACAGTTGCAGTGTTTTTGTGTCAATGTTTAATGAGGGGCTGGGAGTCTGGGGACCTTACCGCTGTCAGGAGCTCCTGTAGTCTGGATCTACCACCTGTTCCCATTCACTCCCTAAAGGCTTTAACTCACACATGCACTCATATTAAACCCCACGCAGACACACAGAGGCATGCAAACAAGGAAGGAACACACACAAAAACATGTCTACACAAGCGCACACACTTGACAAACTACATACACTGATTTAGTCATCCTGTGGCACCACTGTCAGCAGTGGATACATGTAAACAGGTTATTGTGGTTGGCTGAGCCTCACTGGCTGACAGAAGCTACAAAGGCCATGGGAATACCAATTGATACATTTCATATTCTTCGTCAGCTTGCATGAGATGACAGCGTGAAAGCTGCTGCCAGCAAGAGTGATCCATCCCTGGCTTTTTCCTGACACCGCTGCGTGATGGAGATCTGAAACACCCCCCGACTGATCGTCTCTTACTCAGCGCACACCTGCAAGCTCACAGACCACATCCCATTACAAGCCAGACACATACCAGCGGAGCAAAACTATGAAAAAGAAAAATGCTTCACAATCCGAGAGGAAATTAATTTACATTTCAAAAAACTAACTTTTATTAAAACAAAAACAAAAGAAAACAAAAAAAAAATCAATTATTGACTCATTAACAAGATTATAAAACAGTGATTTAGTTACATAAATAAATTGATATCGGTGTATCAAATCTTAATTTCATAAGCATGTATACATGGGTCATTGTAATAAATAAAAAGGGAGAGCAGAAATTCCTACACAAACAAAAAGGAAATAAAAACAGCTAAAAAGACTCAAGAGGAAATTGTTTCTGAAGAGAACAAGAGACACTGGACAACGTATTCTTTTCCATCAAACACACGTGAGGAATTGCTTTGTTAAAGCATGAGTTACACAGCCACTCACTTACTAATTGAGGACACTAAAGCTGGGACCAAGGTTGGTTGTCTCTCACCTCTTAGAACGCGTTTGGTTGTTAGATAGATCTTCTGTTTGGTTACTTTAAAGCGTTAGGACAAGGCAAGAGAAAAGGCTGCTTTTATCTTTAATCAAGACAAGATAGAAAAAGTTGCACAGAAAATGAAAAATTAGAACTAAGCTAAAAAGAAAATAATAATAAAGGCATGTAATGAGAGAACAGCTGAACATTGCAGAAAAGACACTGGAAGTTCTGCAGTGAATAAAAGGACAACTGAAGAGACTTGATTGCTAACATCTTGATTATACTGAAGTTTTGAACCAGTGCAAAATTTTTAGGACAAATCTTGCGTAGCTTGGTTACAACTATTAGGTTTTTCTGGCAATGGTTGTTGTCTTTGCAAAATGAGTCAGACTACAGCCAAGACTGTAAGGTCAAACACATAAACACACCATTTTAAACCAGATTCAACTCCAACAAGCTCCTGTTTAAAGCAAATTATAATTTTTCCAATAGAATTCAATGGAAAACTAGGCTACTGCAACAGCTTACATGCATAAGTATTTTTTAGAAAATCCTGTTTTGTGTTCTTAATCATTTTATCAACCAAAGGCCTGAATTATCTCCCTCTCCTTGCAATGCTGAATTAGAAGGAATGAGCCATAAAGGTCCTCTCTGCCACTTATGAGAGAAAACCTGCATTTCTGACTGGATCCAGCATCTCAGTTATGAACACTTGTGGCTGTCTGAATCCAAAAAGCTGTCAACAAGGTAAATCCAGTCCTTCTGATATGTTCTGTTTTAAAAAAAGCAACAAAAAGAGGAAAATAGAGAAGACAAAAGAGAGAAAGAAATGAAGAGCCAGAGAGAGCAAACTACAGCGGCTTCAAGTATTTCACATTACATAGAATACTCTGTATAAATTAGTTAACATATACTTTCAGATCCTCCATATTCAGACATATACTATGGCATATATACAGAGTACAATAAATGCTTGCTCGTGTTGTGACATGTTTTTGTCTTATTCTCGTAGTCAAGTCGTTCATTTGTTCCGCCATTTTTTTTTCTTCCTGCGTAGAGAAATCCCTGAGAACATTCTGGTTACGGAAGGTTCCACACAATGAAGTATAACAGTAGAAAGTCTAATTTTCTTGATTCACATGCACAGAGGGAAGTGACACTGGCCTAGTCTGACGATACCATGCAGTAATGGCTGTAGAGATGACAAGAGGGGTGCTGATGCGTCTTTTCAGTGTTGGAGCCAATTTTTTGGTGGATGGGTGGAAGAGTACTGATGCCAGGGGGAGAGATGTACAGCAGGGCCAAGCATGTGGACAATGATTCTTATTTTCCTCTTAACATTGGTCTCAACAGTGAAATCCATTTTAAATGAACACTTTCAGATAGCATAGATCATAAATACCATGACAGCACAGCTGGGAGCAGGTTCAATACCGTATCATGAGGTAGTCGTCTCCCTTTGGGTTTTTACTTCAAACTAAAACGCTGAACTAAATCAGTCAAAACTTGGCTGTTAAAAATAAAAATAACACAGTGGTACTACATTACTTTAATGAAGCAATAATACTAATTACTTTTGACTAGTGTGTCACCACTGCAAGGCCTGTGTACTGTCCTCGGTTTGCATCAGATACTCGTTCTAATGGTGGATAAGTTTTCCAACAATAACAACAAACAGGAGAATGTGATGGAGCGAATGCCTGGAACCCAAAGAAAGCTAATGGCTGCACAAGATCTGCTGCTATGTAAGAAAAAAAATGCTGATGGTTGATTTCTGTCAGTGCTAACCCAAGCTGTGCCGAGCCGAGCTAAGCTGTGCAGTGCTGCATAGCGCCCACCAGCAAGGGATCTGGACAGAGGGGAGGTGCTCTGTGTGGTTTAAAGCCTTAATTTCTCTTTGAGGATGCCGAGACATTGTCGTTTTTTTTTCTTTTTTTTTGTCTGTTTGTTATTCCTTTTTTTTGTTTGTTTTTACATGAGCGCTATTGTACAAGGGCTTCAACCGCTCGACAACACTTAACTCAATATATACTGAAAAGGAGGGTGAGGATGCTATAAATCATAAAACAAAGGAACAAAAATTTTAAAAAGCCATTTCACTTTTCATTTTTGTCTCGCACACATGTAGAGAAATACACACAACATTCACAATGTGACAAATTTCCTCTCTTCTGAAAAATAAAAACACTTCTGTACACATAGTAGTAATAATATTAATAATAATAATAATAATAATAGTAATCATGTTTATAACAATAACAACAGCAAGAACAATAATACCGCATGTGGCTCTTGATTTTTTGTCATCTTTTCCTTTCTCTTTTTGCTTCATTCTACAAGTCACATCCCTCTTTTTACTTGTCTATTAGTCCAAAATAAGTTCAAAAGGCAGACTCAAGTTAATAAAAAAAGTACTAGAGTAGGAGGCGGGAGGGCATTTTGGCAACCCTTAGCCGAACCTCTCCCTCACAAGCATCATTAGTTTCTTTTTGCCCTTGTAGATCTGTTTCAGGTTGTCTATGAACTGTGTGAACTGAATGTGTCCGTCGTGAGCCATCATGAAAGTCTCCCGGGCCTTCCCCAGGAACTCGATGAACTCGCTGTAGTGGCGCGGGCTGATGTGCGTGAGCCGCGAGTGCGTGGTGTTGATGTAGGCCCCAATGGTTGCGTCCAACAGCTGCCTGAGTGGCGCCTTATCCAGTGACATCAGCTTCCCAGAGTTCCTGCGGCTGTGCAGCGCCGACACCATGCCTGGCGTGGTCAGCGTGCACCGCCGCAAAATGTCAGACAGCACTGTAGCGCACTTCACGCTCTTGACCACCAGGGGAATAACAGCAGCTAGCTCGTTCTTACCCAGTGAGTGGCTGAGAGCGCAGGCCCACAGAACGTCATTGATGGCCGGATGCGTGTCCTGGTTGTAACTTAGGTTTAGATGAGCCATGGCTAACGTTGCCAGCTTATACGCTCTCATCGGGTACCCGCGGTGCTCCATGTAGCGTGCAATAGTGAACAGCTGTGTATAGCTCATTCCGGTTGCTGCTGCATCCAGTACAATCTGGTAGGCTGTCTCGAAGGCTATGTGGTCCTTTTCACAGAGTGTAAGAGCAGACAGGGCGCAGTTCTGGGGGTCCTTCATGGCACACTGCAGGGCGAGAGTGCGAGCAGAGGAAGCCAAGTTCTCCTGCTGGTGGCAGTCCAGGTGAAGGCGGACGATAGTGCTGTTGGACATGACTGTGGTGGCCACAATACTGGTGGCTTCTGTGGGAGTGAAGAGGGTGAACCAGCTCTGCATGATGCTGTCCAGTGCATACACACCTAGTGGACACAAACAACAATAAACAAGACGTGAAAAGGAGTTTTTAAAGAACAAATATGAGCAAAAAAAAAAACCCATCCTGACACAAGATGACTTACCGACTTCGGTGGCGCACGTGACTAACCAGCGCACCATCTCTCTCCTCCTCCAGTTTAATGTGGACAGAGTTATTCTCATTACCTAAGGAAGAAGGGATGTGATGGAGCAGATGGGACAACAGGTGAGTTGCAGAAGAAACAAGAACATCCTAGAAGTTCACATGGAAATAGAAGAGAATTCAAATTGTTTTTGATACTTAATCTATTTGTCACTTTGACAGTTACTCGAAGAACTGTAAGGGTAAAGATTACATCACATTTCTAATGATCATTCTAGGTGAATAAAGAGCCATCAAAGGGTGTTAGAATTTTATTTTTTATGATTTCACAAATAACTTAAGGACCTGAGAAAAAGTTTCATTTATATGAATAAAGTATTTAATTAAATTGACATATTTATTTATATAAACATAAATAAATAGTTTTTTAAGTGATTTAATTATAAATGAAGAATGTAAACTGGACAAAAGCAACATTATTTCCAGCTTCATATAGATCTGATTGTCATGTTAATAATGTCAATTTATGGCAAAAAATAATTAAATATATATAAAATACGCACGATGTGCAAATATCCAACTTGAATTTTAAACATATACGTTTTTAGAAGCATTTTGGTCTTTTATTCATATGCAAATACAGCTTTAAATTGCTGAAAATGGACCTTTTGGAAAAACACTCCTCAAAGAGGATGTTTAGCATGTAAAAATGAGACAACATGTCATTCAGTCCGAGTCTCGTATAATCACATCTGTTTCCATGGTTGTCACATAACTAGCAGCTTTGCCAGTATATGTACTGTAAATGGTTGTTCGATGTGCATTTTCAGGTGTTTTATTTTAGAAGAAAATGAAAAACAAATAAAATGCTCATCTTTTTTAAAGATTAGTTTCATCTTTATTTCCTTCAGTAGTGTAAAGGCAGTCACTAAAATACCACCCTCATTCATTTATTTATTTTTTTTAACAAAACAGGGTGATGTGGTGCATACCTGCAGTCCCAGCTCCAGAGAGACTTTGAGAAGTGTGATGTCAGGCAGACTGTCCATGAGCGTAGCGATCTTGAACGCATCCTGTGCCAGTTTGAAGATATGGGACGAGGAGTGAATGTTTTTCTGGATGGACTCCAGGACTGTCTCCAGCCTGCGACTGTCACCTAGAAAGGTCACGATCACAGGAGTCCTTTAGAATTTAATGCTTATTTGCACAAATGGTTGTTTGTTTTTAATAAACATTTGCAAATACATGAGCACCTTTGGCAGCAGTAAGCATGGTAGAGGCCAGCTCACACTGCTGAGACTCTATATGGCTCAGGGTGAACCAGCGCGGGTAACGGTTGGGAACAACAGACACGATGTGGTGAGGCCTCGAGAGATCGCCAGACGAAGCCGTAGACTCCAAAACTGGCAACCTGGAGGAAAACACAAACAGAAATGCACTTCTTAAAATGGAATGAGAGTCAGAGAATATACCGAAGAAAGATACAAAAAGAAAGATACCAAAGTTTAGGAAACCACCAACATCACAGAAGAACACTTTTTTACCAGAGTGAAACAAGCAGACAGACGGGAATACTGCGCAGACAGAAAAGGTCTTCATTATGACGGTCTGAAAGTGACTTTTAAATGAAAATGACTTCTGTTATCACCAAGGGATTACAGTTAGCCTACCCCTGCAATTTACTTTCAACCTAGTATTTAATCACCAAGAAACCAAGGTATAATTAGTATTTTCTTCACTCTAATTGGTCATAATGAAGTCAGAGCTTTGCAACACCTGCTAGTGGATGAAGGAGTTTCACTAGTTTCTGCCTCTCATTATTATAATACCGACAGGGCCAAGTCTTCACAAGCATCACAAGCACAACACGATTACCACTGTGGCCGGCTCATCACCTATTCTGCTTCACTTTTCTTCCCTGCGCTCCCACCTCAGTTTCAAAGGTCTTCTTTCCTTCAGAAGACAGCGCAACCTGGCCTTCTCTCAGCCAATCACAAAGCTAATTGAGTCCATGGGGAAATTAAGGAATTCACCTTCCAGCCCTGTAAGGCTGGACACACATCAAACAAATACCAACACACATCAATGAAAAGAGCCAGGTCACACACACCTACACATGCACGCACACTCCAATTGACACACACACACCTGGCCTTTTGAAAGCACATCAAAGCTGCCTGGTAAAAGCAATGTGATGCTAAATGCCAGTTTCAATTTCAGAGAAAAGTGCATGTGATACTGTTGCCACGTGAGTGAAGACATTTACAAAAACAGCCTCGTCTTCACTTGGTTTTGCCCATGAGGGCACAAGCAGAGTTCAACTCTAAGGGATAGAAGGCGATTTAAAAAAATAAAATAAATAAATAAAAAACAGCCGGGATGCGGGCAAGTGTGAACACTGACACCTGCTGTAAACCAGTGATGCTTCGGGAGCCCTGGCAACATCATGGCTCATCCCACACACAAGTGAAGAGCTGCTAAAAGCTTCTAGCACACTGGGGCCTTCTGAAGGATTCCTGGGGTGTAGCAAAGCAAGAAAAGAGAGGAAAAAAAGCCCTTGGTAAAGATGGAGGTCTCATCAACATTCCTGTCTTTGTTTGGTTTTCACCAGAGAGCCAGAGGCCTCCACTGGATGGAAGCTTGTGAGGACGGGCTTTTGAAAATAGCCTCCAACGTAGCCTCCCTACATTGGATCTGCTATTTTTTCAGATTCAACATAGTAGTTCAATCTGCACTGGGCTATTGTTCCATAAGAAACAAAAAAAGAAAGAACAAAAAGTGGGAAAAAAAAATCCTCATAGGCAGCTCTAAAACATTCCTTCAAAGTAGTTTAATCACTGATGCATTCTCGCATCTACTGCAAAAATGATGCACACTTGGTACAGATGCAATAAGCTTCTCTGTTCAATAACACTATAACAACTCTCATTGACAAGTGTGCTTAAAACTCCAAACTCATATTTCTTTATTGCGCTGCAACATCTGAATATAAACATTCATCATCAATAACATAAAAGCAGAAGAAAAAGATGCAAAGAGGCATTTCTATGCGAAGCAGTTAGAAGGGATGGGACAGCTCTGGTGTCAGATGGCTCCTATGGCGCTCTGTTGCATCTGAGGGGGATGTGGGAATGCTACCAGAAATATGTAAGGGTGATGGTGTGGAAGGAGTCCACACGATACAACACACCCCATGGAGTGAGAAGACACAGATGGGTCATAAAATATTTATAAACAACTTAGGAATTGTACTTTTTGAACTCTGGGACATTTTTTGAAGGGACAGTAAGCTTAATAATATCTGGATAATAACTGAAGTTCATTCATATGTACATACAGGAAGAGCAAAATATGCTCAACTGAGACAATGAGAAAAAGCAGCACAGCCACGTTCTACCTAAATCCTGAGGCCCTTTGGGTTTCTGGTCTGTATCACCATGACTACTGACCTCTTTACCTCATCCTCCGCTCCCTCTCTGGCAGTAAACACCCTTCACTTTCACAATTCATCAAGCACACATCTATCAGCTAAGCAACACATCCGGTGGAAGACCTCTGCTCTATACACAAACTCCTTCAGACTGATATCTTCAAGAGAGATCTAGTTATTTGTGACTGGAAAAGAAACCATCCCCTGAGATTTATCTCTGTAGGCACTGGGATGGAAGAAATGACATTTGCATCGTGTGACCCACCCCTTTTTCTACAAAACATACATCTCATCAAAATGTCATTATTGTCAAATTAGCAATAATGAAAATAGCGCTTGTGCCATTATTTTAAAAAACTGCTGGCATTTTCCACTTTGAGTCCATCCTGACATATTTTGAGCCTACCTGTGTCGGTAAACAAAGGCCTTGCAGCATATTCAAAGTTTACGGATTACGTAGAGGAAAATAGGTTGCAGATTATATTGACAATCCAGAGTCATTAACTTCAGAAGCCTTAAATCTCATATGGAAATCTTGCACGATAACAGGCGGCTAGGGTTTGTCTTTTTGGCTCCCAAAGAGTTGAGATAAGCACAATCTCTGGAGAAGAAGTGGGTTTCTTCTTCTGCTTCTCTGGCTGCAGTTACATTCTGGGCAGCTCATGAACCAGTAGGCATATCCTCTGGCCACTAATGCCAAGCCATTGCAGGGCATATGCTGCGTTTACACACACTAATTAACCCCGTCCGAGGTGCATAAACACACACATACCCAGTCTTTAAAATACTCTTCTGGGTATGTTATGCATACTGAGACAGTCTGACTTATTCCTTCTCTCTCTCACACACACACATACAAATGCACAAAAAGCTGTGATAGAGAGGAAAAATGGAGCAAGCAAGTGGAAAGAAAGAAGTGTGTGTGTGTGTGTGTAAGTAAGAGCCAGACTTTCTATCCCTCCTTTTATCAATGATAGTGTTATAATAGGTCCATTAAAATAGCCCTGGTTACTTTACCTCCTCCTCTATATTTAACTATCCTTCGTCCCGTGGGAGCGAGGAGGTATATGCTATCACATTACACTACGCTACATTACACACATTCATTATGTGCTGAGTAGACACCCCTGGTTCCCAGGAGCACCCATAAGTGGCCATATTATTCTAAATCGCCAGTTTCACAGCAGAGGAGTGAGGATGGAGTAGGTGAGGGGAGGAGACAAAAAAAAAGGTGAAGGGAAGTGGCAAGGACGGGAAGAGAGTGGCTGACTCAGGGAAAACAGGTTTGGGATGTTGGTTTAAAGGCAAGTGGGTGGGAGGAAAGGGGGGGAAACTCGCAGAGGCTAAATGAACACCCTAAAAGCCACACTGAAGAATAGAAAACCATGTTTTGGTTTCATAAAAACACAATTTCACTTCCTAATGCCTTGTTTTAAGGTTAAGGACGTTGGAAAGATTTGTTTGTTGTCTTTCTGCTGTCAGAGTGATACACAACATTCACAGACTGCTTGATGGTTCTGCAGGGAAGGACTATGAGAAGCCCAGCTTAAGCAGAAACACAACAAATGCCCTCTCACTGTCGGCTCGCCACATGCGTGTATATGTGTGTAATTCCTCCTCATTACAGCTGCACTAATTACACTCTCATTAATGTAATTAATATTCACTGATCCAGCTCCCACAAGTCACAACATCAAAACACAGCAGCGCTGACTGATTAACACACACACGCATGTCCATAGATGAACGCAAGCAGGAGCTTAATGCAGTGAGAACACGTGCAAATGTGCAGACCCATAAATAAAGAAAACACATGAAACGCAGGGATTTTTTTTCTAATATATGATCTTAATCATAGTTTAACCATGAAAAGACCTAAGCTTGAGGAGAAAATGTGCACATAAAAATAGGAGATTTAATCTGAAAGTGACCGTGCTAGTTTCAGATGATTAGTAATAATTATATGCTTTCTTGTCACAAATTTGCAGGTGTACCTTAACATCAAGACCACAAATGAACTCTTTCAATAAGTAAAACTGAATGACATTTTTTTATATAAGAATAATTTTATAAGTAAAAGAACGCAGCATCTTGAAGACCTACCGCATGGCTCTCAGTGCAATTTTATACGCTAGTTCAGCGTCGTGAGGTAGGAGAGAGGTGAAGAGATAGCGGGCGAAGGTGTGCATGGGGACACTCTCTCGGTGGACAATTTCTCCGAGGCCAGAGTATGGACCAGCTGCTCAAAAGAAACAGAAAACAAAATGCACACAAGCAGCTATTATTAGTGACCCAACAAAGAAACTGGACAGACCCACTAAAAAATAACCATCTATCTGATGAACTTGGTTGATTTAATGCCAAATACACTGGCCAAGTTACATAATTCTATATTTTCTGTGAAATGATTCATTTTTTTCCACAATTGCATACTGATGAATGACTTATCTGGTCCTTTCCCTTTCAGCCAGGAAGAGGCGAAGCCACGCAGCATTAAAACAAACTGTGACGTAAAAAAACATATGGTCGTGTGTGCAGACTTGGCCTCATGCCCTCATCCTTCCCTCCCTTCTTCCTGCACTCCCCCTCATCTCTGGTGGGTTATTTTAAACCTCTGTGGGCCTCTAAGCCACAGACCACATCACACAGTGGCGCGGCTGCATCCCTAGGGGCCCCGCAGAGGCCTCGGAGCCGGGTCCTCTATTAGCAGCAGAGCCAAAGGTGGGTGGTCGCGCCTGGGATAAGGCAGAGCTGGGTTTTGGGTGGGGACTGGAGTGGAGCTGAACTGGGTTTGGCCCCTCGGGATGTACCACCACCACCACCTCCGTTCTCCTTTATTCTTCCCTGTAACCAAACCTCATTTGGTTCTATCTGCAGTCCTGTAGTTGCACATATGCATATGTGTGCTGACACAATACCCTTGGTGTTACTGTGTAAAGAGCTCATTTTGGTCTGGCCCAAGGCAGCTCAGCCTCTATTTGCACCACAGAATGAAACGATAATAAATAGTAAGACTGAGTCAAATGTGTTTTTCCTGTTTTAGCAAAAATGTGTAGGCTCATGGTGTGTGGGCGGTGGAGAAATGACAGGGAGTGTATCTATATGTGTGCATTTATATCGGTATAGGCTGCTGGGAAATTCTGCAAAATAAGAGGAAAACAGCAAACAGACTGCACTCAAGCTTAACTTGCCATCCAAATTAGTTATTTCTATTTTTAATTCACATCCACATATACAATTAAAAAGAGAGAGATAACAAGAAGCATTGCCTTTCGCTCCCTCACCCTCTAGTAGAAAGACTGCCTGTTTACGGAAGATTTTGACCAAGGAGTCATCCAGCTCCACTTCCTGCAGCTTGGCCAATAGCTGCTCTTCGTTGCGACACACCTTTTCTTGAGCATACAGCCCATCGGGCATTACTCGTTGCTGGCCTAAGCCAACCAACGCCGTCTCCACTGCCAGCGCTACATATGATTCACCATCTCCCAGCAGTCGCTGCACGGGCATTCGTTGGAGATCTGCTCGGCTCACAACACTGGAGCAGTCTGCAAAAATAAGAAAATGGAAGACAGAGAGGTAGGGGAGGTGAGTCGGCATAAAATGGTTATGTGCCCGTCTGAATGACCAGCCGAGGCGTGCAAAACTCTGCTTACTGCTGTGCTTACTCTTCTTTCTGTAAACAGAAAAAGCAGTGACTGACAGAACAATCATAACGCACGAGAGATAGAACTTAAAAAAAAGCCAGGAATAATTGTAAGACCCACACACAGAAGGGAAAGCTTCTGTGTTTTTGTAGCACATGGATTAAATACTTTACTCTTGATATATCTTGCATTGTTATATTTAAGCATGCAATATGTGTCAATTTTTTTTTTTTTTTTTTTTGTTTGTTTTGTTTTTTTAAATCAGTGAGCATAAACCATCCGTACCTGAGAGGTCTAAGCAAGTGTTGGAGCCCTCTTCACCTGCTCGTCCTGACTCTGTCAGAGTGCTGAACAGGGTCCCAATAGGATCCAGAGGATGCCCCACCCAGCCCTCCATGTTGGTTATGGAAGTATGGCCTTTATGAAGCAACTCTGAAAGAATGACAAAGCATTATTCACAATTGTTGATTTTAATAAGTGGCTATTTAAAATAATTTTTACAGTATTTAAAGAGTTAGTTCTACAAGAAAAAAAAACACTTTGGTATAAAAACACAAACAATATATCTGTTACTGCTAAAAGAATTTAAGTTATTTTAATAGTTTGCAAAAAAAAGGTAAATGTTACTAAAATATATTTATGGTTACTTAAAATGTCCTGTTGTATTTAATTCGAGGAGATGCATTTCCAAATTCTGTAATAATCAGTTGCATCTTTTCCATCCTTTTTCTTTCTGCTTTTGTTTAACTGCATATTCAGTTACAACTCATTAATCATAAGTATTGCAAAATGCAGCGCAAGATAATAAAAGGTGCATAAAAAAAATCTGCTTTATTCCTCAACTAACAAATCTCATGTTATCACAAAAAGTATTTGATTCTAAACCAAAAAAACTTTAAACAGCAATCTTTAAAGATACGCAGCGTCTTAGTTATCTTTGGAAGTTGCTGCAGTAGATAATTGTGACACTATTAGACCTGGAACCATTTTCTATCGGTTAGAAAAAGTAAAAACCTTTAATAACACCCAGAATTTCAAACCATAACTCACCTTTTTTGTGCCGTCGAAAGTGCTCCAGTTGCCTCTGCTGTTGCCTTCGTAACGTGTTCACCACTGCGATGGCAAGTCGGAGGGCTTCTCTGGGGTAACCGTGTGAACGCAGGGCATCCACCCGAGCACATGCTGTTGGAACATGCTCTGAGGAAACATATTCATACCAAACATTCCTGCATTAGCTATTTGTCATTCTGAGTACAACTCTGGCATATAAATAACTGATCTAACACCTACATACACGTAGACTCACCATGCCATAAAGGCCAGCCACGTGCGTCAAACAAGGAGCCCTCTTGGTTGTCATGGTAACAGTAGTTGGCATAGAGGTCGCTGGCGATAATGTGCTGGAGGTGTCGGTCCTGCCAGTGCAGATCACAGGCCTCGATGGCTCGTGTGAACACGGTCCTGTGGGGCCGCATCTCTGCAGAGAGAGGAGGAGGAGGAGAAGCGAGAGATTTAAAGCTCCATCATCTTTTTTTTCCTGTAAACTGAGATAAAGTTTGAAAAAAAGGGACTATTAAAAAATAAGAAATTAAAAAAGAAAGATCAACAAGGAAAAAATGAAACATATGCATGCAGGAGGATCCTTTAAGTCGTCCCTGCAGCTCAGATTGAGGCTGCACCCTTGATGCAACACCTCTAACTCCTCCAGCTGCAACATTACAATGAAAAGGTGTTATTGACAGACATATGAAGCCTGTCAATCTCTGACCTTGGTTGCCATGAGCACCCTGAGGCAGTGAGTGGGTGAGGTTGGGCAGCTCATTGCCATGGTTACCATCCTCCCAAGGGCAGACGTCTACACTGTTCCATCTGCGCAGCTGACGCAGCCATGACGACTTTTGCTCTGGTTTACAGTGGGGGTTCAGTACGATGCACATCCACAAGGCTCCTGTACACAAAACATATATACAAACTTCACTGACCTGTTCCTCTTTCCAGTTTGTGATGATGAAGATGATGCAATTAATGAATCCAGCAATGCAGGAAAAGTGAGCATCTCTAGTTTTCAACATCCAAAATGCAGCAATTGTGTAAGGGTTAAAGCTTGAAGCAGTTTTCAAGGAAACACAGCATTTTCTTTCTTGCTCTTTGCAGCAGTCATCTTGCACTCAGATACAAAACCGTGAAAAGAGAAAACTTAACTAGTCCAGAGGCGATGCCGCCTGCACACACATCATTTTGGAGTAAATTGGAACATACAGAATATGAAAAGTGGCTATGTCTCTGGGGATACAAGCACATTCAGGGATTTAACCCTCAAGACTGCTGGAGATATTTACACTATACAAAAGAGCTGTGATTATGTTATAGAAAGAGCCAAAAACAAGGACATAGCATATAGAGAAAGAAAAGAAAACCCACAAAAGTGCAGAACACAGAGCAGAGTAAGAAGGAAACACAATTAAATGTGAGCAGAGATAATTTGTGCAAGAAGCAATTGGTAAGGACAAGTGAATGAGGCTTAGCTTTGTGTCAAGAGAAGAGGAGCTGCAAAAAGAAAAGAAAGACAAAAGAGAGAGAGAGCTGCTGAGAAGCAGCATTCACCACACATCAGGGGGAGTGATAAGGACTTGGGAAGAAGGGTTTGAAGTATGGACTTCAAAGAGTCGGTGCACACACTTCCAAAAATACGTGGGATTGAAACAGATGAGATCACTGCGCTGTCCTCGCAAAGTGCAGAACAAGACCAAAGGGAGAAAACTAACATCATCATCATCAACAGCAACAGCATCAACCGAGACTCGAGAGGAAGAATAAAGAAAAAAAATGATGGGAGACAAAGCGACTGCTGTCCTGGTGACGGGCTTGTTGGTTGTGCTGTTTGTGAAGAAGTGTTTTGCTGTAGGTACAGTAAGTCTGTCAAAAGAACTACACACCATATCAAACCAAACAAGTGCGTGGTAAGCAGTTCCCTGTCACATCAACTAAAAATATAATGTGGCATGTTTGAAAATATAGCAGAGGTGAGGCGCAATGAGCTGCGTTAAATGGCTTTTAATTCACAAAGATCTTGCTGAGTTGCCAAGCCTGCAGTCAGAGCGTGAGAGAGAGAGAGAGAGAGAGAGAGAGAAAGAGAAAGTGAGAGAGAGAGCGAGAGAGAAAGAGAGAGAGAGTCCGTGCTGTTAGTGATGAGTGTGCACGTCTGAGATCGTGGGCTCTCTCGGACACAAAAGCGCAAGTGAACAGAAAGAAAATAAAACTTAATGTGATGTGTGTCGGTGTCTGGGTTCAATCTCTCACCTCCCTAAATCTGCCAGAGTTTGAGCATGTTGGGGTAGAAACATGTGTGTTTGTACTTTTATAGGACTGTGTGTGGTTTGTTTTTCCCCCTCACCCAGCTCGTCCCAGAGTTGTCTGTACTTGTCGGTCATGGTGGTGCCTTGCTGTCTCCACAGCGCCAGCCGAGGGTCGGCCATGAACTGCTCTGTGATCAGTGTTAACATCCTCGCTCCGTTGGAGTCACGCATCTTCAGCATCTCCCTTACCTAGAGGAAGAGACGGGGCGAACCCGCACACCGTGGAGTTTATACCAGCAGATGTACAGACAGCTCAGCATACACAAACATCGGACACAATTTCAACATCACGCATAAGATCAGCTCTGATATATAATGCAGACTTATGCTGGCTGTGTCTCATCCTAAATGTTATATTAATATAAATATATAAATCTTATGTTTAACTTGAAAATAATATTATTTTCTTTATTTAAAAAAAATAAATAAACATAAACACAGCACAGCCCCCTGACTGCAATATAGATGTTTATCTTTGATTAAACTGTGTGCAACTGTGATGGAAAAAGAATAAAATATTTATATTTTTAGCAAAAAATGAATTAGATTTTGAGATCCAAAAACAAATGGTTTAATAACAGCTGCAAAGAGCTACTTTTTGCATTCAAATTGAGCTCATTTTAAACACTTTGGAAGAAAATATATCAAATTGTGAATTACAATGTGATTCAATGACCAGTAATTAAATATTCTTTGCTTTTCTTATGTATCTTAAACTTTTTAAAATAAGAATGTTTTATACTTAATTTCTTGAAAATCGTCTTGAGAATATTATTTTCTGTACAGAATGTTTTGCATTTTGGCAAGCACACTTTTATTTAACTGGATCAATTTATTGTATATCCTGGTTAATTTTGTTAAAAGGAAGAAAAAAAAAACGGCAAGTATCTTTTCTTTTTTTGTATTGTGTGTGATCTCTTGAGCAAAGTGACAACATTCTTAGTATAAATCATCCTTTAAAGGGTAAATGCATGTGTGTTTAGTTGCATTTACTGAGAAAATATACTGACTGCGCACACATTTCAATGTTATTTTGTATTTTCCCTGTGGGGTTTGCTTATATTCAAAACAGCTAAAGACAGGCCATTCGTTTCCATATAGATAATATTTTAAGGTTAAATATTTGCTGAATCACCTCCTTTTTTTAAAAGAAGACATGGGAAGCTTGACATCATTTGGTGGAAATGTAAAAGAAATATCACATTAAACACAATTCTAAATCAACAATACAAAAACATACAGGATACATTCTGGTCCGTAAGCAGCAGCAGCTGAATTTTCCTCCCTCTCCTTCACTTTGTCTCACCGGAAGATTTTCTGTGCTGCACAAATTGCAAGTGGGACTCATTTATTGTGAACTACGGTGGTCAGCATCTTCTTGTAGCAGGAAATATAACTGCTGTTTGGTGTGGTGGAGAGGGGTATAAAATATTAAACTGATCTGCTACTTTTAAAAATGGGAGTTATATTTTTTCCTGTAAAAGGCAGTAAAAACAGAAAACAGTGATTTTTCACTCAGACACACACACACTGATGCCATTTGTGTGCATTTTTGTCTTTTTCTTCTCTTTTGATCACAAGTAAATTAATAAACAATGTATATATATTGCTCAGTGTGGGTGTAAGCATCTGTGTAAGTATATATATGGCTTACACTGCATACTGTATGTATGTATGTGTGCAAAAGAAAGAAAGCAGTCAACAAAGAGCATGAAGCCAAGAGATATTCTAAAAGCCAGGCAGGCTGGATGATAATGGCCTTGGCTTGTGGTCTTTACATAGCACACAGTGCATTAATGCTGGCCTAGCTGTGCCACTGTAATACCAGACAACAGAGTGAGGCACACGTCTCTCATGTAATCGTTTAATCATGGGTACGGAGCATTATGTAGCGCAAGCCTTTCCACTTTCTATACCTTTTTCTCTCTTTATCTAGCATTTTTACTCTTCTCTGCAATTAACTCAAGCTAAAAGACAGCCTGCCCTTTAATGTATGTGCATTATTTCTTGTCTTTTATTCCTCTTTCTTGAGGGAATTGAAGATAATACAAGTGCACTAAAGAGAGGCAGAAAATATCTATTAAAAAGGACGCAATGAAGCTAGACAGTAAAACCCAAAGGGAGGGTGGTAAACCTACACACAGAGTGTGCTTGTAGCTGTGACCAACATAGCTGGTATGTGCCGTATGTGTGTTGTTATGTTCTGCATGCGGATGAATCAATGTTCCTGGGTCCTGACCTTGCTGAAGAGTAGGTTGAGCTGCTTGCCCGAGCCATGGTATCCTCCCTGGGACAGGAAGAGCTTGACTTGCTCCTGAACTTGCTCCTCATCTAGGTGCCAGCAGTTCTCATCGTCCACACTGGCTCCGGCTGTGGGATCCGGGGCCCCTACATATACGCAAGCATACACCAAACACAAATGTGTGTTGAATGTGAACCGGGCCTTTCTGTTTTCCTCATTCCCTTTTGTTTTGATGTAACATACGGCATATTTAACAGAGAAGAGTTTGATCTACAGATGGAAAAGGGATTTTTTCAGTGATTTTAACTCTGAAAAAAACCTTTTTAAATGTCTGAGATCCTCCTTTGCAATAACATGACTATATGTATGATAATGCAACAGATCTGCCACTAATATTTAATATAGATTATATCATATTTATGTAATCCAGTCATGTTTTCTTATGCTATTGTCAGTAATATAACTGAATAAATTGAAAGCAACCCAAAGCAAATAACCCACAAATAAAGCTTTTTTTTTTACTCTTAACTTTTGTTAGTAATGTGCATGAACACATTGCACATGAAATACTGCTTCTAATGCAATCGAGTGTTAAAATATATTAAGATTAACAAAGGCGACCCTTGAGCGAAAGACTAATAAAAGACCAAATCAAGTCTGACCTTGAATTTTTTTGTGCCTGCTCCTCAAAACAAAACAGTGAGGTTAATGTTCCATGTTGGAATCTAGCAGCTAATAGTCTGTAACATCCAAAGTGTGTGAACTGATGCCGTTTGCTGCCTCATGCTGCATTTGTCTGTTTCTAGGTTTATAGCTTCCTATTCTTTTGCTCGATATCACCAATATGTCCAAATGCGAATTGTCGATGCAACACTCATTACTATGGAAAAATTATGGTCCTGTAAAAAACAAAGCATTGCTATTTTTCACTGCATATTTCTCACACTGCATCAGAGACCAGACAGTGATGTAAAAAAATGCTGGTTTGTATTTCCAGAGTTAGTTTCTTTTGTTTTCTTCATAGTTTTTGGCTTTAAAGTGCTTAAAATAGTTATGAAAAATGGAAAGTGCTTTATTAATCCTGCAGGGAAATTCAGAAAAAGTTATTTCTTATGACACACATATTGGTATTTTTTCAAATCTGTGAAACAAGGAAATTACAGTTCCAACTGGTTTAACTTTAGTATGTGGCACCACAAACAAACACCATCCAATCCATATTAGATATCTGATACACATTTATGTAGCACCAGTAAACACACTCATATCGGATTCCACCATAGGATTCCATTAGGCTTTTTGCTTGTATGCATGGTCTGAGTGTTGTCACAAACCTGCAGTAGTTCCAGCAGTTCCCAAAACAACAAAAAAGGTAACCATCTATATTTTCTAGCCCTTAACGTTTTTTTCTATCCACTTAGGCAATGCTTTTTCATTTTTAAGAGAGTAATGTATTTCAGTTTTCAGCAGCATCCTCCATTTCAGAACCATGTGTGGCCAAATCTTATCCTCTCTGTACTCTCACCAACATGACATCTTCTATTGTTATTTGTATAAATGTATAAAAAGTTATCTACTACACGTGAGTAATTTTGCTCTGAAAATTAAATGCTCTCCTAAATCTTTCTTCTTTTCAGCGTTCTTGTTTTGGTTTCTTCATGTTTCCTTCCTCAAAGTCTTTTTCCTGTACGCATTTGATTTAATACCTCTTCAGAGCTACACGGCAGCAACTCATCAGCTTCTTCGTATAGTCTTGTGTTTCCTGTTCTGATTGGTTTCTCTTTCTTCCTCTTGCAGGTAAGCAGCAAGTACACCATCAACAACAGGAAATATGTACCCCCTTCATCTCTGTCTTTGTTTTGTTCTCTCTCCCACTCAAAGACAAAATGGTTTTATAGTGTTGATTACAGTCATACAATCTCTCCTGTACTGTCCGGATCTCATTAACAAGTAACATTGATCCTGCCACACTTTACTTTCATCACAAAATCAATACCCAGACATGTAGAGGCAGAATGGCACACTTAAAACACACATGCTCATGTGATCTTAAAACATCCCCATGACCTCTTACACACACACACACTGTTTCACATTCATTTCCTCACCATGGACCTGGTTGATTTCAGAGTTCTGCGACAGAATCTCATCAGCCAGTTTCTGCGCGGTGGGCAGCACCTCAGTGTGGTGAACAGATATCAGGTACTGTACGAACTTCTGCAGCTGGTCTCTGCTCATCTGGAACAGGGTTTCCGAGATGGGCAGGTGCAGTTTGACCTGCTCGGGTTTCCGTACTCGGTAAAGCGACAGCGCCACGACATGGGCGCAGTAGAAGATGTCTTTGTTACCGCAGGTGCATGTCACTGCCGTAATCTTGCAGCGGTCAAAGCTGACGCTGACACTGCATACAAGCTCTGGGGTTGAGGGCGTAGCGGGGTCTGTCACCGTGCCGCTCAGGTGGAATCCTGGGAAAAAAGGACGAAAGGTAGCATTATTTTCTCATGAATAATCTCTGCTAAGAGTTGTTCATTGCATGTCAGAGCACCCATCCTGCCTTCAACACCTTTGATGACCGATTTATAACGTCAAGAGTTTCTGAACCAAAGCTCCACATTCTTGAAAATGCACAACTGCTGCTTTTACTGCTTGAGCCAATCATCACTAAAAGTTCAAGTTCAATAGCGCCAGGTGCCTGGTGTCCAAACAGAGCAGCAAGGACCTTTATCTAAATATCTATTACATGCAAATTGGATCACTTTGAATCAAATCAACTCATTGAATAAGCGCCTTAGTAAATAACATTACGGAAAAGAAACCACATTCAGGATGTTAGTTCGCCGCAGACCCAAAGGGTATGTGCCCCCTTTTTTTCAGGAGATACAGTCATGGCCAGCTGTAGTCCACTACTGACTGGAAGACGAATAAGTGAGCCTGACAGGAATCAATCAAGACACATGAAATTTGAAGGTCCACAATAAGAGGAAATGAGAAAGAGATGAGGAAATGAGCACTGAGGGTGCCTGTTCCAGTATGAATTATACACTCTTGTGTTTGAATATAGTGTTTGATCTTGTCCTGACTGTGCTATTCTGAGGCGTGGCTAGTCATTATGCAGGAATGAATATGAATGAGCCAGGTGGGGTTCCCGGCAGTTGCTTAAAATCACACTCATGAGCCTATGAAAGCTACAGACATGTGCGCTGAGACACAGTGTGAAATCATGATTTATTAATTATGGGAGTGGTTAGAAAAGAAGAAGACCGGCTTTTGAATGCATTCATATGCTCGGGAGAGATCTCTGAAATTCATGTGGACCAGGAAGAGACATACATTTCTTTAATATGTTTATCAAAGGCTGAGCGCACACATCACTGTGATATGAAGCATGTATTAGGGCATATATCAAAGGTTTTTCTGGAGGGAAGGGTGGGAGTTGAATATTTCATAGGATATAGATAAAAACTAGTGATGGTTTTACATGGAAGCTAAACAGAGGTCAGGTCAAAGTAGATTTCCCTTCCTCGTTTGCACTTGAGTGGTGCAGTCAAAGCCCAGGTGAATATGAAGGAAATGAGTGACGATAGTAAACAGGATCACAACTCTCACATATGGTGTGGATATACCCTTAGGGTATATAATAATAAAGCATCCAGTTAGCAGAAAACTCATTTATGTATGTATATCCACAACATTTCCATTATAACAAGTGGTACACATTAGCTAGGCAAGGTAAATTTATTTATACAGGACATTTCACATACAAAACCATTCAAAGTGCTTTAAAAATCAAAAGCATCATATGTATTCTGACACTTTACAATTACAACTTTAGAGACCCAAATGAAAAAGAAAAAAAGAAGTTATCTGTATTATTGCTGCAGCTTTTTATATATACATAAAAAAGCCTCTTTTACAAAACTTTATCTGAGACGTGCTGGCTGCTAATATCTTGCAGGGCAGAGCTTCGAAACATTGCCATGGAGAAATGCGTTTCCACTCTAAAAGCCAGCTGGCAGAGGAAGTGCATGTTTGTTAACAATATCCATAGAAAAGGGGTGTGGATCAAATATGGCAGCAGCTTGCATCTGCAGTGATCAAAGCCTATATGTGTACAGCTGTGGGAGAGAGGGAAAGAGCGAAGCGATACTGACACAATCCTAAATGAAACAAAAAGGTTTACACGCTGCATCTGGATGTAAAGTGGAACGCAAACTTATTTAGCTGTGAAACGACATACAAATGAGCTTTTGCTGATACTCTCACTGTGTGTGTTTGTTTCTATGAGTTGGGCTTAAGTTTCAAGAGTGGCCCCTAGACCAGAAAAACACAGAGAACATCAAAAACATGTGGGGCTGAGAAAGCTCAAAGAAAAGTCAACCTCTGAGGCAAGCACACACGTGCACGCTCACACACATTTAACAGGAGCTTGTTAAGGCATTTTCACTTTCCTTGCAAATGTTTCCCTTCTCCAAATGGGAAACTATGAGATATGTTTTTAGAATTAACCCTTGTGTGCTGTTTGGGTCTGTGGGACTCATTTTCACTTTTTTTAAATCAAGAAAAAAATGTTGATAATACGTTATTTTTTCTAACTCAAACACAGTGGCCGACTGAGTAGTGTTACATAAACTAAAAAAAAAGACCCATGATCATTGGCTGAGTAACAAAATGAACAGCACACAAGGGTTAAAACAAATGGAATATGGCTAAATAATTATTAAAAAGTTGCTTGTTTGAAAGGAAAATTCTGCTGTGCTTCCCCTTTGCTTTAATGGACAATCTCTCTCGTTCACCTTCCAAGCCCTTTGCATGCCCTCCCTCCCTCCGTCCATCCACATTCCCATAGCTCTTTCACTCTCACTCTCTGACAGATGGGTAGGTAATGAGTTTCGCCTTTCCCTGTCCAATCGTCTGGGCACCAAAAACTGCCCCCTGCGCCAAAAATGCCCTTTTAATTTAGCCAAGCGCTGAGTACAGGGATATTACTGTTTAGACACACACATGCATACACACGTCTACACACACCTCTCAAGACTCCTGGTTGGGTGAGTATGAAACCCTCAAAGTCTCATGTGCTAGCTATTAAAGAACCTGGTTTCCCCCTCACCCTGTCTACCCAGCACCCCTCCTCAAGTGGTACTCAGGACTCTTTTCTGTGCATGTTCAAGAGGCCAGGGTTGGCTTTCAAAGTAACCATGGCGGCCATTTTTAGAACAAGCCTTCTGTGAGGTTGCCCTAGAAACCCCTCCTGAGTACCCGGGTGAAAATCACACTTGGCCAAAAGTGCTGCTGTGCAAGGCAGCAAGAACAGTGTGTGACAAAGTGAGCAAGAATGAAGATATGTATATATGCATGTGTTTGAATTGGACCACACACATTCTTTCAAGGGTCGGGATCAAAGCATTCCTGCAAATTGCCCTTCGCTCCATCTTTAGTTTTGAAATTGTATGAGCACTGGATAAGCCAGTGTGCACCCATGACCAGCTAAGACCAATTCTGTCTATTCAACGACAAAAGGCTGCCAGAAATACAAGACTTCACATTCAAAGGAAGAACCCGCAAGTCCTTTGACATACATTTGCTGAGATGGAAGAATACCTCCTTTATATGGGTCCTATAAAACAGGATTTAGCTTCCCACATGAAGGTAGGGCCTGAGAAGTTTGCTTTCCGAAGCACAAAAGTGACCAGTGTATCCAAAATCACTGGAGTAAATTAGATTGAGCTACATACATAGACTTTCACAATCATGTTAAGATTCCAAGCCAATGAAAAAAATTCATACTCAACAGTTGGAAGGTCATTAAGTTTATTGGTTGAATTACTTCCTGAGTGACTGTCACCAAAATCTAATATGGCTCCATGTGGTTCAGATGCCACTCATCTGTTGGAGTGAGTATGAAGGATTTCAGTGGGATTGCTTGATGAGAAGTCAACAAAAAGGTACAAAGGGGGCAGAAACAGAGCAAATAGCTCTTAAGGGCCTACTTGTGTGAAAAGTCCCATTTTTAGATTTGTACATTAATCAAAATACCTCATGCTCTAAAGACAGATACAGAGCCACACTTCAAACCAACTCTGCTTTACCGGAGCTTTCCTGATCCATGGGGATCACCTGTGGAAGATTGAGTATTAACATGGGATCCCACTCTCTGTTGACCGAAGACAGCCAGCTAAAACCTCACAGAGAGAAGGCTTACTATTGGATTGGAATTCAATCCGTTTGGCTGGATTGAACCGAGAGGCCCCAGTGAAAGGAGATCTGAACCACAACTGAAGAAAAGCAAGGCTGCAGAGCAGGTCGAGTAAGGGTCGAGAAGTGGTGGACAACCCCCTTCACCTCCATTGCTTGATCCCACCCACAGCTAAAGGAGCATTTCCTACACAACTGCTCCTCAAACCTACCCAATTAATAAGGCTACTAAAGGCAAATGCAAGGTCTTTCAGCATCTTGGAAGGTAGGTCTGTACGGGTAACAATGATTGCATGTGTGTGTGGTCTTATAAGAAGGAACTCATACAGAGAGTACAAACAGAGTTCAGTGTTATTCTGCATGAGACCTTGCTCCAGGCGTGTGTGTACATATGTGTGTCCTAGGTGTGGGACAGGCTGGAATAACACTGCTGAGCTCCTGGGGCGGCCATATTTATGCCTTAAACCTACTGGTGCAGTGAAAAGTACTTTTTCCTCCACATTTACACACATATAGATGCTTGTGCACTAACACACACTCCCTTGCGATTGGAACGGTCCTTCCAACAGACAGAAATGAGCATAAATTAATGTTTTGAGACAGTCTATGAATTTCAATGGTTTCACTTCTGCTGAAAGTCTGACAGCAAAATCTGAATGCTAATCATAAAGGTGGCAGCGATGGAATATCTGGATGTATGTGTGCGTGTGTGTGTGTTCACTGATGGTTGTGTGGGTGATTGGAGTTGTCATCAGCTGGCGGTTGAAATGACAGTCAACTACTGGGCTGCTGCCACTTAGTTGCCACGCGGTACATCAGGAATGACTTGCAATTTTCTAACTATCACTTTCAAAATGGATTCTAATTTTGCAGGATTGAGTCTGTCAGGCATAGCTGGTGTTTCTGCTCTCCCAATGGGTCCCAAAGGCTGGCGTTCAGAAAGCTGTCCCGTACAGAAAGACAGTGCTGGAGGATGGGTTGAGACATAAGGGAAAAGGACTAAAACTGGGAAAGTTGCTGAAAGAAACACAAAATGTATGACATAGGCAATTAACTGCTCAACTTGTGTGATATTTGGTGAACTATCCCTTTAAGTTGCTGTTCAAACAAATTTCCTTTCACCAGAGAAGCCAACAGCCTGTTAATTCCATCTCCTGCCTGTACATTAACAATACATTATCCCGATCCATGTGCTAGGTTCATTAGTGTGAATGGAATTACAACTGGCTGAAAATGAATGTGTGTAATTAGCAGAGGTCTTGTCCCAGTGGAGCCACGCAAGCTATACATTGAGGTAATGGGATCCATCGAAAAGCCATTGTCTGCTGCTTTAAAGCTCGGGTACGTCTCTAATGACAAACCTATGTGGCCCAAAGCCTTGAACCATTATCGTCCACCTTCCTTAAAAAGGAAACAGATCTCAGGAAGTCTGTATGATGGCTAATGCTACAGTGTAAAAAGCAATAAACAAGGAGCACAAGATCCTCATTAGGTAGAATGTGTGCATACGTATTTGCATTCAGTTCTCAATTACATTTGCTATGTTTGTCAAAAGTGATTGCAGATGTGTTTTTTCTTGCTTTATTTGAACTTTTAAACAATTGGTCCTTTGATGAGGATATATTACACATTTATATTTATATATGGTCATTAAAAGTGTAAGCAGAGCACAAAACACAAATAAAGAAAAGCAAGCATGACACACTCAAAAAGCCACAGTGAAAGCTAACATGGCTAAAAGGGAACAGAATTTATTTGCATAGGAAAATAGCTTGGTGCTAGCTGCTCTGAACTGAAACTACAGCATGACTGTGAGTTCACATATGCAAGCACGAGTTGTGTTTTTAGGTTCACTTTTCCAGGCCAGGAAATAACCTTATATTCTTTACCCTTCCCATTTCATTTGGAAAGTCACCCGACACACTCCACCAGACACAGAGACACAAACACACACCCAACTCCACCCTTTGACACACACTCATGATGCCTTCATGCATGCACGCATACTGGCTTCAGTGACTCCCAGCAGTCAACCTCCTTCTGCTCACAAACAACCCCTCCTCTTTCCTTTTTCTCTCTCCAATAACTGACTCCTCCTCTGTTCCCCCTCCCATGACACACACACACACACACATACTCACACAAAAATGTTGCCTAGCCCTAAGCTGACCCGTTTGTGTGTACTGACGTCACACACTAGACAAGGGGAGGCATCATTCCAGACAGACACACATACACACGTGCACACACACACTTATACACACACACACACTCACACACAGGCCCCAGCCGAGGGGGAAGCTGCATTCCAGCACAGGCACACAGACACACAAACACACATCACCACGCCTGGCGGTGGGAAGCATGGGGAGCGCTCAGCTGTAGCAAGGAGGCGGGGAGGGGTGGAGAGGATGGTGGTGGTGGTGGAGGGAGCACAAAGGGGGAGTTTCAGAGGAGGGAGGGGGAGAGTGATGGCTTTGAGCCAGGGTTCCTCTGAGCTCAGCACTTCCCCTTTCAGCTCCAGCCAGCCGCCAGTTTGCGTAACGCAGCCCATGCAGCCGTGCTGGCTTGTGTTTAACCCCTTCCTTACTGGAGTCATTGAGGTCACACTCACTGCTGTCTGCTTGCTGGCGCACGCTACATCCTGGCTTAACATCCTGCAGAACATAGTGCAGCTCAGTTTGCCTGGTTATAGCACCAATCAGATACCTTATAACTCCAAGATGACAAAATACGGAGACACAGACGTGCACCATGTGCACAAACCTCAAAGAAAATTAATTATAAACACTTACAAAATAACTTCAAGTACTTAATCAATTCAGTTAATAACTAGGTCTTTTAACAGCTCCAGTTTTGGATAAAAACAAAATAACGGAAACAAAGGAACAAAGCATGAGGAATGTGTCACAGGTGTCTTTCTTTCCTGTGTATGTAGTGGTCTTCCAAGAGCTTAAGTAGGCCAAAGTGTCCACTATGCAGAGATTTAAGGCTTTGTACATCAGCTTGCTCTAACCATGGTGGACATGCTCCACAGTGGCAGGATAGGCAGATAGTGGGGGTGAATAAAGGAGGAGGGGGAGGTTCTCTCACGTTTAATATCACTTGACAGACGTCATCCAGCATCTTTCAAAGAGCTGCTGAGCCTGTGTCAAAGCCGTGGCCCTGTCAAAGATCTTCCATACGCATATGCAAGACACACCTTCACTACACACAAATATCTCACATAGCACTGTGGTACTCAAGCCATTGCAGAGGATGAGAATAACCAGGATGTAGGTGAGACTGGTTAGAGAAAAAGAGGGAAGGGGGAGGGTAAGCAAAAGAAAGGTTGAGCATGTCTCCCCTGAATCGAGGTGGTCGATTCGCTTGCCTGCGGGCTATTCCTGTAAATATTGACGTTGATGTTAGCACCACTCTCTTAAGGATAAGCTATAAAGCAAGAGGGTTAGATTTACTCTGTGCAAACTGTAAGCATCTGAAATCACACGCTATGCTTGGTCTTCACCGAGTGTACTGAGGGGAAACGATTTGAGACTTTCAGGGTGAAGAGCTGCAACCACACAAGGGAATTGAGCTGTCTCGGTAGGTTTACAGCTCTCCCTCTCTAGATGGTTAAGGTTTCCACTCTCAAGCTAAAAGCAGGCAGCTGACATCAAAACCTTCAGAGAGACCTCTATTTCCCAGAAACAGCTCTCGTTTCATGTAAATAGCTGCCTTTCATGGGCCACATTGAGATAAATTGCACCCTTCTGGACAAGAGAGAGACAATATTCCCCCTCTTTTGTTGTTGTCTGCATCCGTTGCCTTGACAACCCCTATCTGGCCAGGGTGATTCTGTATGTATATGAGTGTGTCTGTGTTTACAATCAGGATTTGTATTTGTTGGGGGCACACATCATCCATATATATGGGGGCAAACACAGAAAAGCACTGAGGAAAGCAGGCAGGTCCACACACATAGACACATAATACAAACACAGCTCAGTTTTTAATCAAACACAAACACGAGCACACAAGAACACGTGAGCGTGAGTGAAAGAGGGATTTAGGAAAGAATTGCCTCCAAATGCAACGTTCTTATGAGAGGCTTTAGGAGGGGAGGTTTGTTTCAGTTGTCACATCAAGAACAAAAACTGATCCATCTGTAACAACGGTTTCCAAAAAACCCAAAGGGCTCCAGTCAACTGGGGGTAAACTTGCTTGAGTGGATCCAATTAGGCTTAAATGAATTTAAAAATGTTTTTTAAGTCCTTCATACAGATATCCTCTATGGTTTAAATTTGGTAAAATAAATGTGTCTGTCCATGTGCTCAAAACATCTCCAGAATGATGAAATTTGGTAAGATTAGCATTTTCACAGATGACTGAAGGAATATCACATCCTCATGCAAATTATGTTGATTATATCTCATGAGTAATTTGTGAAGAACTATGTCACAATAGTAAGACCTTATGAAAGAAAAGCCAACTGCTTTGTTTATATTTTACTGTGTGTTTGTACTTTGAGATCCTCATTACATTAATTTTGTATGCCAGATTGCTGAGGGACAACAGGACAGAGAGTCTGGTTGGGAATTGTTAAGTAGAAATATAAAGGCACAGCCATGGGGGGTGCTTGCCCTGCACCAAAGAACCAGTGCCAGGAGACAGAGGGCCTGCATATTAATAATGGGGATAAAGAAGAATATGTGTACATGTCTGAGAGAGCATCACCTCCCATGGGCAAGTCAGCATTCACCCATGAAGTAGGTCATTAAAATTTGCCCAAATTAGGTCAATGGCAGTCAATAGGTGCCACCCTGAATGAGAGATGGGATGAAAGAAGGAGACGGAGAGAAAGTCTGTAAGGTTGGGAGCACAGGACCAAGCAGCTTAGTTCATCATAGCGTTCACACTTAGTTAATTACTGTTGCACTGGCCTGAATAAGACACAGAGCTCTTCATAGCTTCAAGACCGTAACTGTTCCTGTCCTCAAACATTCCTGGCATCAAAATCGCTGCATATCACAAGACTGTTTAAAAAGAAAAGAAAAGTTTGTAAAAATCTGTCTTTTTTGGCTTAATGCCCCTCCTTCCCAATATTCCCCTTCAAACTGTTTGGATGGTAGCCTCTTCGTCATCTGCCTGTTTCTTATTGCTTTTTTCCCCGCCCCCTCCCTAATTTGGAAAAATCCACATTGGATAAGGTTTGTTGTACATTGTTGCCAATAAACGGCGGAACACGAAACCTTTGAAGTTTGTGTCACACAGTCATTTGCTTTCATCTGTCACTCAACGAGAGAAAACATGGCTCCAAAGGAAGCTTTCGCTGCTCCCCAATTTCCTCTCTACACATATACCAACAACACATCAAAAACAACAAAAGGAAGACAAAGAAATGAGGTGTGAGAAAAGCTGTGCCGGGCATCAGGCTTGTGGTAGTGGGCTGTAAAACGGTCTATGAACAGAAGATTCTGATGAGGCTCAACTTCTGCAGATCTGTCTCTTCATGCCTGAGCTCCATACTCCCACTCCCATTCAAAGGGAATGTGCATCCCAGTGTAGCTGTGGGGTGCATGCTGAACTTTAGTCCATCAGCACTCAGTCAATCATTTCAGACCAGCTCAATGTCAAAAAGGAGGAAGAGCTCTGACAAGTGTCTTTTGTGTGTAACGTCTATTCACAAGAGTGATGGTGGAACCTGGGCCTGCACCTAATCTCGCAAGCCTGCACTCTCAATTTGACAGCTGTAGAGATCGGGAGAGGAGGGAACAAAGGCTCTCTTCCCTGGGCAGTGATCAAACTTGAGCCCCTGGCTTGTCTGGAGATGTGACAAGGCCCATTTCCCCTTTCACCGCCTTTCCCCATCCTCCCACTGCTGCCAATCATTTGTCATATGCTTCACACCCTCACCGGATGCATGTGTCTGTGTGCTGAGCCCATGTGTTTGTGCTGGGGCTGAGCCTGTCCACACAAGTTAAAGAGATGCAGAGAAATGAGAGTGGAGCAGACAAAGAGACACATAAGGAGTTGACGAGATTTGCAGAAAGCTTGGATCCAAAACTGACCAAATGTACAAGCTGAGTGTTGCTTAGAGTAAAGCTAGCTCCAATGAGTTACAGTGACTACAGCTAGTAGCCAAAGAGAAAGATGCCTGGCTATAGAGGCTGGGTACTGGAGCCAGGGAACTGAACTTCAGCCAACCTAGATGAGGCCTAAGTCCAGATATGTTGGGACAGTACCAGGGGCTCAGCTACAAACTGTCAGAGCAGGGCAGGAGGAAGGAGGGGTAGCAAATGAATTAGCAAAAAGCAGAGTTGACAAAACAAAATAACAAAACAAAAAGAGAGAGAAAACAGGTTTAAAGTAAGAGTGGCTTTGAGGCTTTGAGGCCACAGATTGGGATGGAGGGGGCTGGTTGGAGAGAATTACTGGGAGTCAGGCAGAGCTGGAGCCGAGTCCAGAACTGAGTTGGGGCTGCTAAGAGAGGAGCCAGGGCTGGAGGCCAGAGGAGGAAGGGAGGGGTAGGAGGGAGGCCGAGAATTGGAGGAGGTTGTGGCAGAGCTGGGGCCCAAGGCAAAAGGAGAGCCAGGGGCCTCAGCTTTAGATTTAGTCAGCTGTTCCTTTGGCCAACAGCTGGAAGGACACAAGGAGAGAAAGGGAGGGGAGGTAACTGGGGACAACAACACTGAGCCTTCATGGGAGAATTTGAACTGGGAAAGGGAGAGGAGATGGAGAGAAATAAGGAAGGAAAAAATAGCACAGAGATAGCAAGGGGGAGGAGGAAGAAGAGAGACAGGAAGAGAGTGGTGGAGGTTTGGAAAGAGGACATTGGGAAAGCTATTAGCTTCCTATGAGAGAGAGAGAACTACACAGAGAGCAGACAGACTGACAGAAGGTGGTTAAGGCTCACTGGCCTTACAACCACTCTTCCCTTCCTCCTTTGGTGATTCTGCTGTTCCTTTATGCCTTTCTTCCTTCCCTCCATCCAGATATCAATCCTCCTCCTTGATTTCCATCACTGGTGAGCTATTCTCTGGCTACCACCTTTTCAACCAGTTGTGCTTCAACAACAGCCCTGCTATTCATTACGTACAACCTGCAGGGATGACCCTAAACACACTCACACACATAGACAGAGAGCCCAAACAGGTGCCTCACACTTCCACACATGCATGCACATCGGCAGAGGGATAACATATAACTGCAGGGGGAAACATGAAGGGAAAGGATAAGTTCTTTGTGGATGGTTGGGATGCACAGCAGAGGCAACAAGGAAGGAAAGATGGAAATAGGAAAAACGTTATGAGAAGGAAAAATAATGAGGTAATCAAAGTGAGCACATCCACAATTTGCTTCCATAAAGTGAAATGAGATTTAGAGTAAGGTGCAAGAGAGAGAAGGGTGAGGGGTTGCCATGGGGCAAGCAGCCGCTGCTAGCGAAGCACTTTATGGCCTATTATATTCCATTCAGATGGACCAGGCGTCTAGGATAAAAGCATTTAGTCTGTGCCTTAGTGAGTGACTCAGCACTCTTAGCTTTTGCAGGTGGACACTTTCGTAACTACACAATGCATATCAATGAAGTGATCAACTCACTGAATACAGATCCCTCACTTCCGCATCGCTACCACTTTTGTCCCATTCCTTGTCGATCTTTCAAACCTCAACATAGAAACACTGTTATTTCACATCAAATTGAAGCAAGTCGCCTGCTCCTCTATATAAAAAAGGACTTGATAAGGAAAGCACCCAATAAGAAAAAGAAATAAGAGGAGGTGGTAAAGAATGACAGGAAGACGGCTGCTTCAACAACAGACAAAAAGCCAAACAATTACATTTTCTCTCAAAAATTAAGGAGAGACATTTCTGCCATGTTTGGAAAAGCTGACCCACCTCCTTTCCTCCCTTTCCTTTCATTTAGTGTTGAGATGGTACACAGCTCCCCCCTCCCCCCACCCCCTCCTCTTCTTTTTCTATTGCTTCCTCTCCATCACTCTCTTGTCTCTGTATGGCTCTTCCTCCACCCATCTGCCCTTTCCTCTTCATTCTACCTCTGCAGCCCCATCCTCCCCTCAGTGGTGGTTAATGGCACAGGGATCCTGCGTGGAATATAGATCAGTGCGAGATGGATGGGGCACCAGGAGCTCCGACCAGTCCCGTAGGTCCCAAACCAAAGATTAACTAAATATTAGCTGACAGGAAGAGAGAGAGTAAGATAGAAGCAGGGACACAGCTGCAGCTGTTAGTGCCACTGCTGGCAGAACAAACGGCAGAGGCTGTTTTTAACCCCCTTTGCTCTTGGGAAGTGAGACAGACACATGCGATAAACACACAAGAAATGCTAAAACACACAAAAACCATCGGGGCAAACACAGTGCCATGTACGCACATGCTATCAGAGGCACCCTGGGAGAAGAAGTCCACTAATCACATTCTCCTCCCCCTCGCTACCCTGCCCAGGCGGATTGCAAAAGGGAAAAAAAGAAATAAATCTTTATTAGGCAATGTGTCCCTGCTTTATCGATCGCTTGGCTCCTTCCCTCCCTTTCTCCCACTCAACCCTCTTTCTTTCTATGCTTTCCTTTTGTTATTTTAGGCGTGTGTCTGCCATCCAGTTCAATTGAGTCAGGGTGTACATCAGAGAGGACCATTACCCATGTCTCCCAGGGCTGAGCCTGTCACTGGATGTGAGGAAGGAGGGGTGTATGGTGAAGTGATGTAGCCACCCAGGATGGACAACTAGTCAGTTAATGGTGAGCCAGGCAGTAGGGAAGAGAGAGTTTGGGCAAGAATGCAGACAGACAGGATGGCAGTGTGAGGCTTTTACACACAATGGCAGGCAGGCATCTTCAGTGGTGGTTAGAACTGCTGTTCCATACTTCGCCTACACATCCTGTATTCCTCTGAGCATGGCACTGATACATCCCGATTTATGGTGCCAATTTCCACTATAGCCACTAAAGAGAGAAAAATTGTTACTGCTGGCCTTTCAGCGAGGCTCTAAAATGAAATACCCCCAAAATACAAGCAAATAAAAATAAAACTGTAAAACATTCAAGAGATATTTGATCGAGAGATTGAACGTGGCATATGACAAGCTAAAATGAGATCAGTTACTTGCATATATATTCAAAGATACCAAATGAATTTCTGAACACCAGAGCTTGTGAAATACCAAAAAGGTTCCAGGAAAAAATAAATTGAGGCTCATTTAGCAACTTAAGGAAAAAAAAGAGAAAAAAACCCCACAGGAAATAGGCCAAGTCTTGTTTCTTTCATAATTCTAGCCAGTGGTAAACAGAGCTTCTATATGTGGAAACAAGGATAGCCCCTGAGGTCTGCATGCAGGCTGCTAGCATTGAACACAGAAAGAGGTTAGCAAGGCAGCTAGCCTTCTTCTGAGATCTTTGATGCAGTAAATAATGCTGCATCCTGATTGGGTCAGGGGTAAATACAACCACGTTCTGCTTGGTGGTTTGGGAAATTAAACTGGAAAATTGAGGACAGGAGAAGCACAGACCATCATAACTTGTAAACATGAGAAGGGAATGTGTGAAAGAGAGAAAGGATAGGCATGGGTATGGAACGATCAGGAATGGAAGAAAAGTACAATAACATGACATGAGGATGAATGAGGCAAGAAAAAGCAGGCAAGGAACCAAATGAGCAGGGAGGAAAAAAGAATGAAGTCCTCCAAGACAAAACTCTTTAGAAAGGCAAACTAAATTCCCTCATCAGTTGAAAGCCTAGCCTTCCTTCCTTTGAGACTCTCTCATTCTTTTTTTTCTGTATCTCTCTCATGCCTGGAGAGCTTTTTCTAGCTCTATTCAGCCCTGCTCTGTGACAGAGCAATGAATGCATGTCTCACATGCCACACAGCCACAACATCATTGGACCAGGCACAGCCAGAGGCACCTTGCACTCTCAGGACCGCCTCCTCTACATAGCTCACATGGCACTTGAGCTTGCCTGGCAAGAAGAGAGGTGGGGAATAACACCCCCCACCCCCCCCTCTCTCTCTCTCTCTCAATCTGGCTCCGATTCCAGATCTTTCAACAAAAAGGACTGGGCATGTTCTTTGTCCCCTCTCATGTCGATTTCTCAGGTGAGAAACTGCTCGTTTAAAACAGAGATCAAACACACATTCATTCATGAAGTGATTTTTTTCCTTTGGTGAAGGAGATATTCATTGGAAAACAATAATGTAACCATGGACCTATCTTTGAAGCAGAGTAATCACCCACTGGAGGGACAGTCTGACCGAATTGACCTCTGACTTTAGTAAATCCCTATGGGTCAAGTGAGAGGGTCAGCACTGGGCCAACTCGATAATGGGGGAGGGACCAGTCAATGAGTGAACACCTCTGTCAGGCAGTGTTTGTAAGAGGGGTCAGTGGCAGGTAAACCCTCAGCCTCTGCTCTTGTTTATTCTAAGGCGCCTAGTCACTGGCGCCTTGGCAATGTGTGTCTTAAAGCATGTGTGTAAGTGTGTGTTCAAAAGTGGCAATGAGATAGGCTGGGAATGATGACAGACAGGAATGCCATCCAGCCTTTTATCATCAACATGCCTTACCTTTATTCAGCCTGACATACACACAGCCATAAACACCCTCATCAAACCATTAACACACAGGCACATGCTCACATTCACACACAGATAACAAGCAGAAAGAACCCACCTTCGCCGATAGACCTGCACGCATATTTAGAGGAGTGTGTCAAGGAAACAGTCCAACAATGTAAAAGACATCTAGCAGTCACTTTTACAGACATTAAAAGTCAAATCTGCTTTATCAAAACACAATTTTATTTTAATCAGAACACATCAGACTGTAGTTAGTTTGAATAAAGTTTAACGCACCTTAATGTCAAGAAATTTTAAGAGATAGACTCAGATAAACGTCCTAAACTCAGTGATTACATGTATACACACAAATATACACACACACAGACAAAAATGGTTTGTAACTGGACTGCCCAGCTTTGGGTTGATCCAAAGCTGTTTAGCTTCTGGGAAAAACAGCTGTTGACCAAACTGCACAGAGAGGCTCTGTTCAGTAGGAACTCTGAGAGCATATGTGTAGCTTTTAACAAGCTCCCTCATACTGTGTCCATACACATATATGCAAGGCTCTTTCTCACACACACGCATACACACACACAAACTGTACATTGACACGGTGCTGTACTGCAACAATCAGTGTTGGGCTTTGTGCTTATTTCAGCATCCCATTGGTGGGATGCTGAAATAAGAGCAGATTGGGGGGGTTCTGATACAAGAATTCAGAGTGCTGCATTCCCCTGTTGTTATTATTGCCAAATCAAACAGAGCGGGGCGGCTAGTAATAAAAGTCATTAAATGAAATAGAAAAAAAGAACATCTTTTAATAGGAGTGTTGTCATTATGGATGTAGTAGGCCTTTCTATCGCCTGCTTCTCGTGCTTTATTCCCTGACAGAGAAGAGAGGGGTCTTCTGTGGAAGGAGGACTGGATTCCTAGACAGAGTCGGCCAGCCGAGGAGCTGTGCTGACGCACACCCAGCAGCCACAGTCTGGGACAGGAGACAAGTCATTCTGGAACGGGGACCGGGGCAGACGTTACAGAGATCAAGCTGAACTTTATTACTTTAGCTGGTTTATTTAAACAAAGGTGAATGCACACAGTAACCCGGAATAGTATGCATGGTCATTTTGACGTTTTTTGGGCAAATGGGTGAAAAATCCAGCAGGATGCCATGGCTGGATCTGGGAATGATGATTTAAGAGGGGGAGGGAGGAAACAACTATGTCTGGTACCAGGAATAGGACTGGGACAGAGGCTGGCTCCAGTCAGGTAGACGGAGTGGAAAAAATGCTACACAGACATTACTCTTTACTTGGGATGCCAAGACCATCATCTGGCGGTATTTCTTGGGTACAGTATCGGAAATGTGAAGAACAGGACATTATTATAACTAAGTCATGGAGATGGAATAAATCTAGCTAAAGGAAGTTATGGTTTGTGGTGAGAGTAACTTATCTTAAGGCACATTTGGGATTCAGGCTGGCAATAAGTTGGAGCTAAAGCAGAAGCAAAACATGGGGATCCTTCTGAAAGATTCCTACAAACATGACACGGCTATTGTTCATCAGCCAAGATAAAGATAATGAAAATAAAAATTCTCCTGCCCTGACAGTCTAGGTGATGGCTACCACCCAGGATAAAGTAAAAGCTGCATCTGCATGTGTAGCCACACTCACACAAAGACAAACTCAGTTAACGTGTTTCCATTACACAACAGCTATCCTATCGTCTTTCCATTCGGTTGACATAGCGGGACAAAGCTCTGGAATCTGCTGCTCACATCCTCTTAGATACAACCAGACAGCAAGGTCTTCTCTAAAGACTTTTCACATGCATGCAGTTGCTGCACTTTTCTTTAGGACTCCCAGAAGTTTACACTTGCTCTAGGCTCCGCTATAATTCCATGACGATACAAACTCAGGGTTAGTCACATGCCTAGGGGTAAACCTGAGGCATCAGATCTGGGATCATTGCACCATCAACATTCCCACCTTGAAACTTGGTCTACAGATGTCATATGCTCACCTGACTTTAAAAAGGAATTTTTTTTTGCTGACATTTGCGCTGCTCACAAGATCGGGATTTAATATATAAACAAAAGTTTGGGAAACAACTTTCCAAACCACCCCCCAACTTGTACACTGTGTATTTCTTCAGGTTGAAGTGAAGCCTCTTTACAGCACACTGGTTTCTCACACACTCCCAGCATGTTTGGAAGCATTCTGTCTCCGTTGGTGGTGGGCATGTGGGCTCATTCTCGACGGGCATTGTAAAAAGATAAAGGAGCTCTAACCTAACAGGAAAATAAAACCAGATCCACCCACATGAAAAGAAACAGCCCACACACAAACAAGAAGAACAGGCCCCCACCCAAGAAAAAATCAGCGGAGCCTGGCAGCGTCTTGCAGGCGACGTACCCCTGTAAGATTTACGTTAAATCCTGCATCTTCACAGGAGAACTTCTTGAACTGAAAGCTCTCTGTACGACCATGTGAAGGAAAAAAAATGTATGCGTGAAGGAGGTTTTGCACAAATAAGCTCAGTGTTGCCTCAACTTTACAAGTGGCACCGATTTCTCCTTGGCATTTGGCTTACGGCTTTGTCACACAAACAATAACCCACTACTGTGTGGAAATAGTCTTTGTTTTATCAGCCCCTTTGGTTTGGTGGTATTATATGTGTTATCACATCTGATATTGCGACATTTAGGCCTGAATCCCAGGCAGCGATCATATGCTATACGAAATGAAGTGCTTACGCAGCTTCTTTTTAAGAATTACTATTAAGTTTGTGTCTAATATTTGTAATTAATGCCGCCCCTCCCACCTAAAAATTCTGCTTAAAAAAAATGAAAAAAAAACACCTTACTGGATGTTATTTCAACTTTTCATTGACAAGATAGAAAAATGAAAACAAGAGGGTGAAAGAGAGTAGATGACGCAGAAACCTAATTAAGATTCTCCAGAGCGTGAACAAATTAACCTGAGTTATGAGCATGCAGAAGCAAAAGACACACACACACACACACACCAATTTGTCTCTGAAGTAGGTGGAGCAGAGGAGGATGACATTCACACTCAAACAGGCATGACTGCCATGGACATTCAGTGTTATTTTAAGCAGGGGGAAAGCACAATATTACAAGCTATCAGGTCCAGCAACACCCCCCTCCATGGAAAAACACACCAAAAAGTAGTTTTCAGGATACAAAGATCTACTTTAATTTTGGTTAAATGTAATGCAGCCTCAAAGTGTCCACCTCATCAATCTGATTTGGGGCAGCAGGATGATAAAATGACAAGCAGCCTCATGTGAAAAATTAGCCTAACAAGGAGAACTGGATAAATAGGCTGCAGAATGTAGCCTATGCTAATGATGTTGCAGAGCGACATATGCCAGGCATCAGTATTTCACTCCTTGGGGACATGGGGCTTACCGTAACAGGATAGCAAGAGTGAGGTGGTGGTGTGTATGGTCATGGATGTTATATGTATACATATGTGTGTGTGTGTGTGTGTGTTTGTTTTTATTACCTTAAGCAAAATCTGGGTGGAGGGAATGAAGGGGGTTAGAAATATTGAGATGAAGGGTCAAAAGGAGGAGGAGCAGGGCTGTCCATGCTCTGAATAAATGAGATGAAAGGGGGTGAACTTGACCCAGACTGGAGGACTAAAACAGGAAGGAGGGTAATGAAGTGCAAACATGCTTTGTCATGCCATGTTAGAGCCATAGGATTAGAATTCTATAATTAGAGGACGGGGCTCCATAATGCTAGCCTTCCTTTCAGGATGATGAGCGCCTGAGTCTAAATTAAACAAAAGGAACCAGAGAACAGATGCTGCGATCAGCACAGCCAGGTCTGGAAGTTTTCTATTCCACTAAATGACACTCTGCTACCACACTGCTGGTATGATTGACAAGCTGAAGGAAAGTGAAACTCGGCACAGTGGTGAGATTTACTGACATTTCTGTGATCAGCTCATAACAATGTAATTTTTGTGGCAGACAAGCTGCCGTTGTGGGACTGTTCTCCATAGCAGCATGCATATTTAATTCTGTTCATTTGAAGTGTTTAACGCATTATTACAAACAGAAACTTTGAATCCAGTGTTAGAGTTAGTTGTATGTTTCACTACCTGCTCAGCAGGTAACAGTGTGAGAGTGGGAAGAGTGCTTTTGAGGGCTGCAGCTGGGTGTTATAACCCTGTTATAACCAATGAGCAGTGGACTTCTAGATAACGCTTGCATTCAAATATGAATATTTATCCTGAAGGCTGGCATTGGAACAGATGAGCTCGCATGGGAGAAAGAATAAGCCATCCATCTCACTCTTTCCCGCATTGCTGTTCTTCATTCTTTACTTTCATATATCCCCTTCACTTGCAATCACCATTTCAATACCTCTTTCCTCTTTTGCATTTTCCACCCACATTTCCCCTCTAGGCTTCCCCTCTTTTTCTTGATATCATCCGATCTATTGCTCTTCCCCTAAAAACGCTGTCTCCATATCCCTTCCCTTCATAGCACTGATGTATGGAAAGAGATCGGAAGGGGGGGGGGGGGGGGGGTAACAAAAAAAAAGGAAAAAACAAATGATTAATTTCTTTGGGAAAAAGATAAACCATCACAGGAGACTGGGGGTTGGTAGTTGGCCTTAGGGGAGTAAATATGGAGAGTTTTATAGCTGCTCACTTGGGATAGAGGGAGGTGGAGGAGGAGATGGGAGGGAAAGGAAAGGAATACAGCGACAGCAGATCCATTCAAGTATATTAGCCACCCCCCCACACAATAACCTCCTCATCTATTCTATTGCGCTACTGTCTTTCATCATCAACACTGCATCCCATCCCACTGACAGCACAAACACAGAGGAAGCCACACAAAGCCATGCATGCATGTGTGCACACACACACACACCCACACAATCACCCCGCACTACTCTTTTTTTCTTTTTTCTCTCAGACCAGACCCCACTGTATGTGTTTGATGGGCCAATACATGTGCTGTGTGATGTGGTTGACAGCCCCCTCCCAAGCTGCCCTGCTTTTAAGCCCTCATCCTCCAGTGGCTGCCCGTCCCCTGGAGTAGATTGCATCTTTTATTTATCATTTGCTCTTCCTTGGCTTTATCTTCCCAAGCTGAAAAAAAAGACAAAAAAAAAATTCTGGGGCAAAAATTGCAATCAGCATAACATGCCCTCCTCCTGCTGTGTACTCGCCTGTCATTCTCCACTCTCTGTGAGCATGCGGGATGAGACTGACAGCCCATGCAGACGAAGACACACATACAATCCCCCTCTGTTTATCATACCCACGCACACACTGGCACGCATACTCCTTCACACATACACAAAAACACACAAACAGATACAGAAAATGACCCCATTACCCTCTTTAGTACTATTTTCCAAACACACGCACATATTTTCTCTCTTGGTGCCTCATACTTTTATATTTTACCCCAGGCCGAGTGTTTAGCTTCCTAATGCCCCAAAAGAGAGAGAGAGAGAGAGAGCACATAAATGAACCTAATGCTGGGGAATCCAGTAAACAGCACAGAGAGGGAGGAGAGCTGCCTGTCTGTCTGCCTACTCCATGGCTACTATTGTGCACTGCACATTCTCTGAGCCCACAAGAACTGAAGCCATCCCCACACAGATTCTTGGGGGGGTAGTAAGCCAAGAAGTGAGAGAGGAAGAAGGAACAGGGGAGGGAAATGGAGAGAGCGAGGGAAGGAGGAGGAAGATCATGCATAAAATCTTGTTTGCAGAATGCATTAAGATTCAGATGAACTGGGGAGGGTAATGGGATTAGAATCCTGAACCGTTTCCAAGGGTGGGGAGTCGGATTGACAGCTGAGTCTATTGCACTGACGAATGCAGTGAAATATTGTGGCCATCCAGCCAGGCAGAGGCATGCAAGGGGTTGCTAAAGCACCTCTGTTTACTCCAAGCTGTACCACAATAACGCAGCTAAGACGTGGAAAATACAGCTTGGGCTTCAAGTGAATGTTGGAGAGGCTGCAGAAAGCCTTGTGTGTGTCTCACAAAAGGTGTTTGGCAAACAAAATAGAAGCACTGTGGCTTTAAATCACCGTCCCTCCCACCCTTTCTAAATATCGTCTATTTAGCCAGCGGTGAAAAGATATAGGGGGCTTTTGTCTGCGTACCCATTGGTGGGGGCATGGAGAGCTGGAAAGACACAAAAATAGGAACAAAGTACTAAGCTTCCAATTGGAATTGCTCTGGGCCATTCAATGCACACAGCTCAGGGGGTAAAAACAAGTAGAAGTGGGCTACTATTACGGGCTTATCTGAAAATAGGCTGTTCTCACACTGCTATAGAGTAGACTGGAGTGGAAATACCCTGCATTGTTTATAATAGGCAAGGCTATGGGAGGCACACACAAGCCCTTTATGAGTGAGGTATGTCTCCACGTCAATGCAAACAGCGCAACTGTTCACTACAGGCTGTTTTTCTTGGGTTATTTTAGCGTTACAGTCCACTCACCGACTTGCAAAACGTTGTCCACCCAGCCACCCTCTAGCAGAGTGACACCCCGTAGGAAAGGCAGCTGGGTCTCGTCATTATTGTCCCCGCTAGTTCCACTTTCCTCTCCTCCGGCGTTGAAAGAAGAGTACATACAGATCTCCTTCTCGCTTCTCGGGAATGACCAATATACGATCCTTCGCTGGACGGGCTCCGGGATCCTCTCGAACCGTTCCTCCACCCTTTGGAACGGCCACTTTTCCGCGACTCTGCGTGCCGCGATGTCGAGCAACGACTCTGGGTTGTGTGTTTTTCCGTTTCCCGACCCTCCTGGAGCGGACCCTGCGCCGCCACACAGGACTCCTCCAGCCCGCTGCCCCTGCCTGCATGCCGGATTGTAGCCGGGCCGGCAGCAGAGCCGCTTGGCTGGGGGCTGCTGGACTCGCTCGGCCATGATCGCACCGCTTCCAACCTGAAGCGCAGTTCCTCTCCGATCATATAAACTGGATAAGGAAGAGAAAAGGGCAATCTCGCACCGATTGTTTGCCGTACATGGAGAGACTGCCCTTATTTGGAAAGATGGGCGGAGTTTGCCAGTTCCGTGAAGTCTTTTGTGTTGTCAGAGTAACGGGGATGGGCGGGGTTCTGGAACGCAGCCACCGCACGAGTGGCGCTATAAAAGGAACTGGAGGCGGAATTCCCGAACGTCGGCAAATCCTTTGTGAAGCCGTCCGGGAGCGCGAGGGCGGAGCCCCGGCGGCCGACAAGCTTTGAAGTTTCCTTCTTATTTGAGTTTAAAGGCGGGGACTTAATCCAGGGGCGGCCTTGCAGTTTCCCACAGGGGTAAAAGGGGGCAAGAAAGCCGACTTTTTTCCTTTGGAACCTAAGCTACCACCTCAGGCCCTAGCTTCTTCAATAACAACTTGCTGGTTGTTTTTGAGGCTTAGATTTTAAAGGACTTTCAGCTGTCAGAGACAAAAGGTCGTGGGAGGAGGAGGAACATGAAGATATGAAGCGGGACATGCTTGTCCTTTATGGTGGCATCAGTCATTTTGGTCAGCTGTTTGACTCTGCTGCTAGTTTGTGTACAATTAATCAAACAGACTGTGAAAAAGACAAGCTATCTCTTTACTTATCTTTGCCTTAGAGCCATCAACCAATTTTACACATGGAGATCAGTACAATAAGGAGAAATATATATTCAGCCTTTAAGAAAATAAACATCTTGGGAGGAAGCTCCCCAATGTCTTTGAAATTAAACTTGAAAAATAACACACCTTGGAAGAGCGGAGTGTTTGAAATGTGCGTGTACATGTTCCAGATGTAAAAGACCAAAAATCAGCCTTGCTGTAAAATATATTAAATGAAAAGATTAATTTATTGATATATTCAGTTATTTGTTTAAATATTCAGTTATTTATTTAAAATAAATTAAGAACTATTCAGTTATTTATGTAAATTCTTAATAATAGACTTAAATTTTTAATGCTCTTTCATTTAAGCCAGTTGAGTTTATCAGCTTGGAAAACAATAAAACAGAGAAGAAAACATTAAAATCTTTGGCCAGACCTCACATTTGTTGAGCAACTTCAGACAAACAATCCAGCTGTTGCTGTTCCTTCCAAGTTGTCACACTCACACATACACATGCACTCCGAAGTGAAATCCTCATATCATGGTTAAGGGTGTGGCTGCATCACTCACCCCCTGCATCTCCATGCCTGCAGAGACATACCTGAAGTTACTAATTATAACCATAGTCACCACCTTGGGATGTTTTTCTAAATGGTCAATAAAACTATGCTGGTAAACCAGATAGTGTGTTTGCAATGGGTCTGCCTGCTGCATGTGTTCCCAGCTGCCCCTCTCTTTCCTCTGTGAGTAAGTCTAAAAGGCTGGCCTTTGAACTGCTCTGAAAGTGATCCATGCCGTATGGACAGAGCAGATGTGGCCTAACCTGATTTGGTTTCAATACTTCCCCACAGGAAGTTCACAAAGCCAGCAGGTCCTCCTTTGTTATGTTAGTCATTTTTCTCAGAGGGCTAGTAGAGCCTTTATGCTTTTTTCCCCTACACAGTTACCTTATAGTTGGTTTCATTTCAGACAGAGAAGCCCCATACATTATCAGTAGTTTAAACCACTGCTAAGGATCATCAGCTAAATACAGGACTCCAAAAACAGACTGGGATGTTTCATTTTCAAAAATTGCACATTGTTAATGTGTTTTATCAAAACTATATTGTTATGATACAATACTTATCTGGTTATTGATAAAAATCAATTACATTAATATTACTATGTAGGGTTGCTGTAGCTCAGATTGGAAAAGCAGTTATCTTCCATCCATAAAGTTGTGAGATTGATTCCAGGTTTCTCCTGACTACATGTCAGTGTCCTTGCTCAAGACACTGAACCTTAAGTTGGCCCGTAATGTGCCTGTGTGATTGTGCGTGAATGTGTACTATATAGTGTAAAGTGCTTTGAGTGGTCAACATGACTAAAAAGGCGCTATATAAATACAAGTCCATTTACCAATTTTTTATTTAATTTTACTGTAGTTAAACTAAATAAATTACCTGACCAGAGGTATTTTTCTGCATATCCTTTCAGGAATAAAACACACATATAACAATAAAACAAAGAGCTTATTGCAAATGTTTAAAAAAAACATTGTGCCTCTTACCAATTTTATCTTTAAATTTAATTATTTTAAACGTTATTTAGATAGTTCTTAAAACCTCTTACTGTAATAGTAGAGTAAGTTATGCTTCGTGATTGATATATTAGAGGTGGATAACAATTACATTTTAGTATGGCATTTAGTAAGGCCGTCTGAAGTTCAATAAAGTTTGGAGTTGGTTGGGCTTGCGTTCAGCTCAGTGACAGTATATATAGAGGGTTCAGCTCTTTTTTGGGGACTACATTACCCATCTACTGAAATGCACTTTGCATCCAATCATGAGCGGGAATGTATGATGCATTCAAGGAATATCGGTAAAAATTACCCGTAAGCTGCTTATAAAAAAATAAAATGCTTACATCTCTGAGCTCAACGAATATTTAACAAGATGCCAGTAAATTAAGGCACATTCATACAAAATAGCTACGTATGTAAAAAAATGATAATTTAGTTCTTTACCACGTATGTTTCACTATTAAGGATAACAACAGCAAATTTAATGTGATAAATTGAGTAAATAATAAACAGAATAACATATCAATAAGTAGTAAATTAAATCAATAAGCTGTGTATCTGCAATTAGTGGGACTTCGGTGTCATTGATATAATTTAAATAACAGTAAAACATTGGTAGAAAAAAAGTGAGGTGTGGGATTTTCGTACATTCCGCTAACGTTACACGAGTTGGGGTAGTTTCACTTCCTGTAACAGGGAGGAACCGCTGCTCATCTTAGACATAAACACACATCTCTGCGCTTTGGTAGGTTTATTCATTCTTTCTTCGGGTTTTAGGTGTTTTACGGGAACTATAATACATGAAAACGCTGATTCAATTTTTTTCATATTAAGAAAGCCAATGGGCAGTTTTGCCGGCTGCTATTGCACTGACTGGAAGTTAGGCCGTCATAGACGGGCAGTTTAGCTAGCTGTGGTATAAATGTCTAAATCTGTTACCCACATTCTTACAACTGAAATCCAATCTTAGTGACAGACGAACTGTTTTTCGTGTATTTTACTGATCTAAAGCTTTATATGGAGGAAAAAGTTTTTAATCTGCATATACTCAATGAATGCTAGCTGCTATTCGGGCTAATGCTAGTTCCCCGTTATCCATTTACACAGTATGACAGGCTAATCAAAAGCTCAACAGAGTTGTAAAATACGTTAAATTATTTAATGAAACCACACGAACAACCAGATGTCGTACAAAAGTGACACCAGCCGACATAACAATTACATCTGAAATCTTTATTATACATCTGTTGTGAACGTCACGAGTTAATTTAAGCTGCTTTCAAGTCCAGTTGCTGGACGTTTAGCCAATTTGCGTAGCACTTATCCTTTAAGCGTGGCTGGATCCGATTGTAGAAAACACCGGTTGCCCTTAAAGTATGTCAGAGTTGCGAGGAACATGAGTTACCAGGTAAAAATCGACCCGTGCTTTTAGTCTTACAACTAATATAAAAACCAAACGTTTATGTTTTGCTATGTGTCAAAGATGAAGTTAGTTTAGTTTTTATTTGCAGCGAGTTCACTTGTATATAAGTCGTCTTTATCCAATCCACTAACAACTGATAGCTTTGAACTGTGTATTTTTAGAATACATATTTAGCTTGAACTACTCATAAGTTTAAAATGGGAATAGGTTTAAAATGTTTAATCCCAGGCGTTATATAAATTATTAGTTTTCATTTTTAGTGTCTGTTGAATGATAAGTGAATATGATAAGTGAATAAATGCCAAGTTTTAGTACATTCAGTTTGTTTATTCGGTCCACATAAAGTGGGTTTTAGTTAATTTACAGACTGGAAAAGTTGTGCATGTTTATCTATCTGCGTCTAAGGAATGTGGTAGAAGTCACAGGTATTTCTTCTGTGCAACACCTAAAATGACAGGAACTAATGAAAACTGCATTATAACACGTGTACTTATTGTCATCTTGAGTATTTGGTGCAAATACATATATAGCTTCACAGATAAAAATATAAAAAGTTTCAATCATACTGACACAACAGATGGGAGCTTAACCCTGATAACTTCTCAAACGGTTGCTCCTACATGCTCATATTTAAAATTACTTACTAATTTACTTTACAAACTATTTTCCATTGATCTATCTTGAAAAAATAGTCTATGGATAGTTTTTAAATCTTTACAAAGCAATCCTAACATTTCATATTAGGTGAGAGTGGATTACTTTCTGCCTAATATTAATATCACATCTGGTTGATGATTTCCACTTTGTTCTTATTTTGGGTTGGGGGGGGGGGTGTCTATTATTTTTGCTCATATATATCTTTTATTACATTCTTCCTCAGGTTTGATTAGGCCTGGTTGTTGCTGAACAGGATGATCGATGTGCGAGAATGGGCAGAGTATATTGTGGAGTGGGCTGCCAAAGACCCTTATGGGTTCCTCACCACTGTCATACTGGCTCTCACCCCTTTCTTCATCGCAAGTGCACTATTGTCTTGGAAACTGGCCAAGATGATCGAAGCACGTGACCGTGAGCAGAAGAAGAAGCAGAAACGTCAGGAAAACATAGCCAAGGCCAAGAGGACCAAGAAAGACTGAGCCCATTGTGGGTGGGGGGGTACGATGAACAACCATCACTCACACAGCCCTCTTTAGTCCAAATGACATGGTGCTGTTCTTTGTCCCAGCCCCAGTGTCAACACAGGGGTACTACACTTCATGTCCAGGAGGAGGGACGCTGGCCCTGACAGGGCTGAGATGGACAGTACAGCCTAGAGGAGGCTTGCCCCAGTGGGACTTTGATCAGCTAGAGCTCAGTGGTCATGTTTTTATACAGAGATTTCTTCTCATATTGTGCACCTGTGGCAACACCTTGCATTCCATTGTTAACACCCCAGTTTTGCCAAATTGACTTAAAGATTAAATTAGTATATTGGAATTTTTTTGTAACTTAAACTAACAAAAATGATTACTTTCTGGCCAATAAAGTTTTCAAGATTGATTTTAAGAAAAAAAGTTTCATTTTTTTTTAATTCAGTCTGTATGGCCACCTTTTCAGATCTGAAGCTGAGTGCTTATAGGAGAAGACTCCACTGTCATAGAAGAAACTGAGATAGATTTAAGCACAAACATGGAGCAACTTCTTGAAATTAAGCTGAACAACTGTCCAATCATAAAAATGAAGAGGAGGAATAGTAAAGAGATTTTAGGTGAAATACTCCTGCATCTGCAAGGACTTATTCATATTAGGAAAAAAATGGCATCAAACAAAGTACTAAACAACTAAAGAGGCATAAATCTTGCAGCACGGCAGAGTACATCACAGTAATAGATTGTGGTGTGAAATACCAAACTTATGAGATGAATTATTTATCATGTATTGATTTGATCCCCCTACAACTTTAGTAAACTTTTTCTTTTATTGACATAAACCATAATTTAATATGCTTAGGGTCCGTTGAGCCTGTAAATGAGCAGTGAATTTAATGTCATGTCTTAAGGAAGTGATCTTAAATATAGTCTGCTTGAATATTTTTAGATTTTTTTCTGATTTCAGAAAAGTGTCATCTTTGAAGTATCTAGAAGAGCAAACACTAGTAATAAAGTTCCTCAACATTTGTTTCCCTTCATGTTGATTGTAAAGTCACTCCTCTGCATAGTTTTCCTCCACAACTCATGGCAGATAAAAGTGAGACAATTTTTTTATACGAATAAATATTCAGAAAATCCGCCCACTGGAAGTGCTGATGCTGGAGCAATAAGTATACTCCATTATTGATTTACAAATGATTTAAACGCTGCTTTTAATTGAATTGCATACATTGCGTACATGTAATGAATTATTATTAACAGTATTTCCCCCAAACATGTTGAATATTTACAGACGTTTCATGTATATTAAATAGAAATGACATTTAAAAAATATTTTCTCCACATACAGTATACACTAAGGGGCAGCAAAGTGGCAACCACGTTAAAATGAAATAATATCCTTCTGATGTCACAGTTTATGCAGTTGTTGATTTGGATTGGATTACACCGAGAGGAGTTCTTAGCTAAAAGCCTGCACAAACACTGGTTTATGATGCCTCTCATTGTGGTTGTAAGTCTCTTTTAGATGTCTGTTTATTTCTTGGAAGTAGGTATCCAGGAGCCGGGCTGGAACGTGTTGGCTGTGCTGCTTGGTTCCTCGTTTAACTCCTGCTTGCCGAAGCTGGTGGCGGCTGCATGGCCCTTTGCCACAGTCCGTGCAGGAGTCGCCACCAGACCTTCTTCGTACTCTTTGGCTTGTAGAGCCAGATCTTTCTCCTCCACCTCCTTGGCCTTCAGCTTGATCTGCTGCCTTTGGGACTCATTCGTCATTAACTCCTGCGTTACAAGCAGACATAAATTCACTATCAGGGTCTCAGCGTGGATTATCAAGTGAATAGTAAGGATATCTAGGACATTCTCAGTATCGTATGGAATGCAGTTTATTTTCATTATAACTCACAAAATGGAAAACAAGGATGGAGTGGATGAATAATTCCTGATATCTGCTCCCATGTGACGAAATAACTCTTAACGAGCCCCCTGCTCTATCGCTTTTTGGAAGTCTTGAGTTATTGAACACTCGTAACATCAATATTCACATTAAAATGAATTGTTTCTCATGTTCTGAGACTTCCCATGATGATTAGTTGAGTTTAAGCCACCATGGCAACATTGCAAGCATGGCTAATTTATTCTCATCTTCCACCCCCAAAGTAGCGATAAATTCCATTCCTTACTAAGCTACCCATTCTGGAGCATCTACAGACCACTAGTGAAAAGCGAAGCGGCAACCGGGAGCTTCCAGGAACAAACGTTCTGCCGAGTATGAAGCAAAGCACTCGCTAGGAAAATAACAAGAGCCTTCAGTTAATCTGCTGTATACTGTTTCAATAAAGCCTGGTTAAAAATGTAGCACTTGGAACAGATTGGTAGACTGACGAGACAGGAGGCATTTAGAATATCAACAACCTTTTAAACTCATGGAAACAATTAGAAGCTGAACAGTCCACTGGTGAAATAGTTACCCACTCTTACCAGAGCTAGTGTCCAGTGATGTTAGCCTCGCCCTGGCAGTGCGGAGCCAAAAAGGAAAGGGATGAATGGGCATAATGCTGCTGTGTGCTGGCAAAACTAAAGGACTGGAAAAGAGAGGAGGAGAGCTGTGGCCAAAAAGCCCTGCTTTGGGGAGGGAGACAAACATACTGAGCTGCTTTTCCAGCCTGTTAATGACAGGATTTAATCCAATCAATTTATGTCGGTTTGGACCAGGAAGAGAGGGAGCATGACAAGGGGTAGGGTAATGTGCTGGGAGTGAAGTCTTGGCCACATCAACACTGTCCAGCTGTCGATGGCAGCTATTGGGCAGACGCAAGGCAGAAAATTGGAAGAGAATGTTCTGGCATAAGAGGAAGGGGGATGGCATTGGCTACTAGCAGGGACTGAGGACAGAGAAATAGAAAGAGTGCCTGGGCACTGGCCTTCCAAGGGATTTCCTATAGACCCACATGTTGCCAGCCAAACAATTTCAGCATTCTCACATTTAAAGAGCAATAAACCCAGCGAGAGGAACACAAGGGGAAAAACTACACGCCTTCCCCAATCCCATCTTGGAGTCTGCCAGAAATATAACACAAAAAGCCAAGATGCAGGCTTCTATTGGAAAAAAAAACTTAAGTAAACTAGGACATGCTATCAGTGAGCCCCTTACTCAAGGCTGTTTCTGCTCCCAGTCTTGCCATCAATGCGCTTCAGCTGCTGTTTATTTTAGCACCTGTCCCCCAAAGTTCCAGGATTCAGTTTGAAACTGTAACATAAAACAAATCAAAGCGTTTCCTTTCTGTCTTTGCTTATTTCCCTCCCTTGTAACTAGTCCCCCAGAGTCCAACCATCAGCACAGCGGGAAGGCTGGGGGGGGGCGAACATACCTCAATGGAGGGGGGCTCCTTCCGTCTGCCTCGGATCCAAGCTGGAAGAGAGAAGAGAAGAAAAAAAAAAGAGTGAGAACACCCACATGAACATACGCTGCACAAACAAAACCTGGAGTAATTTTTAAAGGCTGCTGCTACAGCATCGCTGAGTTTTAGGGCGCTCCAGTAGCTCAGAGTAACTACTGAGGAACCCAGCTGGTTGGGGGAGTGGAGCCAGGATTCTTTTCTTTTTTTTCCACTTAGTTTTGTTTCATGTCACTTAGTAAACTACAGGGAAACATGCAGAACTATACAAATGATAAACTCAAAACATTAATACAGCTTTGGTCTTAGCAGAGCAGAGCCACTGAGCGCTGTGTCTCAGAAGAGGAGGCAAGGATCTTCTTTGATCTATGAATTTGAAAGTAGATGCTCTGTCAGTCCTCATCAATACCTCTGTCCCTCCTTTTCCTCCCGAGTAGAACTGTGTCTGTCTGTCATCTCTTTTTTTCTGTTTAAGAAGCTCTATTTTGGCTGAGCTGGCTGCACAGCAGAGCAGGTTAAAGGGAGCCAGAAAGAGAGGGAGAGATTTGTAACTCTTCCTCCAGCTAGCGCAGGGATTCTGGGCCTCTTTTATCCCTTTCTTATTTGCATCCTGATGAAAATGCATGAGGGATGGGGTGAAGTAGGATGAGGGGTTTAAGGTGGATAAAGCAAGTCTGAGACACAGGGAACAGTTTGTATCCACTTGTAAGAAATTTTAAACACTATTTCATGGTACTGTTGTATAACACCGGCAGAAAGCATCTTTGATAAACTCGTTTCCAACCCCTATCCAGTCCAGGATGGGGAGGACAAAAAAATAAGACTCAATGGATTAGCCAAGATCCCAAAGATGCAGCCATGATCTGTCACTTTTGCAGTGTTCTCTGCTGGTTAGCATAACCATTTATCTACGTACGTGATAGTTACAATATGTGGCAGGGACGCTGCAGTCCAGACTTACCATCCCACTCTATCGGAATGCTGCCCTCCATATATTCATGCTCTGCAGGATTGGCTGCCACCACCATCCGCTTGGCGCGGACAAGCCTTCCTGGGGAAAAAAGAAAGGAAAAGACGCACAGCAAGTGTGAGATAGAGATGCTCGCCAATGATCCACACCAACTGCAATGGAATACAAACAAACACACAAAGAAGTGGAGACACAATGCCTTCCATCTCCAGCTCGCAGAGACACAAAGATACAGACAGACACGCAAATACGCAGAGGGATGACAGTGCTGTGACAGGCCATGGATGATTACCTCGCGGCCCTCGGGCCTCTTCTCCTCAGATCTCGCTGAGTGGCTCCAAATCTGGGCTAAGCCTTTATGCAAATCAGTGTTCCTTAAACCCAACCAACCACAGCCCCCCTCACTGACATCCCTCTTCCAATCACAGTGCTCTGGCTAACAATGCCCTCCAAAATCAACATCAAGCTGAGCAGGAGACAAAAGAGGTCAGATATCACAGAGAACAGGAGAGGCACGAGCTTTGTGGAATATTAAGTGCTTCTTTTCCCTATCTGTATACAGCACGGTGCTCGCTAGCAGCAAGGCCACCACCAATTATTTTGGTCAAATCTGCTGATTAGACAACTTTGGCTGGCACACAGTGACATGGAGATGTGGTGGTGGAAGGGGGGCAATGGGGGTGACAGAATAAGACAGCAATAGAAATAAAGAGACCCGCTTGTGCTCCGTCTTTGTGTGCTGCAACGGCGTATCATTTAGTGCTCACTAATAACAGGTGCTGTGTTTCCATAGTTTCTCCTCACAGGTAGTTAGATCACTATGCACTTTGCTACCATCCCTCTGAGAAATGATGAGGCAAAGAAGGAAGGAGGCAGAAGCGGGGAGGGAGAGAGTGATGATGCATGGCAAACATGGCTAGAAGGAGAGAAATGGATGGGCAAGGAAAACAACACGCTCCAAAACACAGACAATCTGTCAGGATTCCATCACAGTTTCTCCGCAGCTGACTGGACATGGACAAATGGAGGCAACCACCTCCATGCACACGGAGACTGATGGCCTTAATGTTTACTTCAGCCATAACAGATAGGTTTGGTTCGAGGATGGATAAATTATGGGCCTCTAAAAAGTGAGGGCTGTGTATTTCTTGAACTTGTTCCTCCTTTATGTGAACAGTTTTGACTCTAATTTCAATGTAGATTAAACATTTTTTTTTATTCATGTTCTGTTCTGTAAATACGGCTTATGAAGAAGATTCCTCTGCAAGCTTTATCCAGCGTTTATAGTAATCAGGTCAGCTAATTAGGCTAGCATTGCTTTGGTTCTGCTTTGGTTCCCACTAGATTGTAACCATAGGGCCTCACACTCTGCAGCTTTATTTTTGTAGCATCCAGGTCTACCAAACAGCAGCCTCCCACCTAATCTATAAAACCGTACTAGCAAAAATAAAAATGCACAAAATGGTGCATGCATCTATTAACATATATGCCTTTAAATATCCTCTGAGAAACCGTTTCTTTGAAAACATCTATAATAATGCATGAAACACGACGGACATAAACAACTCTCGAGGGAATACTAACAAATACTGACCAGGTATGTTAATTTAAAGCAAATCATATCCATAGTTGCACTGGGTGTGGGTGGCAACAGACTGGAATGGTACAATTGTACAGTCCCCATATGCGACACGCTTAGCTGCAGCTTATGTCTTGTTAATAAGCATAAAGAGAGAAGCCTACTTTCTCTCTCTCCTAGGTTGCATCTCTCCGTCACACTCCAACATGGCTCTCCTTGTCCTGTTGCATTTGCAGCATGACTAAACCCCTTCCCAGTACATCTTTTATCTGTGGATTAAAAAAAAGTATAGCATGTAGGGATATTCATGAAACACCTGAATCTCCCATCATAGACACACTTGGTGGAGGTCTGTTAACTGACTGTTATCTAGACACCGAATCTGAGAAAAATCTGAATTTGTAAATTCTGTGATCTAACTGGTATCGATACAAGTGGAACAACTGATATAAATATGAACAGATATATTTATTGTATGTAGATCCTTTCTTTGTCTGCTATTTACTTAGAGATTTGACCAGCGTGGCACGATTTATGTGCATGTGCTCAATGAGTAGCAATTAATAGTCACAACAAATTAAAACTGAACAGATCTTCTACACAGACAAAACATTACTTACTTACATAAAATTCCACTTTAGTCATTTGTAATAGCAAAACAAAGTTGTAGTTTGTGTTGACCTCAGTCACAAAATTCATAAATATTGCAAATACAAAATCCGAGAAGGATGCAGTAAAATCTTCACAATGCAAAGATATAACCTGGAAATGTTTAATATTTCCTGGTGGTGAGCTAACTAGTGCATTCCTCCTGACACAGTCATCACTGTATGCAAGCAATCTGTCTGCGTCAGTCCTGCACAGACTTGCACCTTCCCTCTTTCTCCTCCACCTTGAAAAAGAGAAAGAGAGGTATGAAGGGTGTTAGGAGCTTTCGATCTCAGCGGGCCTCTATGTGACAGGTCTGCCTTCTCATCACTCACTAGGGGGAAACCTATTTACCAGTCAAATACACACACACATATACACAAAGACGCAGGTGAACACACACAAACACAACTGGCTAGAGAGCAGGCAGATTAACCTGAGGGACAGGAGCGAGGACGCTGCCTCTTTACCGTGAAGGACAAACGCAGATCTGCGTTGGGAGAGGGGGAGGGGCCAGCGGCAGGAAGAATGAAATCCCACCGCATAAATATTCATGAGCCATCTCACCTGTCTGAGCACAACTCATCTGTGAGCCTGGCTGCGGAAGCTGGGGGAGGGAAGAGACAGGGAAGGAAGGAAGGAAGGAAGGAAGGGAGGAGACAGAGAAGTAGGATGGGTGAGGGGCTGCCGGAGCAGTCGCACTTCAATCCTTCCCATTCGTTAAAATAAGACATGATGCGCTCTGAGGGCTGCTCTTTGAACCCTGAACACACCCCGCTAAACTCCATCACCTGCTTCAACACACACACAGACATGCACACTCACACATTAAACCCCCAACCTTGCACATCAGCTCCCAAGTGAGTACTGCTGCGGGGGGCGACCTGAGAGGTTTTTCACCTCCACAATGTCATTGCGGGCATCTTGTGCTGTGTCTTGCACAGCGTGCTCTTTTCCTACACTTTGTTTTTTCTTGGTTTTTTTTTTAAATCACAGAACACACATCAGGGACCATCTGAGTTAGGCCACTCCTCAAAAGATTTCTGTACCTGGCCCCGACTAGTGGGCTTAATTTCATTCTCCTTATCGTAAAAAGTGTCATTCTAGCTGCTCAAACAGTTTGAAACACAGACAAAAGCGCCAAACATGGCAATGATTGCTGTCAATAGAGCTGCTCTCTCAGTCACACAGGGAATCTGTAGGTTTCAGACAGTAGTGGAACAAAAAGCCGCCTTTAAGCTGTGAGCCGATCAGACTGTATTCAGCCAAGTTTATTCCTCTCCATCTGAGCCGTGTGGTGGAAAAGGTGGGGGACCAACGCATGCATCATAATGGACAGCTTTATGAAGATGGAGTGATCCGATAAGCATCAGTGATACAAGGGCAACCAGGTACCGATATGGACACCCTCTCCCCTGTCTCACTCTGTCCAATCCCTTTTCTCTGGAGGGGGAAAAAAAAATGGAGGGGATGTGTGAGGCTCGTAACCATGGTTACCCATTAGCCACAAGCCTAGTGATGCGGGATGAGGTTTAGAGGGAAAAGGCCAGTCATTTTGCATTAGTTCTAGTGAGAGGAGGAGCTTGGGTGTAAGGAGGTGCCTGCTGTTGCTGTTCAGCTTTATTCAGTCCCCGTTCTGCTTGTCCCTGTTGCTGTTGATCCTGCTGGGGGTTGAGCGATTCATGACAGACAAGAGGAGAATAATTTATTCTGAAGCCGAAAGATGCTGTAAAGAATATGTTGGTTTTCCTTCACAATACTTTTAACTCAATGCAGGAGTGGTTAAGGTTAAAAAAATATACTCTGGCCCCCGTCTGTCTGAACCCACCCATCCTCACGGACAGGCCCCCAGCCGAACTGGGTTAGAATGGCAAATCAGGGAGTCAGATCCGTTTTGCCGCTTGGACACTCTTTTCTTCCTCAGCAACTCCTCCGAAGCTCGTGTCCACCTGTACCACTCCAATCCTACCCTGTTCTTCCTTTTCCCTCTATTGCACCTTTAACACCCCCCTCCCACCACACACACCCACCACCACCACTCTGTCGCTATTAACCTATTCCCACCTTCTTTCTTCCCCTCTATCTGTCTGCCTGTTCCACCCACTCATTTCACCCTCTTTCTGTCAGAAACCTTCCTTTCACTTTTACTCCTTCCATTCTTCCCCCACTCTATAATTTCACCCCATATGTCAACATCTTCTTTGTTCTTTGTCACTCATTTTCTGTACCCCACCTTCCTCTCCACCCTCAGCCTTATCTTTTCTCCTTTCCTTTCCTCCTTGCCGGATTTTTTTCTGCTTGTCTGCTTTATTAAAATATTCTGACTTGAATAAGCGGCAGCCGGCTCCAGGAAATGTCTCCTTGTGTGTCAGTCCATCTGTCAGTCTTTCTAGTCCAGTTTCTGACCAATAAAGAGCCCCCAGGTGTTGAAACATGTTGGAAGTGAATCACATTCACCCCGACAGAATGTTTTGGATAAATGTGTGCACTTTTCTTGGTTTTATCAACAGTGTCAAGCAGTAAATCGAGTTTGCAATAAGTTGAAATGGTAAAATAAATGTAAAGTTAAACAGAGATAGTTACAGATGCATTGCAGATAAGCAGTGTTTAATGGGGCTGCACAATACTTACACAACTGATATTGGATCTAAGCCCACTAGAAATGTTCTGCCATTGAAAATAAATGGGCCCATCTCACATTTTCAGCATCTATTTCTTCAAATGCCTTTTTAATGAACTATTTAAACCATTCCATGATGTACCACAAGACACACATACAAATGCACACTTGGCAACCAGTCTACAGCTACACAAGCTAAGTCCTATAACGATGAAACAACCTTCATTTAAGCCCCATGCATTGCAAAGGCGCCGATCAATTAGCATGATTTACTGTAGCAGCTCTGGACATAGTTGCTCCTGTAAACACCGACACAGTGTCCTACTGTAGGGTAGACCTTCCTTCATCACACTCAAGGGATGACTTGTGGCAGAATAAACAGTCATTTGGACCCTCGTCGCTTTCCACTGTGAGTCTTTCCGCCGAAAATATGAGGCTTGAATCAACGCTCTGATGACACACAGCCATCTGTTGTTGTGTTAAGTGTGTTAGGCCATGAAGTGGAGAGAAAACACACAATTGTGGATTTTTTTTTTTTTTTTTTTGCCTTTTGTAAATACAAAGCGGATACATATGCACACACAAAAAACAGAGTATGTGGTTGTCATGCTACATAAACACACATCAGCAAGCACAAATACATGCATTAATGCAGAAGCACACACCTCCATCTTTGGTCCCTAGAGCCATCCGTCCTGAAATAGCAGAACTGAGGCCTTTTCGTTTTTTTTTTTTTTTTTACTTCATACAACAGAGCTGGTGAATCAAATAAATAATAGACAAAGGAAGAGGGATAGTGATAGGACGACATGTCAATGCTTCTTTTCTCTGCAACAGTGTGCCACACCTCTGAATTTCCTCTATTCTCCACACAGTGGAGAGGACCGATAGATTAAAACTGCACGGTACACACTGCTAAAATGAATAGCACTAAAAATACATCCTTTTCACTGGGACATGAAAGAAAACTGCCTTTCCCCTGTCCAGTATTGAGCACCCATTGATTCCAAGACAAAAGCTACACCTCCTCAAAGAGGTAAGAAAAATAGCAATCATACAGGCAATTATTTTCAAATGTGCCTGCAGCAGCCGATAATGTCAGCGCGCCTCTCTTCCTAAATAAAGGGAGGGAAGGCAGCCGCCAGAGCTGCAGGCCCGCTGCTGAAGACGAATGAGGCTATCCTCAGAAAGCTGGGCTTTCATCTGGGCAGCGTGACATGGCGCCCCATGCAGTGCAAGGCAGAGCTGGGCCTGGGGACAGATACGCACAGGCAGACTGAAGAATATGGATTCTCTATTCAACTCTGTGGAGACAACACCAAGGCAAAGACCTTCGAAGACCAGTGGCCACATTGCCAGTGGCTCTCTTGTATCCTTGCCACAGACAACAATTACAGGGTCTCCACAGCTTATACCATAGTCCTCTCTATGAGACAGAGGCACACAGCAGGTCTTTATAGCTGCTGGATCTTTTGTGCAGACAGAGATCCTCTCTTTCAAGGAGTCTACTTCATACCAAGCCCTTTTCATTTTGATGAGAAGAAACATCTGAGGAAAGGGGTTTAGAAAGCTCTCTGCTGGGTCTATCTCGCTACACTGCTGAACTACTCCACAGTCTTGAATAGAAAATCTTCTCTGGAGTGACTTCAAAGGAGGAAAATCCAGAGGCAGCAATACAAGGGAGGGGCACAGGAGGAAAGGACTATGTGAGGGGAAACAAAAAGGGCAACCTAAGGAGAAGTTGTTGAAATGTGGATGGACAGGTCAACATAAAACACACACACCCACAAAGTCATCTTCCTTTTCCATTTCTGTCTTAGCAACAATCAAAATCCTAACATGCAGCCTATCCCTGGCTCTCAGAATTGCTTACGCTCCAGTTTTCTAAAGTTAACGGACTGAGAGAGGTAGAAAATTGGAGCAGCAAAGCATGGATAAAAGTATAGAAGCTTAGACTGTGCAGTAGAGATGGACAAATGAATGGGAAGTAGGAGATAGATAAATAAAGAGTGAGGGAAAGAGACAGAGAGAGAGAAAGAGAGAGACTCCTCACCTATTTCAACCACAACTTGTGCGCTGCAGTGGAAAGCCCTGCGGTCCATGCCTTAAGGCCCTGAGCCCACGCTTGGCCTATCAGTTTAAGATCAAAAAGAGCTCGCTTTAGCAAGACATATGGACTGAATAATGCATCTGCTTTATTTCCACAAGGCTGAACGGGGTGAGTGGTGAAGGAAAAAAGATGCAAATGTGTACAACATATTTTTCTTTTTGTTTATTATGAATGCATATATGAGCCTCCGTATGCGCCTGTCTGATGCACACGACAGTGTTTGTTGGAGTTTGTTTTTCTACAAGCCAACTAGCCTCTCTAGAGTGTCAGTCATTGTGATGGGACAGTGCATACTTTAGCCTGTAGCGTGCTAGAAGACAGCTTCTATGATGTCTCATTTGAATAGTCTGACAGCCAGGGGTATGGGAGCAGCCTTGTAATGAATTATAAATACGAGGTGGGTGCAAGATTCCCTGCAAACTGCTAAGAAAAGGTGAAGCTCAAAGTTGAATTCAGTCAGAGAGAAAGCAGGCATGCAACCTGGAAGAGGTCAGTCCCTCTTCAGCAAAACTAAACACAAACAGAACAGCATGGCTTTATCTGCTGTAAAAAAGCAAACACCAGTGAATGTTTTCACCATATGACATCTATTCCTCATATGCTAGTGAAAGAAACTTTGTCTTATTTGTGTAATAAGGAACCATGAGAGGGAGACAAACACAAGTATCTATGGGTGGCATAACATTCCTGCGTAGACTACAAAAACACAATACATGGCTGAGAAATTAACTGTGACACATGATAAAAAATATGGCTAAACTTTTTTGCTATTAACAAGCCTACTGTATGTCACTGGAGAGCTACATTGTCCTGTTGGAAGTTGACAAATTATCTCTTTTATCTGTTATCCTCAATTTGTAATCCTAAGTATGAAGCCTATGGGCTTTAGGCTGGGTTATGTGTGTAGATTAAACAAGATAATTTCTGCACACTTTGCCTAATGTCACAAATTTCCTTAAAAAAAGTTAATGTGTATGTACATTTATACAAAATATATTTTTGTTATTCACTAATAACAATACCAGTTTTGAAGCCTGCTCATCTCTGTCCAATAAAATTCCTCATGTTAGAATACCAACAAACTGTTTTTTCTTGTTTTGAAGTGGGTTATAATCATGAGCTGCCTTTTACCAGCTTTCTGTCCAAGATTCACTTTCTTACACGATTAGAAGGATGGGACAACAGGGGAATAAGCCTGGTCATTAAGCTTGCAAGGCAAACAAGCATGTACTTGGCCTTTTAAGTCAGAGACAGTGGGAAGGACGCCACTGGAATCCCACTATGGATCACCATGAAACAGCACAACTGCTTGACTTAAGCAGCATATACAGTAACATTCCCATGTCTCAGTAGAGTTATTTGACCTCCTTATACATCCTCATCAAAGACAAGCAATCATTTGATATGCCGCAGAGTGGGATTTATTTCTCTTTGATCCCTTGAAACAGTGAAGTTGCCTAACAAAATTATTCAAAACTAAAATGCACTCACTTGCATTTGAAAAAGGAATTCTGATTGTAAAATGGGCTGAGTGAGCATGTTGTCCTTGAGACTGCAACGCCATCTAGTGGCCGTATCAGAATATCACAAAGGTGAAAGTTGGAGCCAAATCCACACCAGACACAAGAAGGGAATAATGGCACAGATGAAACAGAGAACCAATGTGTACTGTGAGGGATTTAAAATAACCCAAAGAGTAGATAAAATAATAACAACAATAATGATAATAATAGTAAAGATACACGTCTAGGATAATGGAAAGTAAAACAGCTACAGTCTGAAATTATCATGGATGAGGTATTATCACAATGAGGTGAAACACTTCGTTAAAAACACTTTTTTGAAGAGATCTCTACTTAGCTGCATGTCTTAGAACTTTGAATACAATTAAGATAAGCTAATTTGAGCACAAGTCTTATTTACCTGTCCACGACCTCTGCTCTGGGATAAAGTAATATTTATTCCCCAAATGGTCTGTCCCAATGTGTTGGCGTGCAATTCCAAATGTACGCCGCAGAAAGCCAGCAATCCTGCTCATCTTTAAAGCAAAATGAAAGGAACTTGGAGAGAAATGTTTCTTTGACAGTCGTTTGCCCTCGCACGCTCTTGTTTATGCAATGACTTGTGGGTTGTAAAGAACTAGCAAGCCTTTTTGTGATTGGACCACTGTTCTTGCTTAGCCAATCATAGCTTTGGACATACCATGGTTGTGACTACCAAACATGGCAGCTTGTTGTTTGGAGCTGAATCGAGACTAGCTGAAATTAAAACAAAATTATCAGTATATGTAAATATATAATATCTTATAAAGATTTAAATGGCAGGTTTGGTTAAATAGAAATTCAAGTTCAACATGATTTTTAACATGTATTAGACACTCAGTTAAGGTAACATGTTAGCCTTTAAGCTACTTTAGCTGGTAGAAGCTAGAACTAAATATTTTTTTTCTCCTTTATAGTTGAAATTTAATTTTTCCAAGTTGGAGCCATGTTAGGCTTTTTGACAGCGAGGCAGGCTGGTCTGGATGACCCTCTGCGACTAAGACGCGCCGAGTCAACCAGACGGTGGGTGAAATACAGTTATTTAACTTAAAGATTACTTAATTTGTTTATACAATATGTGTTCATGTACATCCATGGTGCATATCTGCACCAAATTCAGTAACCCTGGTCTAGATCTAACAGTGAAGTCGAAAGAAAAACAAATACAAATCAAACTTAACTTACTGTAATTAACCAAACAAATATATTTACTTTAACCTTAGATAAAATTGTGTGGCAACACTAAGTTAAACAGGTGTCAGTTGTACATAAGTGCTTGTGTGCTACATGAAATGCATTCCTTAAAACAATTCAGAATAAATCAGAATACTCAAGTACTATTAGCAATATCTCCAAGTAAACTTACTGTTGCATAACTCAAATTGAAGTTTAAAAATGATCTTTATTACAATATTGTTACAACTTGTGTAATGATGGTATGGCCATCTGAAACTAATGTATTTAGATGACACATTTTATTTCACTTCTCATTGATGGAGTCTAAAGATTCAAAGTTTGTTCAGTTCAGAATGTATTCAGTAAATTTTTCTTACTTATAACGTTCCAGTAGCTGCATTTTTAAAATGGATGTTATGTGAAAATATGTTCTGAATCTATTTTCTCTTTTTTTATACTGACATTTTCAGGTAAGTGTCAATATAAAATGTAGAAACAGCATCAGCATGCCAGCATTGGGAAGGAAATACAGTATAATGGCCATATGTTAATCATCAAAGCATACAGTTTTTTCCTTCATAAATTTATAAAATAACACACCCACTTACTTAATACCTCTTATTAGATTTGTATCAAACATACTTCTGTTCTTATATACTTTCCACGTAAACATTTATATAACGAAACATAAAGCCACTAGTTGTTTAGTGATGTTTTGATATTTCACATCAGAACACACAAGCTTTCATTTAGTTGTAATCATTTACTCTGTTGATATGCAATATCTTTCATTTTTTGTAAACATATCTTTTCTGACCCTTAAAAATATGTTAGTTTCTTCTCAATCTAAATATGGAATGCTTGTAGCCACTTACACTGACTTATAATATTTATACTCAGCCAGTGTTTGATGAACATTTATTTGCTTGTTGCAATTGAGATCCTAGTTCACTGTTATTTTTCTTTCTATATCTCCGCAGGGTCCTTAATCTGAAGTTAAATCCTGACAGAGATGTAGATCGAATCCATGGAAATGGCGTTAACACTATTGATATTGAAGCAATTGAAGGCAGATAGTAAGTATGTTTAGATGACATTTTTACTATAAGATAAAATACTACATAATTGTTACCCATTGGATTATGATTTAAATGAAGTTTTAATATCTAAAATGCTTTTCAAGACTTGACTTTAGTTTATATAATTTGCATCAAATAGCACAGATTACAGTAATTACAGTAATTTAGCAGACACTTTAGCATTCTCCAAATGTTTTATGTAATAATTGTTCCATTTTTTTACAGTAATAATAACTTAATTCTAAATATGTATGTACTGATGGTTAATTCAAAGTTAACATCTTCCATTTGTTAGTATGTTGTCTGGAGGTGCAGATGGAGTCATTGTCATCTATGATCTGGAGAATTATAGCAAGAAACCCCAGTATACCTGCAAGGCAGTCTGTACAGTAGGAAGGTAAATTTATCTCATTTACCCTTTCTTTCCACTGGAGGGTAGTATTCTATTAGAATTTTGATACACTGTTATTTATGGGACATTTTAAAGGACTTGTTGTTATTTCATGTGAATATAATGTCCAGTGTTTATAATGTTTATAATAAATATAAATCCCTTTTTTCACTCAGGTCAAGTCGGTATGTCCATAAATTCAGTGTAGAGACAGTCCAGTGGTATCCATACGACACAGGGATGTTTGTTTCAAGTTCTTTTGACAAAACCATGAAAGTCTGGGATACAGAGACTTTAAAAGTAAGCATGACACCTACAGCCTTTTTCACCAAGGCTGTGTCCAAATGTGCACCCTATGCCCAACATAGTGCCCTATATAGGGGTCATGCCATTGTGTAGCGGTGTCCGAATGTACTTTGGGAACAAAGTTGTGCACGCAAAATTACCCACAATGCATCTTGAAAAGTAGTGAGCATTGATGGTGACTAGATGGATCACTATCGACCACAATGCACTGCGGGGCGGAGCTTACAGTGGCCAAAATTATACAAATACCAAAAACGTTTAAAAAAAACTATAGAATTTTTATCTCTTTTCTATCGAATCAATATGATACAAAGAAAGAATTAAATGTAATTTAAGACATTTTCACACAAAATTAAATTGGATTTGTTTGTGGTTGCCTTAGTTACAGCTGGCAGTCACATGATGTGCGACAAGGAGAAAGAAAAAGGGTTAGGGCATAGGGTACACATTCGGATACAGCCCAATTTTACTTAGGTACAATTCATTTTTTTTCATTTTTTTCTGTTATCACTCTGTTCCTCTCTCTTTCTTATTTTCTGCTTCATACTTTCTACCTTTGTATGCCACATTGTCCCATATGGCAGGCTCAGAGCTGTGCTAGAGTTACACTGACACCACAATGACAATGGGTCAGCAAAGGGACAGAAAAGAACCCACCAATCTTTCATGTTTAAAAAAAAAATTGCATATGTCTGTGACCCACACAAAGGCACACATTGGTAAAACTTAAATGCACTGGTTGTTTTGCATCGGTGTGCACTTTATCTGTGTCTATGTGTGGGATTTCTATGCAAACAGAGCCTTTTCTCTGTATGTGCATGTGTGTGTGCCTGCGTGCCCCCGCCCATTGGCTAAGTCCATGCTGGTGCTGGCACACACTGACAGATGGAGTACAGAGAGGCTTTTTATGCTTGTTGAAGAATTTGCATTGTAACCACTGCACCCTGAGTGAGCTGCCCTCTGAGCTCAGAGCTGCTGTGGCCTCCCTTTTTGCTCATTTTCTTTCATCCTATCTTTTTTTTTTTTTTTTAAACTCTGTCCTCTTTGTTGAATTTATATCCCAATTTAGCTTGAAGGCTTCTGTTGAACATTTAATCATTAGATTGGATTTTTATTTTGCATATTTATGCAAATAAGCACTTCCCTGAATTAATAAATGTCTACCTAAATGTACCTTCTCTCTCTGTCTCCCTTTCTTTCCCCACTTTGTTGCTCTTTAGCCTGCTGAAGTATTTGAATTTGAAGGCAATGTCTACAGTCACCACCTCTCCCCCATCGCCAGGAAGCACAGTCTCATTGCAGGTGTGTGTTGCATACAGTCAGTCTTTGCTGTTGCAGAACAAACCAGTTGGAGCAGATGCTTCTTTGTTTTCATTGTGCCTTAAAGAGTTCTGAACTTAGGACAGAAATCTCATTAGCTATCTTGTCTGTCAAAAGTGCGTTGCTCCAAGAAAAGTGCTACGTGCTGTTTCAACAAACATGCTGGACTCTGTCATTACCATGTACCGCAATGAGGTGAAAGAAGGAAGTCAGTACCTAGTTACACATGAACAAACCTCACTGAAGAAACATTGTTGGAATCTTAGTGAGCCCCAGTCACAAAGCAAGACCAACAGGTTAATCATGTCGACTTAGTAAAGTTCCATCTCACATACAGAAAGCCACAGAGAGGCAGTTTCTTTCTAATTATGCTTCTTTCTGGAAGGTGCTTATCAAACAGATCAGAAACATAATCACAGTGTTCTTTAACCTTACATAATACTTTTTAGGAAATCATTTCCTTATATGTATCGCAATCCAATAAACACAAGCTTTTGTCAAGTGCTTAAGAAGGAAAAAAAGGTTTGGAATTTATGACCAATTTGGCTTTCCCACTCCTATGTGATCATGCTGGAAGACATGGGTGTGTTAGCACAGGATTATTGCAAGTGAGTTTGGAGCAGGTACACATTTCAGACCTGCAGTGCTTCAGCTGTTGTAGAGTCAAATTGAGGAGTCCTTTTGTATAGTATTGAAATAAATTCGTAAAGGTTGAAGTAAACTTAGTAATTGACATTAAAACTATATGATTAAATTAAATGATTGTGTTCAGAAAACATGCTAGCATTGCAGGTTTTTCTCCAGTCTTTTGAATAAAGAATGAACTCTTTTTCTCGTCTAATCTATCTCTCTGTTTTTATGTTTTCAGTCGGCACCAAAAACCCTAAAATCCAACTTTGTGATCTGAAGTCTGGTTCACGGATACACGTTCTTCAGGGTTAGTGTACTTTAACTTGAGTATTTACATACTTTATATATACATACTTTATGTTTTAAGACACTTTTCAAGTATAATTAGTGCTTTACAAGTATTGTAAATGCCAATTACATGACAATATGCATAAGGCTGTGGTGCATCTAAGTTTTATCTTTGGTTTTAAAATTTTACTTCACTGTGACTTCAAAGGAAATTATAAAGTGCAAAGTAAAATATCAATTTGACATCAAGTCTTGGTGCTGATATTTCAATTCGGGGTGAAAACTGTGTTGAGATTGAAAACATTGGTTTGAAAAGAGAGTTGAGTTTCCTTTAAATTAATATACCAATTGTAGTATATAGGGAAATTATTTTCCTAGAGGATATAAGGATATAAAGAATAATGGAGTGTGTTATATTTCTCCATTTTACATTTCAAGGAAACAACATTTTGAAGCATACATCCAATAAATTGTTGGAGTTATTTAAGAAACTATTCAGTGGAGAGTCATAATAAATAATTATGAAAATATGATAGAATTAGTCCCTGTTTTTAATGCATCGACAGACATCCCAGCTGATTTTTTTCCTCTTTTACTGTGGAGGATTGTGTACATTTATGAGGAAAGAATTAATTTAATCAATTTTTAGATGTATCCCGAATATAAAGTGTGGAAAATATTTAAGTGGCTCAACATATTTAATAAACATTGTATGGATGGTTGCACACGCTTAAGGGATAATATGTTTCACCAACCCAGGTCACAGAGCAGAGGTACTGTCTGTGCGGTGGTCGCCCAGATACGCGCATGTCTTAGCGACTGCCAGGTAAGCTCTGTTCTGCTGTTCATGCTGAACCTTGTCTGCCCTTTGAGCCATATAAAATTGTTATGACAGATTTAATGCTATGACCCTCACCTCATTCTGCCCCTGCTGTTTGTGTCATATCACCTGACTTCCATCTGGTTGCATTTAAGCAAAGGATAATAGTAACACATCACTACTAGATAGGCACTGTGGCACTCTAGTTGCCCTGTCAGTAAAGCATATGGTAGATACATTCCCCACCTGTTTTGTTTTTTTTTGTTGCCATATTAGACCTGCTAATTAACCCTTTGGGATCAGTGTGCCTCTGTGCCTTTGGACCGTAAGTGATTTAGAAAACAAGTGGCATAGAGAGAGAGAGAGAGGCGGACAGAGAGGATGAAGGATATGCTATCACGGACCAGCATCTTAATTCCCAACAGAAAATTAACCTTTAAAAACAAATTCTACTTTACACTCAGTTGAATATTGAATATAACAATCTTGAGCATTAGCTCTGTTTTGCAGCTGAGTAGTCAAACACAATATGAAGTGGTGTTTGAGAAAGGAAAACACACAAATAATTCCATAATTTTTCCCCTTGAAGTGCAGACAGCAAAGTGAAAGTGTGGGACGTGCGTCGTGCTTCAGGTAGCCTGTTCACTCTGGACCAGCATAATGGAGAGAAGTCAAAAGCCTCCTCAGAGGCAGGTACAGTTCCCTCTCACATTTCTTTCTTATTAATCATCTTTATCATCCAGAGCAAACAGTTATTTACTGAAGTCATATAGTATTTATTTAAATAAATAAAAAATATTTCTGTTTTAAACATCATTGTCTGAAACCACTAAATGTCTTTATGAAATAATCAGTCCAGTCTAACTAAACACTTTTAATATGTGAAAACAGCATTCAGATTTTAATGCCCGATATGACACTTTTCATTTAGGTCCTTTATGATATTTCTTATGCCTTATGGCAGCGCTGCATGAACTTACTATTGCATGTGCAGAATATACAGTAAAACTGAGGGGTTTACTAGTTCAGTAATACACACGTGGACAAAATTGTTGGTACCCCTCAGTTAAAGAAGGAAAAACCCACAATTCTCACTGAAATCACTTGA
>JBAMHX010000013.1:11083849-11100311 GCA_037177515.1 Pseudomugil tenellus
CCCATACCCACTCACACACCCATCCCACCCCCAATTGAATGAAGTATTAATGAATATAAACTATCCCATTTAAAGTGATCAAAAATTGTTTCCTTATAGGTTGATGTGATTGGAAGGCTAATGTTCTGTCTTTTAACAATGCGTAAAAGTTATCTTGTTGTATGTGTATAGGAGTTGTACAGTGGAGGCAAGGATTGTAACATCCTGGCCTGGGTTCCGGTACTCCGTACTGCAGATGTGGAAGGTGATTCAGACCATGAAAATAAGGTACTGTCCATAACAACATGTAACAATATTATAATAAAAAAATAATGAGGAAAAACTCATTTGAAGATGTAAATATTTTCAGTACTGTATTTTGTATCAAATACATGTTCCACATATTCTTATTTGCCCTCTTAATCCCCCTTCAGTATAGGTAGGAGACAACATAATCTAAAGATTTATGATTGAGATTATCATTACAGAACATCCCACACTAGTTTAGAAATGTAGTCTGGAATTATACCAAAACAACCACATTTTAAAAAGAATAACATAAAGTAGGCAGATGGGAAAAACATTGCTGAACATAAAGCTGTACAATTTCACTGGGATTCCAACATGATGGTGTTTTTGTCTTCTTTGGATAAATGTTACATAGTAATGTTACATAGCAAATGTTACATAGTAAACATACTGTCGTAAAACGGGACATCAAATCTTTTGATCTTGACTGGAAATGTTGAATGTTCAAACACAATGAAAACACAAGTCCAACCTTCAACCATGGACTACTGGTCCGCCCAGAGTAATCACTGTTTCATTCATAAATCTACTGCATGTGAAAGCTTATCTGAGCCATCCAAATTTTATCCAACTCAGTTGAGTTTTAGATACATTTTATATATTTTTTTATTCATACATGAATAAATTGAGACGTTAGAGCATCTCAATAACGAGGAGTGGTTGTTATAAGACAAAATTTAAAATTAATAAATTATCTTAAAACCTTAGTGTTTTTCTTTTCTCTTAAAAGCATAAATTAGATCAGAGTTGCCATTTTTCAGTTTCTTAACACTATTTGCACATTCAGAAAGCATTTTGTGAAGTATACACTTTATATCAATTAGAGTCACTTATACATTCATGAACTTAATTGAGTTATAAATTAGGAATAAACTGTTCTCTTGTGTGTGGTCACATATGGTTTTCATATGCATTATGTCCATATATAGATCTTCCCTTTGCCTGCGTAAGAATGATGTTTTTCTCAAAGACGTGTTTCGTCCGTATTTATATAACTCAAATGAGTGTTTTGTTTCCTCACAGGGGGCTGCTGGTCTGGGTGCTGTGAACCCTGCGTTCCAAGATACATGGAGCAGTGATGAAGACTAAAGATGATGTTTTGAACTTACTAGCAGCTTCAGTCGCTGTTCAGAAATAGCAGGAACACATTTGATGGATGTATTGTCAAAGGGCCCTTATAATGGCTTTGACAAAAACAGTAGATGCCTTAAAACTTAAGGGATGTGTGTAAATAAGTGTCTGAGTTGATCATTTTGAGCCATGCTAGGTTTTGTAAATTTGATATAGCATTGTTTTTATTATTTTGTATGTATCACTTAAAATGATAAACATCTGCATTTTGTATGAACAGTTTACTTTTAAATAAAATATAAGTGGTTCATGGTGGTATCTTTGTTTTATTTGTAACCATTTTACAGGCTTTTTAAAAAGGCATTTCAGTCTTTCAGCAGTGGTATTTCTGCGGCTTTCTTCTAATCCTTATATGGACGAAACAGTCTGTGATTTCAAATACAAAAACACAGATTGCCCCACAGCATGGAATATTTGCATTTGTTTATGATTTCTCCTGTCTGCCCCACCATGGCCCCCACTGAAACTAGAAACAGAGAGTGTGACACTCCCAGTTTTACACAGTGGCTTTGATCCAAATGCAAATATCTGACACATCACCATGAGCAATACTGCTAACTAGTTTGATCTGTTCTGATTTAATACTCAGTGATATTTAATCCAAGTGTTGCTCAGTTTCATGTGAATCAGTAGTCTTGCTTTGATATGAAGATAGGAGTGGAAAATTGTATCTTCACTTATCAAAAATTTTTCATAATAATAATAATAAACAAGGGATAGATTACTTTAGTAAAGAATGCATTGTTTTAATAAAAATTGCAAATAATTTTTTAAAGAGACATCACTAAAGAACCGACATAAACTCCTTGCGAAACATATGTGCTAAATGTCTGTAATATCAGCCAATCAGAGAAAGAGAGGCGTGGCCGAACGTAAGACTCCGCCCCTCCAGTGGATGATAAGGAGCGCCTGGACCAGCAGAGTAAGTTTAAGTAGAGTGAAACACACCTGGAAGGAAGTAACAGGTGGATCGCAAGTTTGGAGGGATAATTCGACGGATCAAGAGGATATAAAGAAGTTTTGTTTTTTTTTTAGCAGAAGGTAAGTAATAAATTTTATTTATTTTCTTTTTAATTTGAAAGATATTCTATGCAACAGTTGGAGAATTAAAAACCCCGCCGGTCAGTTTAATTTGATTACTAACGATGGTTAACGATGGTCCTTTCATCAGCTTATCTTGTTGACTGTTTTTTGTTTTGTTTTTTCTACTTTTATACGGGATTGCGTAAATTACTTTAATATTTCTCTTAGAGTAACGTCTACAGTAAAGCCTCTCACACCTTAGCAACGTAGTTTATATAATGATCCCTGACCATTACGTTAACTGACGTGCCGAGGCTTGCTATTGTGTTCATTAAAGCTGAGACTCCAGACAGACTATCCCTTTTTTTTTAACAGTTGGTGACTTGGCCATGCTTTCTTCAAGTTGCATTATTGCACTAGTGTAGACACACCTAGAAAACCTGCCCTGAAGAATTTAGTGCAACGTACCCCTTGCAAACTGGGTGTTTCTCTTAAAACTGTCGCAGCCATTTGCTAAAAACAGAAGTGATGCTACTTGTCATTTTTGTTCAACTTCTGTCGTAAATCTGACCCTCTTCAGATACGGAAGTTCTTCTTGCCTCATATAGATTACCCATTGCATGCCGTTTTCTAAACCAGTCAAGCCTGTCACTGAACATTTGGCCCCAGTTAGCCTGTTTTTCTGGATTTGAATTGAAATGAAAAGACTTTCAGTGATGGACAAAAAACTGAGCACAGGGATCAATGGGTTGATGTGAGTATTAAACAGCGCTGAGTTCCTTTACTGTGTACACCAGATATTTCATATCTTCCATATGTCTGTTGTGGAAAGCAGAATGTACTATGTGGTCATCTGCTGGTGGTTATCCAGCACTATCAGATATGCGATCAAATGAACAAACTGATCATTAAGGCTGGTTCTGTGCTGGGGACAATTGTCTATGAAGCTGATTGTACAAGGACGAATACTGAACACAATGGACAATTCTTCACACAGGCACAGTGAGGAAACTTTTTTTTTTTTTTTAAAGAGAGAAAATGCCTGCTGTAACACCAAAGTTACATGAGGTCATTCTTGTTATCTGCCTGTGGATATAGACTTTCAAATGAGTTTTTTTTTTTTTTAGGTTAATTTTTTTTTCCAGGCATAATTTAATTTGGATAAACATGATCACTAAATTTATCAAATATTCTTAGCACGGCATGGCTTTACCATTTACAACCTGTAATAATATGAAACCTGTTGCTCTTCAAAGTCCCTGAACCACTTTCCAGCTTCTTAGATCTTATTTCTTGGCTTGCTGGATACAATCTGGGAGAAAAATAATCATTTTAAAGGCGCTTTTTAAAAATGTATTATCCATATGTAAATAAATACAAAGACTGGGTTTTCGTGACTTAAATATGACTGATTTTTGTCTGCTGGGCTCTTTATCACATAGCCTAACCTTTCCCTTTCCTGCTTCTAGGTGAACCGAAAGGATCTTGTCTGAGATGGAGTTTGACAATATAAAGTCCTCTGCTGCACTCATTTATGATGAGTTCTTCCAGAATGCAGGTGAGTCTTGGCCAGAAAAAGCAACTGCAATACCTTGCTTGGATATTTATCATTTACAACCCTCATCTTTGGAATTTATCTGAATCCCTTTTTTTAATTTATGTTTTAAATGTATTTATTAACACTACTACTCCCTCAAACCTGTTGCAGATTCTCGGACAGAAAACTGGCTGCTTATGTCCTCTCCTGTCCCCCAAACAATCATCATTGCGGCATACATATACTTTGTCACATCGTTGGGGCCTCGATTGATGGAGAACCGCAAAGCCTTTGACCTCAAAGGAGTTCTCGTCTTCTACAACTTTAGTGTTGTGGCTTTGTCCCTCTACATGTGCTATGAGGTGAGCTTAAGTTTGACTTGAGAAATTTTGCTTTTTGTTCTTTCCCACAACGGCTTATTGTCTCAAACTCTGACTCATACCGTATCTTAATGTAATACACTTTTTTTCTCATTTGTTTTTAATTGAACATATTTTAAAGCAGATCAGCTGTTTCCCAGTCATGGTATTCTGTAAATGATGCATCTGAGCTTCTTAACATGACACTTGCCTCTAATTTGTGCAGAAGGCCTATAACAAAGGATTGCTTTATGGAATTTATCCGTGCATTTAAATGTTTTTTCTGAATACGTTTATTTTTATCGCACAATTTGCTCACAAATACCTGCATTTATATTGTAGTTTGTGATGTCGGGATGGGGAACAGGATACTCATTTCGTTGCGACTTAGTTGACTACTCTGAATCACCACAGGCTATGAGGGTAGGTTGCTTTTTTTTCAAAATGTATTTAAAAAAAACAATTGTCTGTCTCTTACATGCTCAGTCATGAAGAGAGAGATTCCCATATTTTATAGAACTGATGCTAATAATGTCTTGTCTCTCCATTTACAGATGGCGGCAACATGTTGGCTTTACTACTTCTCAAAGTTTATTGAAATGTTAGACACAGTAAGTGGAACTGTGTGTTTATGATGCAAGGCACCCAATTTCTACTCTTAATTGCAGTTCTCAGTGTCAGTTTTTTATTTCCGGTTTTCTAAGTCAAGCTTTTTGTTCTAGATCTTTTTTGTGCTGAGGAAGAAGAACAGCCAGGTGACATTTCTTCATGTCTACCATCATTCCATCATGCCCTTCACCTGGTGGTTTGGTGTTCGCTTTGCTCCAGGTAAAAGTCCTCTCCCTATGGTGTCAAAATAATGGTCGGTGTGTGTGAGATGCATTTGTTTTTATTTATTGTGTTTCGAATTACCTGTGACACTTTCTGAATCATTTCCCATTTCAGGTGGACTGGGAACTTTCCATGCTCTGCTCAACTGTGTTGTCCATGTTATCATGTACACATACTATGGGCTTACTGCCATGGGCCCCAAGTACCAGAAGTACCTGTGGTGGAAGAAACACCTCACCACAATTCAGCTGGTATGTGGTCTGACTTATAAATATTCTCAAGCAATTTCTTTTGCATGTTGGCAGTTTGGAAGTTAATGCTTTCCCCCCCGCTCTCTGCTTAGATCCAGTTTGTTATGGTGACCAGCCACATCTCTCAGTACTTTTTCATAAAGGACTGCCCCTACCAGTTCCCCGTCTTTGTCTACATCATTGGCCTGTATGGCCTGATCTTCCTGTTTCTTTTCCTTAACTTCTACTACCACGCCTACACCAAAGGCAAGAGGCTTCCGAAAGTGCTGCAGGCTCAGACATGGTCGCACCACACCAATGGAGTCATGAATGGAAATGCAAACCATGAAAAAGATCAGTGATTCAAGGCTCTTGGTACATTAAGGGTTTCAGTGTTGATCTCAAACAAACCACTGCGGTGGTTTTGAGACTCAACCTAAACTTGTTTTGGACTATTCCTGGTTGCTTTTTTTTTTTTTTTTCTCTACTGGCAACTATGAAAGACAATCGTTTAAATTATGACCAAAGTTGATGTTTATGTAGTTTACTGACCCAAGCTGAAAAATTTTATTGTCTTTTTTTTCCCCACAAAAGTTAAAGATTAATTTCTACTGAAATTTTCCAAATATTCATATTTTTTCTCTCACTCCTACTGCTGTGTGGTTAAACATTAAGCCTCAGAAAAAGGCTCTTCCTATGGTATGACTGTACCTGGCTTCTTCAAAATTTCTAATCTGAAGATTGTACTTACCTCTGATATGGTCTTTCTGCTCAGAAGAGTTTGAAGAAATCCAGTCAACATTTTTTTTAAAATGGTGCACTGAAAAGTTAAGGTTGGTTTATTTCACTATGCCCGGCATATTTTTTTTTTTTTAAAAAAATGTTGAGGCGACACTTTTCCTGTCATTCAGGTCGTCTTTCAATGGTTACATGCATGCAAAATTGGGGGGTGGGGGTTCACTTTTGATAAAACACACATCTACATGGTCATAGCTGCTGCTGATGGTACAGATGTGCAGTGAAAGGAGCAGATGTCACACACTCAACTACCCTCCTTGTCTTTTTAATTCTCTTATGAAGCTATGTTGTGACCAATATTCCAGAAGAAACCCAACAAATCTTTGTGGTTCTTGCGGGATCTACAGCAGTTAAGCCATTGTCATTCACCTGGCTGAAGCATATTGCATGATAAACTGTTAAGCTGTTCAGGTGGAAAACAGGAAGAGCTTGTCATTTGAGCAGTGTGCTAATGAGGTCTTCAAATAGCTGGAGTCTTTGCCTTTTTGGCTCCACAGTAGTTTTTTTTTTTTTTTTTATATATCCGATTTGATCTTAAACTCAAGTGATTGTAACGGTTTGGTCTTGTGCTAACCGTTGATACAGGATTGAGAAATCTTTGGCATTAATTTCACCTTTTTTTTTATCAGGTGCACAGGCATAACTAAAAAAGTTTACAATTTATAATGCTTACAAATGTGTGAATATTTCACTTTTTCTTGTATCATTGGATAATACTGTAAAGGTGATGTTTATATTGTATTTTATATGTATTTATATAAAAATAAATGATCATTGTACTTTGAAAATTTACTTTGCTTTTGGATGTTTTCCCCAAATGACTATATTTAGCTAAACAAATCTTGGTAAACTTACTGAAAATCTAAAAGGTGGTGCTGAAAGTGGAGCTTTTCAGTGACGTTTAATGAAAGTTATAGACTAAAATTGGTAATTTTCTCATGATGCTTGTAAAGCTGCATAAGTTCAGCTTTTTTCCTTACTGAGAAGATAATTGTAATTAAATCTTAACATGAGTGTCTCCAGAGGTGGATTAACTGAAAACTATTTGGCCTTTTTTGCAAGTTTTTGTGAAGATCTCTGGACTAGACTACAATGAGTTCTTTTAAACGGGCGGACGATTATCTCAAACAGGATAGTAATATTTTGGTAATTGGATGAGTACACTAAACTAATTCTCCCACCTGTAACTATAATAAAACTTTTATCCTTCCTTACTCAGTCTCAGTATGACTGGCTAAAGTTGCTGCCCTATGCGTAACCACTGCCAAAGCAAGGACATTATGAAATCCTTGCGTTAACTCCTGGTGAAGTGCCGCTGCTTAGTCAAAGGCTACCTATAGTTTCATTTTAAATGACACTACAGTATTAATTTGTAGGCTACTTTCTAAAATGTCTTTTCTGGGTTCCAAAATGTATTGCTCCGATGGAAACTTTAGGTAACCTTGTTGATGTGTCACCATGGCAACACTGACGGTGTTGAAGTTTACTGCGGTGTTGCCTGTTAGTTTTGCACTTTTAGCCGTTGCGGTAGAGTATAGTAAAATGAAGTTTTAGGTTAAATTTAGGTTCTACGATGTCTGATATATTGTGCAGGTGGCTTAACGAGGAGGTGCGGCTGTCAAAAGCGGTTGGTAAGCGTGAACGAGGTTATGGTTTGTCAAGCTAACACTATCTGTACAGCAGGCGATAACTATGCTAGCAAGAAATGCTGGCATTTGTTCGGCAATAAATTAATAGTCTGCTTTATGTACTCGTTTTCTCAGATCCTGGAACCCTTGCCAAAGATTTCTCTAATGGATACTTAATTGGGGAAATTCTTCATACCTATCAGATGCAAGATGATTTTAATATGTTTTTGAAGAGAGAGTAAGTTGCTAAATTGCTTTTTCCCCATTTGTTTTTGTTGCTTGAAGACCTCTGCCTAATCCTCAAAATACGGATATTCATAATACTGTAAGCTATTTTATTATGATTGTTATTATTAATTAGCAACTCCATCGCCAAACTGAATAACTTTACACGCCTGGACCCAACTCTCAAGCTACTGAGGATCCCATTCGACATAAACACAGCCCAAGACCTAATGCAAGAGAAGCAAGACGTTGCCAAATGTTTCCTCTATCAACTTCATGCTGCCCTAGAACAGAAGAAAAAATCAAATCTCACCAAGACAATGATGGAAATCATGCAACCTGCAGCCAGAGCAAACCTGCTCAAGAAGGAACATGAGATATTCAGTTATGTAAGGGGATTGTGTTGATTTGCTTCCAGTATTAGTAGTGTATGCATGTGGTTAGAAGGTGATATGGACTGCTGTATTTGTTACATTTTTTCAACACCTTTTCATGTATTTAGCGGCTTCCTCAGGTGGTGAAACGAGATACAGATGTGAAGTTTCAGAAAATTTCTCAGCATTATGTGGATACATACCAGCAATTAAATGACAGATCTCTGGTGACCCAGTCCATCCAAGAGAAGAGTCAACTCAAAATCCTGGATAAGAAAAGGATAGAAAATGTTGAGAAGGTACACAAGACTAGAAATAATAAGTGTCCATCTTTCCAAACACATTCACTTAATACTAATGCATCAAAGCATTAAACTTCAATTTATTTTATTATCTTCATCCAACACAATATCACAGCTCTGTACAGTGCATTGTTATTTAACATTAATGCTTTAGGATAAGAGTATATTTAGTGAAAAAAGCTTATTGATCCTAGGTATACCTCAAGTCATGTTCAGCTATGTTGCAGGTTTGCCTTGAGCAGGAAAAGGACATGACTTGTAACCTGACCACTAAAGACCAGGGGCAAAAACCCTCTTTCTATGTAGCACCTCTTGATGTGAAAAGAAAACAGAAGCAGCACAACGAACAAAAAGCACAGGTATGCATTATTAAAACTGACATAACAAAATAATTCACAAAACTACATAGATTATTTAATATATTTATTGCGTGTGTATAATGTTTTCACAATTATTGTTTTTTTCTTTCCATTTTGTTTATGCAGAAAGTCCAGACTGAAATTGACCACTTTGAGAAAAACATGGAAAAACGGTTTACTTCTAATTCTGCTCCCTCCTCAAAGTAAGGGAAAAGACATATTTAAGAAACTGATACTGCATTTATGCGGTCTTTTATTTACATGTTTTTTTTTGTGGAGTTTTACAGTAAATATTGAGATAGTCTCCATTTTTTAACAACCCCATTCATCTATATTTTCAGTTGTGTTCAGGCTGCTGATTTTCCACTCAGTGTCAGCAAAGTAGCTGGAAGCGAAACTAAGCAAATGTTACAATCCAATAGCAAGTATATACAGGAAATCCGACAGAGGCTAAAAGACAATGCTGTTGCTTGCGAACACAGAGAGAAAAGACTTGATAGATTCCTGGTGGAGCAGTTTAAAGCTCATGAGGCTCAACAGGTGAAACTTTCATTTTTCCAAAATATCAATTTACCTTTTTTTCAACAGCAGTACATTTGCAGTCAAGAAAGGTATTAATTAGGTATTATCTAATATGTGTCTTACTCATGACAGTTGTTCGTTAATTTTTTATTAGAACTTTAAGAGGAAGTATTTTACAGGAATTTAATCATATTGTGTGTTGTTGTTATTTTGTGCTAGTCATTATGACTTCAAGATTTTTTTCAAGAGCTTCTGAGTAGCCCAACATTCTTATTCATTTTTTGTTGTTGTTGTTCCTGCATCTCTCTGTTTCAGGAAATGCAGGGTGAGGAGCAACTGGTAAAGCGATTTACACGTCAGACAAAGCAGGAACAGCATTTGGTTACCCAGCTCATGATAATACGTAGGCAGAAAGAGGTGATCCTACAGAACTGCTTGTTCAGAGAGCTTCAATACAAGCAGCAAAGAGAAAAGGATCTCCAGGAAGCTCTGTATAGAGAGGAGGTGAGATAGGATAAATAATAATAAAAAAAGAACACGTCTTTGTTTTAGGCTGTTTTATGCACAGGGTAAAAAGTATCTCAATGATAAAATAGGCAGGGCTCAGTTTAGTTGTTAGAATAGTTTCAATATGGTATATTATGAAGAGAAAAGGGACTTTATTGCCAAATATGGATAAAAGACTTGTATAAATAGAGTTTCATGCTCATATTTAGAGTATAAATATGAGCATGAAAGAAGCCTCAGTTATTTTAGCAGCTAACCAGTCATTTCTGAACTCACCTCGCTCTAATTTCATAATCTTTAGGAAACAAAGGTTATTATTTTGTGATAAACAGTTACAGTGTATAGTTAGCTCAAGAAAAATGCCAATTTTTTAAGATAATGAGGAAAATGAACTTGTAGTTTTTTCAAGATAAATGGAATAATTAACTCATAAACCACATAAAAAAAGACACAGGAATGACTGCATTTAGCTCCCAGAAATTTATTAGCAAAGAAAGTGGTTGCATTTAGCACAATTTTTCTGACATTTGTGACAGCCACTGCAGGAAATGGTCTGCAGGTCTAACTATGATAGTGGCTGCACCTGGGCCTCAATTGAGGCTCTGAGTACAAAAGCTCTTACTCCATATGGAGCTGGATCTCCCAGGACAGGGCTGGGAGGTCATCGGAGCAGGCGCTGAGCTGGGGTTTACAGCTACCTGGACCTGAGTTGATTAAAATAAAGTTTTTTTTTTTTTTGGTAAACTTACCACATGTGTCCACCTCCTGTTTGTAACGGTCTCAGAATGGGACATAACATATTTGAATATATGTGTAACATTGAAGCCATTTTAATTTTCTTTTGTAAAGCTAAAAAGTATTAAATCAAATTAATCAAGGTGTTTATGGCTTCAGGTGACTACAGTTTTATAAGTGACTGTCATCATTTGCAAAGTGGGCAAGGGTGGTAACACCACATTGTCACACCTTATGTTTTCTTGTTCTTTTTTTTGTAAAAAAAAACAAAAAAAACCTACATTGCCAGAATAGTTTGCGTTTCTCAAGTTCATTGCATGAGCATTTCTTTTTTGTTATACTGTCGCCATTAACTCCATCTTTCTTACTGGTTTAGGTTTTGACTCATCATACTAAATGGACCTTTGAACAAGAGGTCAAAAGGGAACTTGAATTCTGTGACAGGTTTGCTGCAGAACTATCTCAAAGACGACACAAGGAGCACTTTCTGAGCTGCAAGAATATTTTGGGGCAGATTGTGGACCTGGCAACCAAAGTTGGAGAATATCACCTAGTCACTGAGAAGTACGTAACACAATAGCTTCTAAACATGCCATTAAAACTAAAATGTTCTTGTTGGGTTTTAATTAATAGGTGGAAATAATTAAACATGTTATAAAATGCTTTAGACTGTCATTTTTGTAAATACTTTTTTATTGAATGGTTGAAATTGAGAGGTGCTTCCTTCATTTATGGCTCAGCATACTTTGAATTGTATTTTTATTCATGGTAGATTTTCATTATATTTAAAAAAAAAAATCCCAAATTGATCTGTACACTTAGCTGTGCATATTGTGCCATATTGTTCCTGATGCCTCTCATAAATAAAACATACATAACCTTAACTCATGTAACCATAATCATTGTTAATTTTTTGTGTTTTTTGGTTTATTTATTTTAAGCTTAACATTGCAAGTTGCCCTTTGTATCATTTATACAAGGTTAGACGAAGCATTTCTGTTAGGTTACATAATTTTCATTAATGAAGTGGATGTCCTAAATAGTAAAACATGTTAATTGGCATGTTGTTGATCAAGTTGGCTAAATAGCTTAAACCATTTTCAGTCTCATAACAAATTTAGTTGAAAATTACAAGCCTACATTGCGTCCTGTAATTATTTATGCTGCCACAACAGAGACCAGATTCCAGAGAAGCAAATGACTCAATGGAAGGAACTGCTGCTCAGAGATCTGCCTCTCTATGAGTCAAAAAAAGGTCATGAGCCTGTGACTGAAGTCTCATCATCACTGTACCAAACCAATCTGGAGAGGCAGGAGATATTTAACAAGCTGGAATTTGATGAATATGCAGTAAGTTTGAAGCAGAAACTGTGATTTCAAATCAAGTTTCAATATGTTGTTTATAAAGCTCACATTTAATTAATTCTTATTGATTCTGTTATATCAAACAGAAAACATGCAAATAGATAATTTAGCAGCATGTTTTGACACTTAAAATAATTAGTCTTTAAAAGGAACCCAGAACTGTTTGAATGCAAACTGTTATCTGTTTCAAGAGCATGGTAGGTGAATGGGCATGCTTCAAGGAAGATGGAGAGACAAAATTACTCTCAACTCCCAACAACATTCTTGGACATGTTATCCAACGACTGAGGAAAATCGTTCATCCGCCCAACAAAGAAACATCTTCCCTTTCATTTCCTCATTGGACCATCAAGGCCTGCGTCCTTGGCAAGCTTTGCTCAGGCAAGACAACTTGTCTGTCCAAGATTACTGAAGGTAACAAATCTAGTCACATACATAAATATGATACAGAACCATCAGATAGCATCTTTACTGATATTGTATAATAAAAAGCTAAGCGTGGGTTTTGTTGTCTCTTTCAGTACTCGGTATTTATGTTTTATCCACTGAAACATTAATTAAAGATGCACTTCAGGCTTATAAGAATGCAGATGACACAACTCAGGTACTGGGCTCTGACTTCAGAATATGCTTTTGTCATTTACATTTATACATTTGCTTTAAACTTTCATGACTTGTCATTTTTTTCATTGTAAAATACACTACCATTTAAATCCTTTGGCTAAAAAAATGTTACGTTAATTATTTTATTTTGGGCAAAATCTACAGGTAAGAGAACAGCTAGGAGAAAAAGATAATGAGCAACTTATCACATCACCCACATCAGGTAAACACAGTGGGTTACTGAATTATGGTACTGCTTTTTACTGTTCTATAGCTTAATTAAAATCTAGATTTAGTGAAAAGTAAATTGCTCAGATACTTGTTTAATTTGATTTGTGCAGCTATTTTCTTTCACCCAGAGCCTAACATCCAAGTGAAAACGAAAGACTTAACAAGGGTAAGTCTTTGTTAATGTTGAAGTAATGCCGTCTTTCCTGTCTGGATAGATTAAACATGGTATCTTTCATTTTCTCAATTGTGACTGTATCCAGTTATATATCTGCATAATACACTTTTGGAAAACAAGAGGTTTTCATATCAGGCCCTATTCCTACAGCGGGTAAAGGAATAAAAGTTTTCAGCAGACTTTTGGGCTTGAAGACATGGCTATCGGATGCATGTATTGCCATGGGATAAAGTTCATAGATAACTTCAATCTCTTTGGAGGAACGTAATGAACATTTTAGGCCTGATGGGGTGCATCCAAATCTAACTGGATCCAGATTACTTGGTGCGCACCTATGTCATGCTGTTGGAATGACAAAGCCAAACATGAGAGGACAGATAAGAACGAAGGAAGCATCAGAGAGCCCAACAACCCCTAACTCTCCTCACTTCTTCACATCCCCCAAGTTCTCCAGAAGATGTCTTTATCTCAGTCTGGACCCAAGTGACAACTATCTGTTAAGAAACACAGAGCTTCCCCTCATCCTCCTCATCATCCGACTCCTCCTCCTCTTAGATCATCTGTCCTGGCAGATTAGGACACAGAAGGAGGGGCAGGGTGTACACAAACCAGCTCAGAGTTCAAAACAAAGATAAGATGCAATGATGTGTTCAGGTTTCTTGCTGTAGTAGACCTACTACTGACAGCTGTTCCCAGAACACGCTGGGATCCAGTAGGATTCCAGTATTAGTTAGAAAAACAAGGAATGGAAAGTGGTCAACTTGTAGGACGAGTCTATCTAATCTGTTAACCATACCACGCACAACTCAGCATACAGAGACCCGTATAACCTCCATAAAGTTAGCTTAGCTTACTTAATATTAGATCTCTGTCCAACAAGTCACTTTTAGTTAAGGACTTCATCATTTCTCACAGATTAGATTTTCTTTTTCTAACAGAAACATGGATAACAGAATTACAAGTGCTACTGTCCTTAATGAAATATCCCCTCCTCAGTTTAGTTTCATGATTAAATGTCGAACTGGCAGGAAAGGAGGAGGAGAAGCTGCCTTATATCAAGATTCATTCCAGTGCAAAGAGATTTTATTTGGTGAATTTACTTCTTTTGAATATCTTAGTTTTGTTTATCCCTAAAATCCTGTTTTTAATCATCTACAGAGCTCCAGAACATTGTGCAAGTTTTAGTGATGAATTTTCTGAATTGTTGTTAGTTATCTTCACTGACTTTAGCCATTATATTTTAACTAGTGATTTTAACATTCAGGCAGACAATTTAGCAGATGGTTATGCCAAATAATTTTCTTCTGTATTGGACATGTTTGGTTTATGTCAACATGTAAAAGAACCGACGCATGTTCGAGGTCACATTTTGGACCTGGTTATTTCAAAAAGTGTTGATATTTCCTGTGTTTCAGTTTCCGACTTGGCCTTGTCCGACCATTTCTGTATCTTGTTTGAGTTACTTATCACTCAGAATGTTCAAACAATGTGCTTCTCAGTAAGGAAGAGGTACATTAATGAGATAACAAGTGCAGAGTTTATAAAGGCCATAGCTGTTTTACAAACAACTGCAGACTCAGTTGATGGACGATGATGGATAATTTCAATGTGAAAATCTTGAATGCAATGGATGCCGTTGCACTGATAAGAATCAAGAGCACCATAAGTAAACAGAAGACAACTTGGCAAAATACCAATATGATCACAGATCTAGAGAAGGAATCTAGAAAAAGCTGAACGTCATTGGAGGAAAATGAAACTTAAAATTCATTATGATTTGTACAAACAAAGCTTGCAAAAGCATAACAATGAGCTGTGTAAGGCCAGAGAACGCTATCTATTTCAGCTGATTAACAAGAATGTCAACAACTTTCGCAGTCTGCTTGCTATAATTGAAAAAAATCCCAAATCCTCCTAAACAGTTCAGCCCAGAACTCCTTTCCACAGAGAAATGTAATGAATTAGCCAACTTCTTTAGTAGAAAAATTCAAACAATTAGACAAAATATTAATGTCACAGAGTCAAACAAAAAAATTAGTTTAACACCAAGAACTAACTCATATGTTATGTCTCAATGTAATATGATAGATTTAAAAATCCTCCAAGAAATTATTTGGCATTTAAAATCAACAACATGCACTCTGGACATGATACCATCTGACTTCTTAAAAGTAGTTTTTACCTCTGTAGAAAGTGATCTCCTGTCTTTTGTCAACAGTTCACTGGCAACAGGTGTTTTACCGAAAGTCACTGAAGATAGCTGCCATTAAGCCTCTCTTGAAGAAAAGGACTCTAGAGGCGTCCATAATGAACAACTATAGGCCTGTCTCTAACCTCTCTTTTATATCCAAGATTATTGAGAAAGTTGTATTTAACCAGCTTAATGACTTCTTACATGAAAGTGGGAATTTGGAAAATTTCCAGTCGGGTTTCCGACCTCATCACTGCACTGAAACAGCTCTGCTCAAAGTCCTAAACGACATTAGGCTTAATACTGATTCTGGTCAAGTATCAGTTCTGGTTCTGTTGGATCTCAGTGCTGCGTTTCATACTGTAGATCACAGAATCCTGTTGCAAAGGCTGGAAAACTGGGTTGGACTTTCTGGAGAGGTCCTTAACTGGTTCAGGTCCTATTTAGAAGGGCGGAGTTATTTTGTTACGATCGGCAGCCATGAATCAGCAAGTAGCCATGACTTGTGAAGTACCTCAGTGGTCAGTGCTTGGACCTCTTATGTTCAACTTGTATCTGCTTCCTTTGCGTCAACTATTACAGATCTTTAACATCAATTATCACAGTTATGCAGACGATACACAACTTTATGTGTCTTTGTCACCAGATGACCGAAGACCAATAGATCTACTGTATCACTGTTTGGAGTAAATAAACACCTGGATAAGGGAAAATGTTCTCCAATTAAATGAAGATAAAACTGAAATAATTCTGTTTGGTAGCAAAAAGAAGAGGACCAGCCTCAGTAAACACCTGGAGACTCGGGCTCTATAAACTACCAATGAAGTCTGTAACCTTGGAGTGCTGATAGACTCAGATCGGACTTTCAGCAGCCACATCAAAGCTTTGACTAAAAAGGCTTTTCACTAACAGAATTAACAGACCATCAACAGAATTAAAGGTTTAATCTCCCAGAAAGACCAGGAGAAACCTATCCATCATTCATCTCCAGTAGACTGGATTACTGTAATGGTCTTTTAACAGGACTTCCCAAAAAGAGCATAAAACA
>JBAMHX010000013.1:11100411-11133492 GCA_037177515.1 Pseudomugil tenellus
TTTTTATTTTCTTTTTTTATTTCTGTTTCAACATCTGTAATGCTTTTAATGTTTTTATGTAAAGCACTTTGAACTGTCGTGTACATGAAAGGTGCTATACAAATAAACTTGCCTTGCCTTACAGATGGCAGCCGCAGACGAAGACATGAGAAAAGGGAACACATTCCCAAAAAAGCTATTAGTGGACATTTTGGTAGAGGCAATTAGGTGAGAGTATAAATTATACTGCTTTAAAATGCCATTTATACAAGTCATTCATGTTTTCTCAAGTTTTGCCATGTTATTAAAATACAATTTATAGTATATATAGTAAAAAAAAAAACCTCAGGAACTTCAAAAACTTCAGTATTTACTGTGTTTTTACTAGTAACATTCCAGCTCAGTCAGGTTGGATCCTTGATGGCTTTCCAAATGACATCAACTTGGCCCATCGTTTAGAGGAAGCGCTGGGTGGGTCTGTAGACGAAGAGGATGATGTGGAAAGCAACAAGACAAGCCTTGCTGTTGGTCCTCATTTACCCAAAACTCCACCACCTCCTGCACCTGTGCTGGATTTAGCTCTGCTGCTGAATATCCCAGACGAGTGTGCGGTCAGACGTGCATACAGACATTTCGGTTTGTTGCTCTGATAAGAGATTAATGCTGCATTTATGGACACTCAAGCATTATCTTGTTTAGTTATCTAAAATTTTGTTTTTTGACTTTGTGGTTTTCTTACTCCTAAATTTGGTGTAGAGACAGAAGCTACTGCTACAGACAAGACCGTATATCGTGGACAAATTCCACACAGGTAATAAAAAAGAATCAGGTGGGAAACGGAAAGAAATGTATTGAAACTGCTGCATAAGTGAATGGTGTCTAACATGATTTCCTTCTTAAGGATCGCCACTTTCCATGATACCTGGCCAGCACTAGAGCAATGGTTTGGTGAAAAACAGAACATTTTGAAAAGCATTGATGCAGATGTAGATGAGGCAGAGCTTTACAGCAAGGTGGAGTCTATCTTCAAACAAGTTATTCAGGAAAAACAGACAGGTAAGGTAATGTTACTGGAACCATGTTCTTATTCTCCAGTTGTGCCTTCTATCATGCATAATGACAAGGGTGATTTGGACAAACCTTTTAACTTAAAGCAAATTTTGATTATTTTTGCTGTAGTTATGTGATGGATGCAGGTCAATATTTCTTTAGCATTTCAATAACAGAATAACCACATTTTTTGTTAGTGCAGGATAAAAAACACAGTCTTACTGAATGTAGATGTGATGCAATGGCCAAACACTGCTTCTTTCTAGCCAAGAACAGGAAATGATCGTTGTCCATAGTTATGTCTAAGCATGATGGTGTTTAGTGCAAGAATTTATACTAAGCTTAATCTAAGCTTGCACTAGACATCTGTACTTTTTTTTAACTTGTACAGGTCTACATAAATTTCACATGACAGTGAGGTTTTACTTTCCAAATGCAACTCATTCTTCTGAAAACCAACTTGACAAATTGTCTTTAAATTGCATATGAAGGTTGTTATATAATTGACAAATGAATTCTGGTTAATCAGTAGGACGTTCTGAGAATGTATCCCGTGCCTCAGTATCCAACGAGGATTCACAAGGAGTCCTTGAGAATCAACCGGAGTCTACCTCATCAGAGGGTCATCAAGATTCATCAAGTCAGGTCTATGTGGATGAATCAATTCCTCTGGTAGGATAAAGCTTTTTACTTTGCTTGCATTATATTTTCTGGTTGAAGGATGTATTTTTTCCATAAAAGATATGGTTGTGTCCATTATATAAAATTAAAGAGCCAGTGAAAATATGCTCTTTAAAAATGTCTTTGCTAAATGTGTTACATACCACTGTTGTTAATATTCTTTGTTATCCTGGTTTATTATACATGTCTTCCCAACTATGTGGACTTTCTAGGAGATAGCCGAAAGCCTCTGTTCACACTGGGACACTGTGTGTGAGTCTTATGTAAATTATGTCAAGAAAATCTTGCAGCATCTGCGCTCTCAAAGCAAAGCTATTGATTATACGCTTCATTACATCAGGTAAAAATCCAAACTTTGAAGATGGAAGAACCACAATTTGTTTTTTTTTCACAGCAACATACAAAAGGATGTTAGAATTAGGAATATGTGTCATTCATGCCACTGTTTTTGCCCAACATGAAAAATAAGAAACACAAATATGTTCTTTTGTTGCACGTGCATTTAGCACATTTATACCACTTGCAGCTTGATGATCTTCTTTGTTTTTGTTATAATAGATTTGGTTATATAGTTGCTGTTTAAGTATAAATATTTTAACTACTATTTATTTTCACCCTGAGAATACAGTATTGGCTCCAGATTGTCTTTTCTAACTTTGGGCTGCAATAGGGAGCATACATTAGTTGTTGAAGAGAAAATATATGTGAATAAAATATATTTATATATTAAAATATATTTATATTTAATGTTACTAAAGTGTACTAACTGGCTCTGACGTTCTGTAGAGAACGATCCAAACAGTTCTTGGGACGCTCAGATTTGAAGCAGGAGTTGGTGTCTCAATGGCAGAAGTCCTTTAATAGTGTACCTGATGATCTGAGAGGAGATGAGGACACCAAAGCAGAACTACATTTAAGACTTCATGTGAATACATTTTATAATATTTCTTCATGCAAAACTAATAATCTCAAACTGTTAATAGGAAATCAATGTTTTAAAAAAAATCAAACAAAGGTTTAGCTCTTCTGATATATACACAGGAATTGTGTGAACGTTTGTGGGACATTATTGAAAAACGAAAAGAGGAAGATGAGCATGAAAGGGTCACTCTATTGTGTGATGGATGGTTGGAAAACCACACTGCCACCCTCATCAACCACCACACAATGCTGATGCAGGTAAATGAACTTGTTATCATTGTCCCTAATGGCTATTTTATTTTCTGATTTGAAAACAGGTGGTAGGTATTGTGTTTACTGCAAAAAAGTATCTTCTGATCACCCTCACTGTGACTTGTTTTTTGTAATGAGATCATAATATTGGTTTAATGTGTTGTTTAGGTAGAGCTGAACCGTTTTCAGGAAACATTTCATACCTTGAGGGTCTACTATTGGAGTATGGACAGAGAGGTGCCCCTGAAAAAACTCTCAAAATTTGTCAATTTGCCCCTAATGGAACTACCTGGAATAAAAGATCTGGCTAGGAAGAGGCAAGCAACATTTTAAAAGTGATCAATATAACCCATTAATACAGGATAATAAGTTATTTATACAAAACAGAGTGTAACTAGATATTAATGCTGCCAGGTGTATTTTATTCTCTAGGAGGGATTCTGCGGACAGAAGTGTCCGAAGTCAGATGAATAATGAAGAGGACAAGAAAATTAAACTGTAAGGAAGATGCTAAATAAAATAAAAACAATTTCTGCAGTCTTAAATATTTATCCTGATACTTCAGAAAAATGTGTAAATGTGTAAACATTGATAGTTTTCTCCTTCACTACGGCACTCCTCTGCAGACCTCCTGATTCTAAAAAAGCAGCCTGTGAGATGGCGAAACAGGATGAAGCCGAAACTTTGAAGGTTAGACGTTCTGCCTCAAACATAAAGATACATGAGGAACCATTATGAAACATTGTCTCAGCATATAACCATTTTTCATTGTTTTAGCTATCAGATGAGAAAATCATATCTGACTACAAGGAGGCAGTTAAAGCCATCAGTGAATTGGTAATGTTCTATGTGTGTGTGTGTAAGTATCTCAATATATATCAATATTGATGAGCTGCTATCTGTTCTGATTGGTGTAGGTATCAGTGGAAGTCCAGCAGAGGGAGACAAAAGAGCAGAAAGAGAAATTACAAGACAACAAGGAGGAGAAGCAGACAAATAAATCATCTGCCAACAAATCTAAAAAAGAGAAGCAATCCAAAAAACAGAAAGGCATGTCTTTGGTTTGCTAAGAAAGCAACTGAATAAAAAATGCTTTTAATGTGTACAGCAATTTTTACTAGGATTTATGTGTTTTTATCCCAAACCATTTAGGTCTCCCAGCACCAGACGAAACCCCAGAGAAGACTCCAACTGAGATAAACAAAGATGAGACTGATGTTCAGCAGAGTGGAAAGAAAATACATAAAGAATATGCAGCTGCACTGAAACACGAGGGTATCTGCACAGACACACACACACACACACACCTGCAAAACACACTCAGTTGTCCTCTTCACATATTGTCGAACTAATAAAAGGCTATGTACTTTTCCAAAGCAGTAATATGTAAGAGACATACCTGCAGGTGTGTGAATGTATATGCTATGTTTGTGTATGTAGAGTCAGTGTTTATATCTTTGTGTAACTCATTTGATGTCTATGTGTGTATTCCAGAGAAAGAAGCATTGGTGCACATTGAGCGAGTGAAAGAACATGGTCTCATGATGATACACTCCCTGCAAAGCAAAACACAAGAGGTTTTTAGCAACATGGAGAAGTGGTTACAGGCACGTTATCAAGCAGAGAAGGAGAGGTACGACATGCATCAAACTGCATGTTATAGCGTGATTGATTTAGATAAGTGAACTATTAAAACATTATCACATTGTTTTAATATGAATGAAGGTGGTTTAAATGCAGAATAAAAAGATCTGAACCTTGATCCACACAAAAACTCTTTAAAGTGTTTGTGAGGTTATTCTGAAAATCTCATTTAAAATATCAGTTACTTTCTCTTTTGGCAAAAAATCTTTAAAGTATCCAAAGTCTCTTAAAATATTATAACAGGTCAGTAAAAGCTTATTTTTACAATACATTGTCTATGTGTCTCTCTCCCTAGCGTAGACCAGTTGTCAGAAGTGGTTTGTCGCCACATTGAGGCTGGTGCTAAGCTGCAGTATGAGCTGGTGTTGGTAAGTCAAATTTTAGTTTGTCTGAGTGTTTAAGTTGTAATAGTCACATTCCTCACTGTGACATCTTGACAACATTTTCTGTATGCTTTTTTCCAGGACTGCTCTTCCTTCTGTTTGAACGGAGACTGCCACTTTTTTGCAAGCATTGCCCCTCCTCCTTCCTCACCTTCTGTGGAGCAGCCATTGCAATCCACGCTAACTATTACTCAGCTGGAATCACTCTACCATCACTTTTACAGCACTGCTCCATCAGGTACATACTGCTAAGGCAACCTGTGTTTGTTCGTTCATTCTTTTTTTCCATCAATCATTTACTCTTTTCTCTGATTTTCAGGCTTTTTGTCCAATCTTACGTTCTTAGATATGCTTAATGATATGGTCTCGGTTAACTTGGGTGGAAACACCCTTCCAGAGCCCTGGAGAGAGATGAATGAAGCCCAGGTAAACTGCAAACATTTCCAATTTCAACAAAGTTCATGTGATCATATCCAGAGATGCATTCTTCTCCCAAATGCTCTATTTTTCTGTATTTGCACTTTTTTTTAGAATATTTGTTATTAAATGTAATTTTGGTGATTGTTGAATTATGTAATGGAAGGCAGGGTTCAATGTAAAACAACTATTAAGAGCTTCTTTTCTTTCTTTCTTGTTTACAGATGGAAATTGTGTCTCTGCTGACGAATGAGTACCAGCTGATAGATTGGCGGCGGTTTCTGCTCAGTGCTGCACTTCCTTGGCCATTTCCCTCGCTAACACAGCTGCTGGATGTGCTGCAACGTTGTAAAGTAGCAGATGCTGGTAACACCGGATATATAAATGAAGATCAGTATCTACAGGTTAGTCCCTAAACCAGACATTTTTTAAATCTCTTTAATTTTAAGTTATTTTGATAAAACTGTGTTTTAAGTTGTCTTTTTATTCAGATCATCACTAGCTCACCTTGTTTCATTACCATGAGGCTTTGAAGCAGTGTTGTGGCTCCCAGAATGGAAAAATCAAGGTTATCATGCTTTCATTGTCAACAGACAGAGTTGTGGTCTCCGTGTCAGAGTTTTCAGACTGAGGACCCCTCTGGGCCTGTACGCTATAGACATCTGGCCAAACTACACAAGGTTAGAAACTATAACATATCACAACTTCATCTGTTTCCTTTCTGAAATGTGAAATTCAGATACTCAACAAACAGAAATAAAACTTTTAAGAATAAGGAACAACTTAAACAGAAAACAGTGAATTTGAAATGTTTCTGAGGAAAGTTACATTTGTGTCAATGTGATCTGAGAAATTTTTAGAGAAATTAACGTGTTATCCTGTCTATAAATGGGTTTTAAAGAGACTAAGTTGAGCATTTACATTTGCTTTCTCTCATGCTGCCATTACATTGCAGTTTTTGAACAGGTGACGGAGGAAGCAGTGGTGTTATGTTATTTTAAGAAAATCATGGTGGAAAATAGTTCTTTATTTGTCTGATGGGTAGTTATTTGTTCTCTGAGGTACACTAAAGCCTTTTAGAGGGGGAAATATTACCCAAGAAAGACTGTTCCACTGTTTTCTCTGTTATTCTGAAAACAAATTAACCCAGTAAACAAACTGAGCAATGATATTTGTGTTTGTTTTTTCCTCTCAGTTCTTTTTCCAGTTGTTTGCAGACCACTCCTTCTGTCCTCCCAGACTGGATTATGTGCAGATGCTGCAGTACTTTGCAGCTGACCCAGACCCCAGTCAGGGTTTTGTAAGAGCACTTAGTGTGGTGATGGGACATCATCTTGGGCAGTCCTCAACAGGTCATCTTGTCAAGGTGAGAGTATAAAAAGAAAGGTGAATTAGATCCAGTACGAACCAGTATTATCTTCATTTTCTATTGCTAAATAAATGGGTTTAGTCTTATTCCTTGTTGTTTGGAATTGAAAAAAATCTTTGTCATTGTTTTGTGTTAAAGTCAATGCCAAGTTTAGAAGAGGGAACAGATCTCAGCCCCTTAGAAGTTAAAGGAGATGACAAAGAAGGTTTATGTGCATCAAGCAGTTTCTTGAGGGAGCAAGAAGTGTCAATTCCTGCCCTGCTCAGTGTTATCTGCCACAAATTCCCCAAGATGAAAGACTGCAGTCTCCTTCCTCAAGGCTGTTTGAGCCAGGAGGAGCACACACAGGTATTTCCCAGTGAAAGTTTAGAGTCTTTCATGTATGAAAGAAGACTTTTTTGTAGTTGATTTTTAATTAAACTGGAACCTATTCCCCAAAGATAATGGTATTAATACTGTTTATCCTTGCTGACCTTTAGAATCTGATACACATATACAAAGAACTGGGGTATAATTCTGACGACTGTGTCCCATTCTCCATTTTGTCCAAACATCCTTACATCCGGTCGCTAATGGAAACCTCGACACACTGTGAGCTTCTTGTAAGTTAAGTTGTAACTTTATTTTGTTCTCCTTTACATTGGTTCATAACTGCACAATTGCAGCTGGAATCAGTCACACAGATTCATCCAGACAGTCCAGCACCATGTTTATTCATGTTTTTAGATCTTTATATTGTCTAAAATCAGTCTCTTTCTTTCTGTCTCATTTGTTCCTTAGGACATTCACAGAGTGCTAATGGCTCATCAAGATGAAGGAGAAACTGATACTCAGACTGTTTTATAAGGGATTCATTCATTTAACATGACACATTTATGCTTTTCAAGGTTTTCACATGCACTATTAAACATATTTCATGGCAATATATGAAGTAATGTTATCTCTTATTATTTTAGTATTCAAGAAAAAAAAAAACAGTTAGAAATTAACTCAGTATGTGGAAAAGATGATTGTAGAAATTACTTTATAGCTGATTACTAATGTTTACTTTAGTGATGGCTGGATTGACCCGTCTAACTTGCCTGTTTTTTCTTTACACACTCCAGCGGTTTTTCTGACTGACTTACTTTTCTAATGACATGTCCAACTCAGAAAAGCAGCATTGTCCAGAATAACCTATATGTTAGGCCTGACATGTCAGATCGGGCCTACCAAGGCACATGCAACCCTATTCCAGTTTATTTGCTTGCATTTGTTAGCAGTTTGTAAAGAGAGAGAAAGAAAAAAATGTTTTCCAGTAAATGTGTGCATTAAATCAAATCTGCACGAGAAGGATTTGATTTAAGAGCAGGCTGTGATAGTAGCTGAACTTGAAATAGACTGTTTAAAATTCATTTAATCTGACAGAGTTTGACCATTTTTAAAAAATACAGAAAAGATGAGACTAAAAGCCGTCATGTGTAAATACCAATTCTGAGAAGACGAACACTTCCGAATGGAAAGGAGCTGTGTATAGCTGTGTATACACTTTCTTCAGTAACATTGTAACTCATTGCGAGATGAGAACAGGCAGCAGGACCGCCCGGTGTTTGGAGGGCATGGACGATCGCGCTACACCATGATGAGTTCCAACAACGCCTGTCTGTCTTCAAGCCACCCTTCCAGGTCCTTCCCTGATTTGATTGTGAGAGAAGCTGCTGCAGTAAATAGGTCATTATCCAGCTGAATGTGGGAGGCAGTGCAGGAGTTCAAAATGTGTCTATCCCATATTAAGGTAGTTAATGAGCATGATTTACTCACCATGTGAGAGATAATATAGTTGTAAATGAAATATAAATTATTTCATTTCAGTGCTTACATTTTACAGCATGCTTTACTATAATTTGTGTTCATGAAGATCAGCAAGAGGTAAAATAATATTAAATTCACCAACAACTCCTTTCATATAAATTCTAGAGAGCTGTGTTTGGTAATTAAAAAAAGCTCTTGTCTGCCTAAAAGTATTAGAATATTTTTTGTTGCAATATAAATTCTTAGTTAAATCTCATTATGGAAATGCTTTATGCTAGCAATATTCTTTTTCTGTCTGGCTGATTCTGTAAATAAGTTACACATGCTCTAATTGCATTTGTGCAGTGACATTCTTTCGCTTTTCCTGGATTACATTTGTAATGAATCATTGAATGTGAATCTCCTTATTAGCAATTATATGAACTATAACAATTGTGCTTATTCTAGTAAAATATTCTAATGAACTACATCAACAGTTCAAATCTATTTTATCTCTATATTTTTAGAATGTAATGAAAACATGGTTAAAATGACTAAAACTGAGAAAATAACTCAAGTTGGATCAGAGTAAAGTTCAAATATTGATGTTTGGCTTACTCCTGCAATAACTAACTTTGGCCACTTGGGGTCAGCAGAGGCAGCATGTAGAGTTGAACTTCTAGATGCTTTTGTTCATATCCAGATGAAACAAAATGACAGCATCAGTTCAGAGTTGTACTTCTGATCATCAAGTTTATGGAAGCCTTTTATTTTATTTCATCTGTCCTGAATAGAGTTTTGCAGCTGCCCTTCATGGTTGTTCTGATAACTGAGTGGAAATGCTGTAAAAGCTGATGCATGCAATCCAGTGTTAACATGAAACCATTACCCTTAGATACTTAGAGATTCATCTTAAAAGCAAGATTTAAAAACATTTCATGATTTTTTTTTTCAATTAAGCTACATCATAAAATATCCTGTCCAATGAGCTGATGACAATCAAGAGAGCTTGTAAGGCTTTTGAAAAACAGAGTCACTGCACGAGGAGGAGCTGTTTGCAGATAAGAAAAAGGAAGAAAGCTAGACAGTAATGACTTTCTTAGTGTCAGGAACGTGTTTTATAATCATCCGTAGGAGTCATAATTGGAAAGAATATATTTCCAATTTTTTGATAACATATCTTGCACGATCTGACAACATCTTGGAAACTAAATCAAGGGCAAACGTAAGCAATGAAATGATTTTTGGGAGAGAGCAGATGCTTCTAGAGGAGAGATGAGACCACAAAATACAAAGATAAACAAAGGAAAGCAGGCCAAAACTCAGTCCTGCTTCTTTGACCAGAGCAGTTTGTGTGCAGTTTCTCAGGTGATAAAGGTTTTTTAACCCTGGAGATATAATCAAAGACAGCGGAGAGTAGACTGCATATGGTTTACTGAGAACAGTGTTTCTTTTTATACACAAGTGCCTGTTTTATTGTATATGGTGTCTGGCTTCACTAGTTCTAACAGCTTCCTCTGTCTACTTACTCCTTTACTGAAATATCCACAACATAAAAAGTATTAGGATGGTTTAGCTTAGTTAGATGAAATCACAGATACAGTTGTGCTTGCAGAAAGTAATGTGCTGCTTGTAGAGCCAACAGAGCCAGCTTTCATTTGTAATGCCTACAAATTGGAAAGGTTGCATTGTGTAGCTGATGTGATTACAGCGGGACATGCTCAGTAAAACTGTACAGTGGTGTCTATTTTTTGTTACTGGTACAGCTGGCAGATTGGAGTTTTTATTTTTTAATTTTTTCTATGTGACGATATTTGTTTCTTTATCCCTTCATTCACCTTTCAGATAATCTGTCATGAGGATTTCAGACTGCGCTGCTGTTTAGGACATTCTGTTTAATTTGTCAGTTTCAAAATTCAAGCAGGACTGTTTAAAAATTTGATTAATTTTTTTTTTTTTTATGCATTTAGACCTGTGGGCAAAAACTCACTAGAACCAGATGTCCTTTCACCTCAAACGAACACTTTTCTCCTCCTCTGTGGCGTTTGCTGTCATCGGCTTTTGCTGTTACACTGTGGATCCATAGACTGAGTGGAATACATAAAATGCAATTTGGAACAGCGGATATTTTCCACTTATATACATGTGGTCTATCCCAAAGTGGGCTTATTGATCCACTCTCTTCAATTGAGTGAGTTCGGTTTGCTGTCTGTGTCTGTCAGGTATTGCTTATTGTTATATCTTGGCAGGGAAACTTCGTAATTTTTCAATTTTTCTTGTCTCGGAGGAATTTCTACCCTTAGAGCCTTCTGTGTTTACAGATTAAGGACTTAATAATCTCTCTCGTGCAGATTTTTTGCAGAGATACTCTTTTTGCTTTCCTGTTGTTTAACTAGTGTGTAATGTTTCGATGCAATTGTATAAAAGTGCATATATTTTGAATAGTACAAACATGAAACCCCATTCACTCCTGTGAGTCTGACAAACCTTGGGATCCAGGTAGCCTTGTACAGTAGCCCTCTACAGTGTTTGTTTTGCTGAAGCCAATCCTCTGCCTGTTCACCAGGTGGCTCCCTGACTCACTAACTTGAATGAGATATTAAAATCTTTAATAAAGCTTTCTGGGAGATTTTTTTAAACTGCTCTTCCCTGTTGTACCATGAACAGGAGGAATGGGCTAAAAAGGTTGTTTCATTCAGATATTGTCTCTATTATCTGCTGCATGAAAAGGAGTGACTGTCACAATTGTTTAAGCTCATGGTAAATATTTGAACATATGAAGAGGTATATCATCTTTATTATGTGGATGATTCTCTTCATTCAGGGAGCAATGGGAACACCATATGCTCTCAGAAATGCTCAAACCTGCAGCTCGACCTGCATGTTTAAGAGCTTATCTCTGAGCTTAGTCAATCTTTTAATTTTACTGAATACATATTTTTCAAGAATTCAAATTGGGATTGATTACAAAAGCTAGATACACAATATGATTTTAAGCACTTTGTGTGGATGGGAGCCTTAAACAAATGGTTCCAGACATGCACTTAAGGACAGTACACAGGTTTGGCAATAGTTGCCCAGAGGGCCTCTCACAAGGTGCACATTTTGATCTGATTACTTCTGATGTTTGCCATGCATACAGGAGGTGCAGCATTGCACTCTCTGTTACCCCTAAAGTTTGTTATGGATCTTTCTGTGATGCATGTGATCCAACTTTTGAGTTCAATAGTACAAGAACCATCAAACCCCGATTACGCAAGTTTAACCACATGTGTTGCATTGACCACTGCCCTACGCAATTCTTTCGTATCTGAATACAAAATGCTGCACAGAAGGTAACCAAAAGCCCCTTCTGACAGAATTTAACTGTTCACAGAAGAGAAAATCATTGTATTTACTGTCTTCACAGCAAAAATAATTGGAACCGCAGACTAGACAATCAGCTCATTTCTACCCATACTGTGAAGAAATCCTTTAAAAGATTCACGGGTCCAGATTTCCCTTCAACACGTCCAAAATTTAACGGAATCCAAATTAGACCAAACTTATTCTCAGAATAAAAAGCCCAGTAGTTTTTGTGTAAAGTTGCTAACATATAAATGGAAGCAATAAGATAAGGGCTTTGCAAAACTGGACACTGTTGTTAGAAAAAGTAGCTTTGAAAGCCAAATAGAAACAACAGAGCTTCATTTAGAACCATACAAGTATATGAGATGTTCCATTACTCTGCAACAAGCTAAAGCTCTCATTGTGTCGCTGAGAACATTTTCTGTTTGTATATTTCAGGGAATGGAAATTTCCCTGTGGTTACCACTCCATTTGTCAGGAATAGGGTCGAGTTGCATTGCTGAGGGCAGGAACTGCAATTGAGTCCTAATCTCTGGGAAATTCAGATGTGTTTATGAGTATGCTATATAAGAAACAAAAACAAACCATTTAGATTCAATGTTAACTTGTCTTTATCATACAAGCTACCATCTTATAGGAGTTAAATGTGAAAATATTTAGATTAAATGTTGCTATTTATCTTTTTAGTTTTCATTCTCTCCAAAAGTAATCCCCCATCACGCCTCCTTCAATATAATCCTTTATTAGTTTACCTGATATAGGTGGTAGTAAAGCAGGGATTAGTCAGAGCCAGCGTATAAAAGAAAAGCACAGTATTAGGGTCTTAAGCTAAATAAAACCAATCTAATAAACACCCTTTTAAACACCTACTTGATAAGCTAAATCCGAACTAATCCTAACTCATCTATGGCTAAATAAAAAGCTCTGTGCTTCTTCTCCTTGTAAGCCACATTTTCATAATAGAAATGTTTCCATCACTGCACTATTCTAATTCCCTCGTCAGATAAATAGCATAGCAATTCCTTCCACTTTGTCATACTTTATGACTTTGTCCACAACCATGAGAACTTCCAACAGGAGGAGGAGGGGTGAATGTGTGGAGTAATAGAGGCATGTGATTGGCCAAGAGAAAGAGAGCAGTTTGACATGATTGGCTGTGAGACTGGACTCTGCGAGGAGGGTTTCCTCCTTATTCTAGAGAGCATCAGTGAGCAGCAGAGTAGGACTTGCTGTGTCTGAGATGCACATCAGGTACTCTTATGTGTTTTGCGTTGTTTGATTGGAACTCTTTGAGAGTACACGGGTCATTCACGGGTTGCTTTAAGAACCAGACACGGATAAATATTCTCCCTCTGAAACTTTCTGAACAGAATTTAAGGTAAGTTTTCTCCACCTTTTCTTCCTTCATGTTTATTTTGACAGTAGCAGGATGGTTGTACAACATTGCAATACTTTTGGAGTTTTTTATGGGGTAAAAGTGACATGAGTAGTAGTGAAATTACATCATTATAAAAAAATATCAAGTGACATGTATCCAAACAATATCAACTCTTTGTCTCAGTTCTTACAACTAAAGTAGAAGTTATGCTGAATGTGTAAATCTGCATTCAGTATGTGCATCAGTGCTTATGTCCGAACCCACATGTATGGGTACTTATGCACCGGAGTGCATGTGCCTCTATCCTGCATGCCTAAAAGATGCATAGAAAGCAGCCTTGTGCTTCAGGGGAGGGACCGGTGCAGTGCGACTTAACAGTGACGAATCTCATCAGCAAACTTGTCACTGCAATGCCTCACAGTGACAAGAGAGCTCAAGGACTTCCCTCCCAAAATCTCCTGGTGTGACTTTCAGGCTGCAGGGTAATGGTGGTAGTGGTGGTGTTGGTAGCCAGCTATAAATAGGCCTGCTCCAAATTGTGCTGCAGTCACACATAGATTCAGAGCGAACAAGAAATGACACAGCCGTTGTTTGTAATAGAGTGGGAACACTTGAATGTTTCCTTTTAGCAAAAAAAAAAAAAAAAAAAGTAACTTTATATTTAGTCCAACAGGCAAATGAACGTACAACGTGAAACAGTTGCCATAGCATGTGTTAGTGTGTGCTTTTGTTTGGATCGATTTTAGTAAAACATGCTAACAAGTGTAAATGTTCTCCAGTCCAACTGCCACATAAGGAAAATAACTTTGCTGTATCAAAGTCATTTTCCTGTATTTCATTTGCTTTATGATAAATTCATTTTTTTCTCTCTTAGTTACTATAAATGTGCTTGTCTAACTGATATAAAACAACTTGCTGTAATGTGAAGTAGATGTCTTTGTAAATGTTAGGGCCCATACAAGGAGTGCAGCCCCTTTTGTCTGTTTGCAGGATGATGTCTACTCTTCAATAACTCGGGACGACTGAATTAAAAAAAGTTGCATCATTCTCATAAAACACTACACTCATGTGAGATCTAGGAGGTTTTATGATGACCCTGGCTGACTAGCTCACAAACACACGTCCCTGTTTATCTTTCATATAGTTCATAAAATGATTGTCATTGTTATGACATCATTTTCATACTTTGAAGATGCCCTAAAATGAATTGTTAATACTGAAGTCATGCAAACAATTTTCTTTCCTCAGCCCTGCGAAGCTTGTAAGCAGGAGAGCCTGCAGCTTACAGTATCTACCTGGTTTTCATCCTCCTTTATTGCAGTGTAATACACAGAGAGCCTTGTATTGTATCTGACCTCTAGTATGCAAATATATACTGCCACATTACCAAACAACGCTGTACTTATCCTCCGTGTGGGCAAATCAGTGTGATGTAAGTGGTACAGTAAGCCCATTGTCTCAGGTGTCCATTACCTGAGCACTGTTGTTGCAAGACTGGTCTGCTGAATAATAAGGGAGTGTTCATGCTCTCCTCCCCAGTGAAGAGATCAGACCAAGTCAGTCTGAATAATGAATACCAGTGCTGACTCAACAATGGTTTCTTTTAAGTCACTCTACATCAGAGAAAATGATTATGGCGCATGCATGACATTTTGATCCTACAAACATTTTCCCTTTTTCCAGCTATAGAGCTGAACTAGCTCTCTTTTCTGAATGAGTATTGCTGATAGTGATGGAGAGAGTGATGTAATGAGCTTGAGTTAATGTAAAATCTGTTTAGTGTACAAGCATGACAGGCTTCTGCATTGCTACTTATGACTCTGTGTTAGTCTTCTAAAGAGGTCTCTCTGCTGTTCCTTTTGAATCTCTTTATGTATGCTACATGCACATATCTGATCATCCGCAAGACCTTAACTTAAACTGACAATGTCAACTCAAATGTCCATCAGACTCTGGTGTTCCAAGATGCCTCTGTCGACAAAAAAATGTATGAATTATGACAATATTGTAAGTGATGCAACCTTTCCACAAGTAAAGGTTTAGGCAGTCAAACAACAGTGGACTGTAGTGTTTGGTAGCACAATGTCAAATGTCCCAGGTTTCCCTGAGCTGTTCTTGGTATTTTTTAAAATGGGAGTTAATGGAAAATTATATCACTTGCTTTCCTAAACATATTCGTTACTGTAATAAAGAGAATGTTTGTTTTCCTCTGGTTTTCTGGCAAGGAAAACATGCATAAGTCCTCTAAAGCTCTCACTCAGAGGCAATATGGATACATACACACTTATGTGCACACACACATGAACACACAAGGACATCAATGCAAGCAATGCCAAAGGCATTTAAGTATCTTTTAATGGAAAGTCTGTTCCTAAAACAATAAGTAGGGGAAATCTCTGTGCACTCAGGGATTTTAGGTCATTCTGGGACCATTATGTATCAGTAACTTTCACTTGGCGGCTAAATTGACTGTAAAAGTCAGGCTTAGTTGTTTAAAAAGACATTTTCACCTTTTAGTTTCACATTTGTTCTTCATTTTAAGTGACAGAAAATAGAATTTTCTTTTTGCTGAGGTAAAGATGTTCCCTGCCCCTAGATGTTTGGCAACCGTCAGAAACTCAGTACAGACTGTCCTGCTTGACATTAAAAGGCAAACTGCAACTTTTGAACTTATAATGGAGTCTTTTCTCCTTGCATACCCTTAAAAGGAAGCATTTTAGGCATGCTTTCAGAGTATCCCATGACACATAACAAGTTATACAGACATGTTTAAAACACTACTGAGAAAGGAGGATTTGTCATTCTCACTATTCATCTCATTATCTCTCTGCAGAGAGCTTCAATACAGCTGGATGGCATCAGAAGAACAACATGTTAGTTTTAAGCCATACTATAATGACCAGCAGTGTGGCCTAAAACTTGTGTTGATACAAACATGCGCAGAAAATGATGAAACAGATGAGCACTTGGGAGTAATTCTGTCCCCACAGCAGCACTTACAGCATCTGTATGCAATGTCTTTGCTGTGTGACGCAGGAAGAGTGACCTTTGTGGAACACATGAGAAGAAAAGAAGAGAGAAACAGCTGGGGTCTAAAGTCCACTGCTTCTTCCTTTTCCTTTTCTTTCTCTGGAAGTCCTGTCATTGTGTTTATTAGCTTCTTTAAAAATAAAGCAAAACTGTGTACATGACTTACATACGCACAGCTAGGACCTTGGGATTTACCCTGCATGCCCTTAATTGTGGAATGAATGGTTGGGAGGTGGGGGGTCTTTATGATGTCTCCAGAGAGTGGTGGTATGCTGGTTATGCTGGGACATCTCTTGCACATCACGTCCTTGTGCTTTGTTTAAAAAAAGCTGAAAAAAAAGCTTTATTTTCCTCCGCTTGAGAAAAACTTTCCATAAACAGCTGTTGCCATTTTACCCCTCTTTGTTTGGACTTAGTTTCTCCAGTGTTGACAACATTATTTGGTACATTAAAACATTAGTTGCAGATTGAAATCTAGGAAGGTTTTGTGTTTCTGCAAACTAGGGTGGCGTTTTCTTGACACTAAATGTCTTATTATTCGCATATGCTCGCTTTGCCACACAGAGAAGTGTGTCCATCCAAGGCTAACAGTAAAAGGAGGGTTTGCATCATTTATTGATCTTTCCAGTCTCACCACAATGTCAAAAACGCAGATAATTGGATTGAGTTACGCTGTAACATGTCAATTCGGCTCTCACCCAGGAGTGATTGTATTGTTTGGAGTGAACACAACCTGCGGAGTAATTGGAATTAAGTGTCTTTGACAACTGGTGTTCATACTCGGAAAGAATGTATAAACTTTAAAGGTGGCACATGGATGATTTGATCTATTTGTAATGCAGTAAAATGCAGTCATGCCAATTGCAACAAGCCTCCACCCTCTGCTAATCATAGCAGCTATTTTCTTTCTGTTCACTACATTCATAAAGGTATTTTGTTTGGTACATTTTACACTAAATGAAATTCTCTCTCTCTTTTTTGTCCCCTAAACCTGACTTATCAAATCATATCTAGTCTTATCTAGTTTGGACCAAAAGTTGTTATTCCTGATTGCTGCCAACTGCTTATTCCAAGAAGGTTTTCTTGGATGTCATGGCTTTTAAATGCATTGGGTCAAAATGTCAGATGGAGAAACCAAAATATTAAATAAGCAAATCTTAATTCAAAGCACAGGTTAAAGCATGTATGCACATTTTATGTGACTTTTAGGTCAGTGCTGAGGTGTTAAGTCATCTAATGGGTAGGCCTGAGGTCTGAGGCCTGAGTGTGTTTTGACCCAGTGGGTTGTGGTAATGCACTACTCTAAAGTTCTTTAAACCCTTCCTAAAAAAAAAAAAAGAAGAAGTAAAAGAATGAAACCACAAAGTTTTTTGCTGTTCTTCGGCATCTTCTTCAGGCACTTTTTATTCAGTTTCCACTTCTTCTCTAGTTGTTTTGTTGGTTGGGTGTCAATTATACAAATCAACACTTGCTGCCACAACTTTCTGGTGGAATTGCTTTTCTGGTAGTATTGTACCAGAATGTCTCACTGTCTGCGACTGCGTATCTATTTTCTGTGTCCAGCATAAATGGTCCATAGGCTATTTAACCTGGTATATATATATAAACACAAGCTCCTGATGCAACATATCAAGTTTAGTCATTAAGGTGGGAAAAAAACAAAGGTTTTGACGTCAATACATACTCATCACACAATACTTTCAATTTAAAAAAATCGGCTGTGCAAACAAGCTGAAGCAATAAATAAAAGGGCCACAGTTAAATGATATTTTGCAAGAAGATTTGTTAAATGATTGATTCATTCATGACACTGTTAACACTGTGAGATAGCATCGCTTCATTCCTGTATTGATTAGTTAGGTACTCTGTGCTCATTAAATCCCATTAACGATATCTATTTGGAGAGAAAAAAAACAAAACAATTTTCATGATTTGTCACCGAGTTCTAGCTCAGCTGATGCACGGACAAGTTTCTTCAGAAGGTTTCTCTGACTCAGTCAAGAACCCGATGAGATATCTGCATGGTTAAAAATAAAGAAAAAAGCTGAGTAAAATGTGAAGCTGGGACTAGAGAAAAGGAAGAAGAGCAAGGGGTCAGTGGGAGATGAACAAGAGAAAATGCATTAGAGGAGTAAAAGGTGTTGAGGAGAAGGTTGTGGAAGTAGGAAATGGACATAAGTCACATGGCTACAGCCGTTGTGTCCAAGGGCATGCTAATCTTTCCCATTACCAGATCTCTTTGACTCTCATAATGTTACCTCTAGCTGCTCTCCTGTGACATGTTTCTGTTTTGTGTGTGTGTGTGTGTGAGAGAGAGAGAGAAAGGTTGAAAATATGTCAATGTGTGTATGTGTGTGTGGGTGGGTGTGTAGAGACTGTGAATGAAACAGAATGCCTTGCCTATGTGTGTGTGTTAATGACAGTTCGGCTAGTTGCTGTCCTGTGAAAATGACACGTTCCTGCCAAATTAATATCATTACTATCAGAGTTTAATGGGCCAGTGCTGCCTTCTTATTTAAAACGGAACATCCTTCTCTCTCAACCTCCACCGTGAGGGAAAAGGATGGCAGGAAAATGTGATACTGTAGGAGGCAATGGCCGAACAGGGTAGAAGTGATGTTTTCTTCCAGCAAGAAGAGAATGGATGAAACGATGAAGTAAAAGTTCATTTCGGGTTAGAGTGAGCTTGTGACTAAACAGAAAGTGAGTGCAGAAAATGGATAACAGACAGGAAATAGCAATACTTTCATTTTTGTCTAAATCTTCTTTTTGAAAAGGATTACATGTCGTACAATGTGTGTTTCCTCTTGCTTCAGAAATAAAAAACCTAAAATACACTCCTATTGTTGCTTTGCATTTTAAAAAGAGGCACTACACTGTTGAGCAGTGACAATATTTAATTTTGACACCATGTTCCATTCTCAGTAATTTTCTTTTTTTAGCACGTATTTACAGTTGAAGTGACGAGTGCCTTGTCTTTATAAAAAGCATTTTTCTTTTGCTTTTTATTGCATCTGTTTGGAGGCTGAATCGTTTTTCTGCGGTGTACAGTTTTGGAGGCACTTTGCTCTCATAGTTTGTGTGCAATAGCTCTGCAACACTTTACAGCCAGTTGATTTTCATCTCCTTTTGCAGCACTCTAAAACAGGTGTTTGTTGGGTGGAAGCCTTTTATTGAGGTGTCAGTCATCTTTCACACTCAGGGCTCGGATAATGAGTTAATATGAAGATGCACTGTGCCGGCTGCTGCATTCACACTTATATTTGGATGTCTGTGTGTATTTACAGTCTGTTTACGCTTGGATATAACTTCTGCATGCTGCGTTGTACGTGTGTATGTGTGTGTATTTTTTTGGTGAGAGTACATGCCTTACTTTGTGTATGTGTGAGAGATTTTGAGTGTGTGAATATGTCAGATTGCCGCAGGAGACCAATTAGCTGGAGCATCAGTGAGGAGGTGAGCATACACATACCTGTGTGTGGCCCTATTACACCAGCTCATCACACATGCCGACACACAGACAGCATTGCTGTGCTCATAATAGAAATATACTGACACTTACAGTACGTTGACCATATGGAATAATGACTTCACCGTGTCAAACTGTCAGCCTTGAGTCACCAGAATGCCTTATTTCAGCTACATGTTTCTAACTTAACAAACTTTTGTGATTTATGGGTTATCTTGCTGCTGCTGAATGGTTGTCATTAACTATATGTACTTTACAACTGAACATTTCCTCACCTTAAACTGCATGGCTTGTAGCATTCATACACAGGTATCGTACACTGATGCAATTAGGTGAGAGTGAAAAGGAAGATCACAGCCAATAAAGCAGCCAGGCCTCTTCATGTATAATTCAGATCTTTTATGGTGAGCTGTGCACCCATATGGACATCCTAAAGGAAGAGTAAGGCCATTTGCAGCCGGAGAAAAGCCCTTTTAAAAGCTAATCCCCGTGCCAGAGTCCTACACTTTTTACTGTTCCTTTTTAATGAATAGGTGTCCAATAAGGCCTTTTATTGTCTTAGCATATGTTGCTTTTATTAGGGGAAAATAATTAGGTTGTGCGGATCACTTCGGAAGTCCTCTCACAAGATAAAAATTAGATAGTTTCACAGTCGTTGCGCAAGTCCTTCTGACTCCTTGTCGTTTTCCCCTTGGATGCCCTGTATCCTGTTTCCTTTGCCTCCTCCTCTGCTTTGTTTCCTACTCCCTTCCTTTGTCTCTCCTTTCTTCTTAATGCTTCCCCTCCTCCTCTTGTCCTTTGCATTCCCGCCACTTCTCTGCTCACTTCCTCTTCTATTGTTCCCTCCAACGCGGGGACAGTAAATGGATGCAGTGATGTTGCGTTGCTCTGCACATATACACATATGCAGGTACGCACACATGCTTGTAACAAATGAACAATCGCATTGTGACGGAAGGCTGTTGATGATGGACACTGTGTTGATCTTATCTGGCCCAAACGGGGTAAGGGGGCCACAGAGAAAAAAAGAGGGTGAATTAGTGAAGGGGTGTGTGGTTATGAGGGGTGCTTTGTGTTCTATTCGTGTCACTTTTGCATACTTTACCCTTCTGCTTCTGTCTTTCTCTGCTTTCTAATCCTCTCCTACATTACTTTGCTTGCTTAGAAAGATAGACTGACAACAAGGCTCATCTGTGATCTAGGACTCCGGGGAGAGTGATCCATTTACCTCCAAGATGTCATACTATAGCTGTTTACCCACGAGACCTCAGTTACAGAAATATTGTATGCCCGGGCCTGTAAGTTATGGGGCCGGAGGGGATGCAGGCAAATAAGGATTTGATGGTTGATGGAAAAGAAAGGGCTGAGCTAGAAAGCAAGGGGGCAAAGCAGACAGACAGACAGACTGAAAGGGCATGATGGAGGAAGGGAACCAGAAGCAGCGAGGGAGGAGGCCGGTCCTTCCATCCTGCCATTAATGCCCCCCAGGGGAGTATGCTGCCTGTAGGTGAGTATTAGCCATCAGCCTTTGGGCTAATGGACGGTACAAAATATAGTTTAGTACATATAGATGACTAAGAGTAGAGTAATCACAGGGGAGACCTATGATGAAGAGTCTATAGGTGCTTTTGGACCAAACAGTTTTTGGGCCGTGTTAAGGTAAATAGGGACGGAGAACTCCCCAAAGGACTTCATACTTGCAAGAGCTTTTTCTCTGGTATCATTTGCACTACAGAAAGGATTGTTGCCTTAGCCAAGCAGCCAGTCAGAGGCTGGTTTACTGGTTGGACATTGTCATACCTATTTACAATCATCTGTTTATTTCTGCATTATTTCCAGGGTAACATGAAGGAATTTAGTTTTGTAAAGTTTTCTTTGGTTTTGTTTTGCTTTTTCACATGTTTAACTGGTTCCCATATAGTTGTTTTGTCTGGACCAATAACCATACAGTAATGTTGCAGATGGTTTCTCTCATGCTTGAAGATGAGTTTTAAAACCATTTTTAAAACCGCACCTGCCTGCGTTACAATAATGTGATGTTCCTGTAGTGCTTCAAACTTCCTCCAGAAGTTTTTCGGGACTTTATACACCATGCTAACAATCAGCCATCCGCTATGTCTATTAATAAATACCGGTCAGCATCTTTTCTGTCTGTGCCGTGTTGTTGGACTCCATTGTTATGTTTTCTTCTTTTACCTTTTAAAAAAAATATTTTTTCCCTCTAAAAGCATTGAATTTGCATCCAGTCTGTCTGTAAAAGGCTCACTCTGATTGGCTGTCTAGTGTTGTGAATGAAAGAAAGAGAAGAGAAGTGTAAGTAACACCAGGTAGCTTCTGTAACATACAATTCCTCTATGTCCATCATTTTAATTTCTCCAAAACTTGACTCAAAACAAAGCAGCACTGGACAACTTTACAGATAAACACTGAGAAAAAATGTGACCTCCTTCCTTTATATTATGCACTGGCAAATTATAACAATTTGCAAGGACAGATTGCTCATTCTGTGCAACTTTGCGGTACGTTTTTTTTTCTTTGTTTGTTTTGCCAAATGTGAGGAGACTCAGCAGGACGCCTCCTGTTGGAGCTGGTGTTCCGTGACTGTTTAGTATATATGAGCAAGTTTAAGATCTGGGCAAGCTCTCTAAGATATGCATACTTTAATAATTAATTTTGTTTGCAAGACTATTTACTTTGCATTAAAAAAAACTTGTCTAAACCAGTTATTAAACCAGTGGTCTTTGGCTCCCCTCACCCAGGATGACTGAGAGCGAGTGTCACAGTGCTTTCTGAAGTGTGTGCTGAGGTGTTTGCAGTGTTAATCTCTTCTCATCCTGGTTGAGTGGTCAAGCTGAATGGAGGGAGAGCTTGTTTATCTGAGAAGGCCGCATTGCCCAGGATTCTCTCTCCAGCTGGGCAAGGCACGCTCAGCTGAGCTGTCAGCTCACAGAGGTTACCATGGCTGAGGACAAAGACAGGTCTGCGCGTCCCCATGTTCGTTCACACAGAAACTGCACACAGATGGAACATGTTGATTTCAATGGTTATTTATTAAATGTAAAATATCTTTAGCACAGATTAAAAATCAGACACCTCCATCTATTTAAACATCACAGGTTGAAAAAAAAACATTCCTTAAACAGAATCACAATCAGTTTGGAGTCCCACTTAGAGGATAGCTACTCCGCAAGGCTGGGCAGAGGGCTGAGGCAAAAACTGCACTCCTGATCCCTTTACTGAGACTACGAGCCTGGAATACTTTTCCAAATGCATACAGTAGCCTTATTACTTCTAATGGTAGAAAAATTCCTTTTTTTCACCAAATGCCATTAGAATTCTTATATTTTACTATCTGTAGGTGAAGAACAAAAAATATGTAGATTACATGTCAGTTTTATTAAAATGTGAATGAAACTGGATAAAATAGTATTTGCAATGCTGCAATAGTATTTGCAATAAAATAATATTTGCTCTTATGTTACTGACAGTTTATTCAACTCAAAGTAGGCTAAGATGAAAAATCCCAACTTGCAGTTATGACCAAGAAAACAGTTCTGTAGACCCACTGCAGATCCAGAGGCGCCTTCACATGACAAGCATGGACGCACACTGTAATGATCTGCATTTCGTGCCAGGAATCAACTTCTCAAATGGTGTCTCGGCCTGAAAAAGCTTTGCCAGCTTTTCTACTGTTTCTGAAGTGGAGTGCCATCACAGAGGTCAGCTGGTGAATGCTCCCCCTCTCCTCTCTTCTCTGCCTCAACCCTCGCTGCTGTACAAATGCCAACTGACAACAACTGACACAGATGGTGAGCAGAAACACAGGACAGGCAAAGGAAGAGAACCACCCACAGGAGTAAGAAAACAGGAAGACTTTACACACACTGTCCAAGAGAGGATAATGCCTGACAATATTATCAACTCATTTATTTTAAACATTTTTATTTCAATCTTTTCTCTTTTTCTACTTTTTTTCTATTTTTATTTTATTTTTCAGCACATGCCATATGAGATTTTGGGGATTATAAAAGTACCTGAAAGAATTGCTAGGTTTTCAGCATGCATAGCTGTTAGTATTTACAGGTTTGTATGTACAGGGATAGGCCGTAAACAGACTGCTCTACAGTGCTGGCTTATGTGGCGGGTGAAGGGTCACATGCATAGGGGTCAGAGAAAGCTCATGAGTACAACTTGGACAGAACAAAACACAGCAAAAATAACATTACTGTTACTTGAAAAATGTAATATCTCCCCCATTAAACCTTGTTGCTTATGAATACGCTCAAAAAGGAGTTCTCAGCAACCCGTTATTGCACAACACTGTACAAGGACATTTCCATTGCAATTCTGTGAGGTTCCTGGGTACTGAGTCACAATGGAGAGTGGAAGACTTGGATCTGGTTCTAGAGCAGTTCTACCACTGCCTGGTTGAGTCACAGGCTCATCAAAAATTAATTTATTGCAAGATGCATCTGCTTTCATGTATGTGTTTGTTTTTTATACACACAAAAACAAATCTACTGAAGGAATCTTCTATATCAGCTTGCACTGCTGTACTCATTAGGTTTGCTGTCAACTTTGTTATGTTTTAGTGTAGATGATTTCAGGTTTGGAATAATTTTGGCGTATTTATTCTGTCCATCCTCTCTTCTTTCTAAACGATTGTTGTAATAGCTGAGTTGGTTTTCTTGTGTCCAAATGAGATTTTATGTCAATGAAAAGACGTTATGTTCAAGTGTTGGGTATTTGCTGGAGTCTTATTTAGTCTGTTTATCAGTGATGGATGATTTGCTTTATAAGTTTTTAATACACCCACTTTACAGCTTTTTAATAAATACTTATAGCATCAATTATTTGCTAGCTTTTTGCAGCTGAAATTCAAAGTTACAGGAAAGACTTGGTACGTTCAGAAAAAAATTTTTAGTTAGGAACATGTGTCTTTTAACATAGTTTATCAGAGAAAAATATTTTCCATCTTGACCTTTAAGCTTTCTAGTCCCTCAGCCCACTGTTGTTTTTAAAAGCGTAAAAAATTACAGATGTTTCTTGGACAACCATTATTCACAATGCAGTGATTCACATTAAGCTGCAGAAGATAGAAAGACAAACATCTAAATCCATCAGGTTGTTGACACAGTACATTTACAGACTTAATCTACAGTTTGACAAATGTTAGAAATAGCCATCTTTTCCCTTTCTCTTAGATTTTTCCAACAGTTTAGTTTTGTGTGTTCGTGCTTGCATTCAGGCGCATGCTCATTTTCATACATGCATGTATGAACTTGTTATTTGCAGCTGTAAGTGCAGGAGATTGTCGCTCATCCTCTCTTAGTTCTCTGTTCCACTACCCTGGACAAGCCTTGCCTCCTATCTACAAACACACACAATGATAAATGGCTGTGGTGGGTGGCTGAGCATGTTAATGCCTAATCTCATCAGCCTTATCTTTTACAGAGGTCACAGGATCAAGTGGTGAGGGGGATGAGCTAAACACCAATAAGATAGTACAAACAGTCTATGTAATACTTCACCTGCCACTAACTGGACCACTGCAGCCACTAGACAAGAAGTAGTCTTACTATTAAAAAAAGAGAAGAAAAGGAACAACTGCTGATTTCACTGAGAATCCAGCCACAGGAATCTGTAGTATGAATCTTTTCTTCAATTTTTACCGACCAGTGTTTGGTAATTGGACACAAACCGCTCTGAAAGTCAACCAAGTTTAAGAGGCGTCAGCCAGTCAGAGCCTGCAGCACTGACATCTTCAGTGAAGTTTAAAAAGCATTTTGCTTTCAGACAAGCCAAATCAGATGCCCTAAGTGAGGGAGATGAGCTTAACTGAGCGTGTGTGAACCTGCAACTCATAGACACTGCTTGGCATTTGTTTGTCTTTGATATTGCGACATATGATGAGGAAGAAGTTATCGCCTCCCTGGCAGGTGAGACAGACAGCGGCGCACAGAGAGATGCTGCTGTTTCATCTGCTGTTTACCGGCTCTCTCATCACATTGCACTTCAAACACACTCAATCTGCTGCTGCAGCGTTACGCACCAGAGTTTATCCTGGTGGACCTTTACTTGCAGCTTAGAGGGGGTTGTGTGTGAGCAGGTTTGTGCATATTGAGAAAAACATTTCTTGAAAATTGGTTTGTGTGGGTTTTTCTTTTTTTTGTGCACTGAATATGCATTTTGTGCATATTTTTGCTCTGACTTGTGAAAGTATAAACGCTTTGGACCTCAATGGATCTTTTTACTTCATGTGTGTTGGCCTCACAGCTGCTTTAGGAAGCTGTTCAAACAGTTGGCATGTAATGTGCCTTCATTATGCATGTGTGTATATTTGTGTGTCTCGCCTATGTTTGACTACAGCACATATGGGCTTGTCTCAGCGCTTGCCAGTGCTCTGTGCTAAACTCTCATCACTCTCATCGGGAGATAAAGAGGGAAGTCATTTCATGTGTCCGTATAGAAGTTGTCTCCAGCCCTGGAATTTGCAGGGAAGCTGTCACAGCAGCTTTTAGCCGGAGCTGCAACATGAAAGATCCCTCTTTGAGCAGTTGGGTTATGTGTGTAATTCTCTCTGACGTGTTTATTCTGCTGCTGTTTCAACTTTCATTTTCAAATGTCACAGAAATATCCCTCCAAGAATATCCCTACTAATTACTGACTGATAGGACAGGGTGTATTAGAAAACTTAGCAGGTTGTGTCCAAATACTGTTTTACTTTTCTACTGTGTTGCAGCTTGAGATGACATGAAACAGAGTTAATTTCTGGGTTGGGACTTAATGATCTTCATATTCAACCTTGAGAGAGCAATTACTTACAGAGAACAGGAGGGAAATGCTAGTAGGGTGTGTGTGTATTGGGGGGTTGTAAACCAACTAACTTCTGATTTAGACACAAAACTTTACTTCCCTTTACACCATTCCCAACACTTAAGTTCAATGTTGAATGCTTGCCGGAACCCTTATACACATATGTGAAAATATACATATCCATAACCAGTAAAACCTTTATACACGTAAAAGCTGCGTTTCTCTGGTGATTCCCATCCAGACAGGAGCTGGTGTTGTTCTGTTTTAAGTTCTCACTCTGTCCTTTGTGAGTCGATACATCTGTTGCATTCACACAATCCCATGTAACCAGAGGTCCTGTACACGCCATGTAGAGAAATAAATAAATAAATATATGTGTATAAATATATGTACAATTAGGGGGGTTTGCTGTTCCCATGGTAATATGATGCAGTCACTGTGGGCTGCAGGAAGAAGAGTTGAGTGTGCACGAGTCTTTTTTTTTCCCTCTTGACACTCGGTCTCGTTTTATCTTTTTGTGTCTGTACATGTGTCTCAAAGAGGACAAAGTGGTCAGTGTCCTCTATTTGTCTTATTTGGACAGGACACATCCTATTGTCTTTGTGTGAGTAGATAAGTCCTCCGTATTTTGTCTCCTCCTGCAGGGTGATGCCATCTAGTTGTCTCAGGGCCTTGATATGTCCACTGATCTCATCTGTCTGCGCCTTTTCTCTGTCCACAGCAACAAGGTGCAGCCACCACGGTGTACTGTGCAGTGGCTCCAGAGCTGGAGGGGTTAGGGGGGATGTACTTCAACAACTGCTTCCGATGCCAGCCATCCATCCAGGCCCAGGATCAGAGCAGTGCTGCCAGTCTGTGGGAGCTGAGTGAGCGCCTGGTTGCGGAGAGGTCAGTTGGGATACAGGCCCTCTAATGGACAGAAGACGAGGAGGACGGGGAGCAAGCCAAACAGGAATGAAAGAGGAAGCAGCTTAAGTTGAAATCGGTATGAACTGAATAAAAGTTTCTGACTGCACTATACAAAAGCTGCCAAGCCACAGAAGTCCATCTGGATATTTAACATCACTACAGGACTAAAACACACTACACACACAGCACAGGAGGGGGCCTCATACACAATCTATTGGATGAGTGAAAATTTGAGTTGGGCTCAGCTCTGCTGTGGTAGTTTACAATGAGAACGAGGGGTAAGAGGAATATTTGTTCTTATTTTTCTTACGTCTAAACTTACAAAAATAGAACATAAAAAACACCTGTTTTGATGACAATACTGGATTTACTTGGAAGACAATACACAATGACATATGCATCAGGTTTCAGCAAAAGTGCACTATATGGCAAATTTACGTCTTCCCAATTAATGTCTATATATTTAGGATGATATGGTGTTGCCCGATGAAAACTTTCCTATAGAAATCTAAAGCATATTTAATCATCATTTTACTAAATCCTTTTGACATAGAAGAAATGAAAAGTAATGGTCATGTGACTCGTGGCTATAGACGCATGATTCCTATGGCTATGTACATTATTCTGCAATAATTTCATTTCTTATTCATGTCCTATTTGTACAATATTTACAGCCTCCTGATTTCTAAGGGGTGTACTAAAGGGGTGTGGACATCATCATTTTTCTGCTTGCTCTTTAACTCAAACTAAAATATTGAATAATCTGCACTCTGGTAAGACATAATTACAATTTGGAGATATTTATGGGATGATTTGAACAGAGGTTGTGGTGAGTCTTATTTACAGAGTCCAGGATCTTTCACGTCTGTGTGTTTTCCCTTGTTGTAGAACCAGAATAGGGGATTTCAGTCTCCAATTTAGTTTTTTTCTTCTTTTTAATCTGTCTTAGTCTTCAACTCTGGGTTTGGGGTTCCTGTGGATTGTTTATCCTGAAGCTGTTGGAAGGATGGGGCGCTTTTGAGACATTGTGCTTTATGGCAGTCCGGGTGCCGTAGGTTGTTGAAGAAACAGCGTTCCTTTGTGATGATATCTGTAAAAAAAACAAAACAAGAAGAAAATTGAGGAAAATTCAATAAAAACTTTTTCATAGTCTTGTTTGAAGTGTGTTCAGTCTTTTCATTTGCAGGCCATCAGGGGGAGATATTTGTGTAGAGAATCTTCTGATAAAATGGGATTGAATATTCTGCTAAGATTAAAAATTCTAAACAACATGTTTGATATAGAAAAACACAAAAATGTAGTGTTTTGCTGTCTGATTTGGTTGGCAGAGAGCATTTTGGCTGTATATGCAGAACTCAGGTTAATTGGCTGAATGTTAAAAAAGGATAAATCGTCTTTATTTTCCAGCTTACACACAGACACAATATTCATTTACAGCATTACTAGTAAACCTTTTCCTTAAGTGTCTATTTTTTTGGTCTGTTGGTCTATATGGTCATTTTTATTGCAGAAAAAAAAACACACACGTACTCACAACATTCAGTCCAGAACACACAGCTCTTACTGAGAAACTGATACGGTGTCCTGTCCTGCTATAATCTGTACTGTACTCATACTACAGGTGTGTTTTCAGTGTCCTTTCACATTCCCAGCACTGAAAGGACAGATGCACTACAGATACACTACAAACACACACATGCACACTCAGACCAAGCAAGCCCGAATCTGATATGTTCGCAGTGAAGAATTAAGAAAAAATAAAACATTTCCAAAAAGAAAAGAAAAACGGTGTACAAAGCTGTCATGAATTTTTCTTTTACAAATCATTCTACTATTCAGGAAGAAAAGTAAAAAAAAAAATTCTACACAATCACATCACTGTCACCAGACTACACAGGAGTAAGTTACAATGTTTTGTTTAATTTACATAGCTATGTAAAAAATATGAAATCTGTTAACGGGCTGCTCCTGGTTCCGATCCGTGGTGCTGATCAGACTTATACATGGCCGTTGTTCGATCCCAGGCTAATCAGGATCTCACATATGAGAACATGTCTGTATGTTAATCAGCTACAGAGCATAGCTTCACCTTGTGTGTTAAGTCAGCAGGTTGACCAGCCTTGACGCAAGAGATGACGCTGCCGCTTCCAAAGTGTCTGCCTGGCTCGGCTTAACAGATGGATTTTCCAGCGCATTTTTCCAGCTGTTAAGTTACCTCATGGGTTATTTATTTAAGAACTGCACAGATCTGCCTTGCTGAACCCATGTGACTGTGCCACTACTTTGATAATTAAGAGGATTTCCTGATTCATCTAAATGACTTTATTTCTATACTGTTGACTCCACCTCACTGACATCGCTTGCTGGGAATGAATGCATCATAAGAATAATGACAACTCTTTTTGACTGTGTATCAAAAAACTGTTGCAACTGATAAATGGTGTTATGGAAATTCGCCAGTTCGAGTGATTGATCTGTCCTCAGGCTTGCCGTATGGCTTAGTGGATTCGGACACATATCACTCGGATGAACATGTCCTAAGCAGCAGATTCTAATCCAACCCCAGACCAGAAAACATTTGCTGCTTGTTTGTTTTCTCTGTCCACCTCAATGCCACTAAGATCCCACCAAGTCCGATTAGTTAAACTTGTGTTTTTCTCCCCCTCAACTGTTTCCTTTGGAACCTCGGAATAAAAGTAACATTTCTTCCTGTGCATTTCACACATATTTACCCATTTACAGTCTGCCATTGTCGTCACGATGCTTAGTCACCTCTGTAGGTTGACAACTATATTCAAGTAAACATATAAACTGTAGAAAACTCACAGAGCATTGGAGGAAGCTGGTGATTAGAGAGGGGGGGAGAAGACACAAAAGAAAATCTCCAAGAGACGGACGTGCAAACAACTTGATCTCTGCAATGGTCTCCACTGCAGTGGCCGATCCATGGGTGTTTGCCTGAGTGAAGAGGAAGGGTCCTGCCTGGCTTTCATACAAAGTCCAATCGATCAGGCCTTATCGGAATCATCTGATAGCTAATCAATAAGCTACACTTCCTCTCAGCGAGCAGGGAAGAGGGAGAATCATGGCTCTCACAAGAGTAGGACCTTGATCCTGTGACCCCCACCGCGCCACACCACACTCTCTACTTCCTCTGTCCCTTTATTTCTGTCTTGTAATAGCAAAGCTGGCCCAACAGTATAATAACTGGAAACCAGTGTAAACCAAATAACCAATATACATTGGAATGTTATTTTAATTAGTTGGATTTACACTTGATTTTTTCCCCTTCGCTGGGTTTATTTCAATTTGGGCAGTAATTGTTTATGACAGACCATTTCATTTTCCATTATTGTTTTTATTTCTTCTTGTGATTAATTCTACCTCTCAAAGAATAATTATGAGAGGATTGATTTGATTATGCCTTTCTTCTGCTCCTATTGGCTCCATTGACTGAAGGAATGCCATGTTGCCATTTCGAGCGGATATATTTAATGATCACAATCAATGTTAAAGCTCTCTCTGGACTCAACTAACCCAATAAATATCTGCCAGGAGAAAATTTACCATCTAACTACAGCAGGCAATAAAATCCTACTCTCTGTTCTCTACCCACCCCCTCCTGCTCTATTTCCATCTTTTCCTTTTGAAGAAGGCATCAAGATTAAAATTGCTGATCAATTTTCATAAAGTACCACTGTGTGTGAGTCAATGAAAATATTATTTTACTTTAACGTCTAATGGTATGCTTTGGTTACAGAATGTTGTTCTAGGTTATAATATAACTTTGTAACAGAAGATTTGTACTTAATGAAGATTTTTTTAATCTAAAAACCTGTTTGCTAAGATATATTTATGTCATTCTTGTAGATTTTTGAGCACCGTAATTCACTTGTAGCAGTTTGTTTTTTCCACCACTTGTTTTCTCTGTTTGAATGTGCATATTAATGTTGGTATGTGCATGTCTGAAGCCTTAAGGAGCTGCGGTGGGGCTGTCCCATCTCACTGTACCGGATTTCTCTCTCAGATAAAACAAAGCAGCCGTGCTAAAGTCTTCCTTCACGGCTTGGTACAATGTTTAAAGACACTGCAAACATGAAGCAGGTTCTCTGCATCACAGAAAGTGGAACATTTAGGTAGTTTTCCCTAATAAATGACAAAAATAGTTGAATTTAACAATGTTGGAGTTGTTGGGAAATGCTAAAAAGACAGCTTTCCATTCAAGCCATGCTGTAGTCTGTTATTTTTGGTTTCATTAGGAGTCTTAGAGCAACATTTGAATCCAGATGGCTGTAATGCACTGATTCCTTATCAAATACACTTATTTTCCCCTGCAGATCTGCTTCTGCAATCTATAACTTTCTCTGTTTTTTATTGAAGCCTCAACACAGCACCTTTGAGGAAATCCTTCCTGCCCCAAATCCCCAGCGTGTCCTCACCAGTAGACAGCATGACCTTGTAAACCCTGAGTTATTTTACTCACCCATTGTGTAAGGATAGAAAGAAAAGGTAGAGAAAGGGGAGGAGAAAAGGGCTGGGGGTGCAGAGGGGAAAAAAGAGCCCCTGCCTGTCACAGCTTTCAAACACAAAGAAAAATGAGCACTTGGGCTGAAGTACAATTATTAGCCCCTGTCTACAGATTCATCACACTATAGAGAGGCAGGCAGAGGGGGGAGAGATAGAGGGAGGAGCGGAGCAAGAGGTGGAGTGGAGCAACGCAGGAAAAAAGCTGTGTTTGTATGAGTAGAGCAGCGCAGAATGTGGAAAGACAATGAAAAGAGTGAAGAAATAGAAAATATTGCTGTTACAGCGAGAGCAAAAACTGAAGGCAAGCCAGGCAGGGTCCAAGCTGAAGCATGCAAAGCTGCTGCAGAGCCGGAAGAAAAGAGGGGGAGGGAGGTTTTAAAAAAATAAAAGAGGGAGGAAACGAGAAAGCGTAAGGCAGAGGTAGAGGAAGGTAAAATGAAATAAGAGGATTTGTCAGGCCAGTGGTTGGTGGCAGTAATAAAGCCTGCTAATCTGAGGGAGAACGCTTGACTGCTCACACACTGACTCTCCTGACGCCCCACTTTACCACCGGGCCAAGCCAAGGTCACGCACACAGACACACGTGATCATGCCAGTGCAAACACACACACAGTGGCAGAGGAGAGTTACTTTGTTTTCACACTGTCCGATGTCTCTTGTGGGAATCAGGAGTGTTTGTGTGAGCTTTACAGCTAAGCTTCTGCCTCTAAAGGTTTTACTTCCTCCATTGCCCTCCACATGTCTTTTCCTCTCACTTTTTTCACTGTTACTCATCATCTCCACCAAGCTCCCCTCACAGCCACGTTGATTTTGAAATCTCATTTTTCTCTGTTTCTTAACTGGCTGTGCCGCATGGATCAATACCTATCAAAACTATTACATAAATACATCTGTCAGGAGCAGAAAGTAGAGCGGGGACGGACTGTGTCTGGTTGAGGCCACGGTAAGGTGAAGAAGATGCGCTTCATGTTTTCTCAAAGGACAGCAGGTGTCATTTTGTGTGACCAGGTGTGTCGGGCAGTGGGAAAGGATGTTATTGAGTCCCAGTAAATGATGCATAACCATGTACTTAGCCTGCTGTCTCTGTCTCTTTGTCATCTATGCATGTGTGTGTGTATCCACTCTGCAATCGGCATTG